>CM060197.1:42643653-43243653 GCA_030549335.1 Pontederia crassipes | reverse complement strand
TATGGACTTTGGAGACAAATTTCAAGATTCTCCGAAATATTTCTCAACTTCATTCTTATTAATTTCTCATATTTCAATGAAATCTTTTTTTATTTCTATCCTAGAAGACATTATTTTTTGACATCTAACACTAATTATTAAGTTTTGTATTATATTTGAAAATTTTGCAACTCTCTCTTGTAATTTTTTTTATGTTACCACGAGGGATTTAACACATAAATCATTCATGTCAATAGTAGATTTAATTCATTTAAATTATTTATCATCGATCCACTTAAAGTTGTGCATTAGAGGGAAAAAAGATAATTATGCAAATATTAGTTCAATTTTTTTTTCAATAGTGAATTTGCATCAATTTAATGAAGGATAAAGGATTGTTAAAATTACAACGACCTTTGTGATGCTTATACTTACATGAACGAATTATTCAATTTGAAATCCTCGGATAAAGGATTGTTAAAATTACAACGACCTTTGTGATCCAATCAAAAGTAATATTGCAAAACTCAAGGATATGGATGATGGAAAGTGGGGGAGAATAAATATTAAAATAGTTACACAAATCTAGTAAAGTTCGTGTTAAGGTGTTTTATTATATTGCAAATAATGATAAAGATGACGATGTGTGAATAATACTACAATATGAACACAAATCCAACCTTTTCTTTTTAACTTCCTCACCATGGGTTAAAAGTGGGAAGATTCTTAATTTTAACTGAAAAAAGAAAACCAATATTTTTTTTTCTAAAATCACTATAAAGCATTTAAGAAAAATCATCCTCTAGCTTTGGATGATTTTTGTCTGGCCTTTACTTTTAGTATAAGAATGTTTTTTTAAGAATTTAATAACTATATAATATTTACAGCAAGAAATAGGTTTAATTTAAACATGACTAATATTATAGCCATAATTTAGAATTCGACCTCTCAAATTTTCAACATTCACATGAGCTAACTCTTGTAGTAATAAGGAGATGAAGATTTAGCGAGTGAAAAATAGCTCACTTGGGTCTTTCTACTCTTTTGAGTTTCAGTGAAACAAATGTTCCTTTATTGAGAAAACCAACCTAATTAACACAACCTTTACATTAACTTATAAATTTTAAGACAACATTTATTTTTCGTTCTTTTGTAAGTTTCTTTTGTACGTAAAATAAAATAGTTTTGGTTCATTAGTTTCTACTTTTCAAATTGAAAAGAAACAAAAATATATTTTTTCTAACTAATCTATATTCATATTATTTCAAATGTCACAAATTACTAATCAAGAATTTTGATATATTTATTTACGTTACATATGACATAAAATTTACTAAAAAATTTATAATAACAAATAAACTAAAAAAAAAATTTTAAAAAAATTTTCATAAATGAAGTTCATTAAATATGAGATTTAATATTAAAAATGAGTACATAGCTACGTTTGTCCAATAATAAAATGCAAACACTCTACATATTTCATTTAAAATAGTAGAGTAACAGGACAACTAAGATAAAAATATGCTTATGCAAAAGTAAATTTTATAAGCGATACATTTTTAATTCTCTATTTAATATTATGTTTCATATCATTTGGCATCATACAAAAAGTTAAATCATTCTTTGACCCTATAATAAGTTGTTTCAGCACTACGTAATTGGGCCGAGCTCTCACGACCGCTCTGCGAGGCGCAGTGGCTTGACCCGTGTGTCCGCGCTTGTGCAGTCCGTTTTTGGAATGGGCCACAGGCCTACGTACAAAGTTTTTTTTTTTTGTATGTAACCCCTTTTTTCAATGTTTTCGTAACCAGACTAATGATCGGACCGAATTCATTATCGGATCATGGTTGAATCGATCCTATCAAGTTCGATCAAATTGAATCGAATGTTATTAAAATAATAGTATTTATAATAATTATAAAAATATAATATAAGTTATATGATATAATATATGAATATTGTATTGATAAACTATTTAATAAGATTAAAAATTAGTATAATATATTCTATATTTATTAAAAGTTTTAATAATGATAAATAATAATGGTTAACTTATAAATATAAATAGATTATTATTGATTTACTATCTATTATTAAATGATGATAGATACTATATTAATAATTTTTATCTTAAATTATTCTTATTCTTTTTTAACACTTTCCTTTTTATTTCCATTTTTTATTCCCTTGATAATTTTTTATTTTAATATTATTAAATTTTAAATATTTATCTTTTTATTTTTAATTCTATTAATTTATACCTATAATTTCCCTACTCTTTATCCTTCCTTATATTCCTTTTTTTTTCAACTTTCCTATTTTTATCATTTTATTTTAAAATTTTGAATCAAACCAAGTTAAACCCGTTCAATCGGGCCGATTCAATATCAAATTATGTTTTGAGATGGAAGCCGACCGAATCAATGGTCGATTGCGATTGAAACCAAAAGAATAAACATAATTTGGCCTTCATAATTTAACTGAAGGCGTATAGTCCAAAACAAAAACCAGAAGAGGCAATTTGGCCTTCATAACAATTCAAGAAATTAGTACAATAAATATAAGAATATTATTGAAATACTTCGTGATAGTCAAAATATTATCATAGTCTTTTTATATTATTTCGGATTCGTAGTTGAATTCAGTCACGTACGAAAAAAGTCATGTATTCACAATTCATATACAATACCGTGGACGTAGTGCGGTAGAAACATCTTTATGGGGATGTTTAAAGATCGGTATAGATCAGTCGATAGAATCGATCCAATCGCGAATCGATCTTAAAATTGGTCCGATTTGTTAATAATATCAGAATAATTAAAATTTTGGTTTGAGAACAAATCGAATTGAACCGATAAATCGATTGCAACGTGATTTTTAAAATTTTTCAAAAAAATTAAAATATGGAAAATGTTTTATTAAGGATATCAATGTTTAAATGTTTTTAAAATAAAAATAGAAAGTTCTGCACGTAAAAGGAGATAAAAAAAGGGAAAATTTTAAATAAGAAAATAAAAGGAATAATCTTGAATTCTTGATTGGAGTAAATGAATCAAAATGGAAATATATTATTAATCAAATCAAATAAAAGAGAGTGATATATGAAAAGAAAATAAAATATGGTAATAATATATTAGTAATAAATTTATATTGAAATTAAATTTAGATTATTATATTAGTAATAATAAAAAGAAACTACTAAAATAAGTTTAATATTTGTGCTACTCTTTTTATGGGGTAGCACCATCATATCTCTATTAATCACCATCCAATTCATGATGGATGATGACTTAATTAATTGAATAATTTTTTGATCTATCATTCATCAAGAAATGGACGATGATTAATAAGAGTATAATAATGCTACCCCTTTAAAAATGGTAGCAAAATCATTTTTTCCAAAATTTGGAAACAGATTATTAGTCAAATAAAACAAAAGAACTAATGTTAACTCTCCCAAATTAGTAACGTTGTGTAAAATATTTTTCTCATCCTTCATTCATCGTCACAATTATTATTTATTCACGTAAACAAAAGCGAGTTTCATTTTCTTGGGATTATGATTCTGAAAATTGAATGGGAGTGTCCTTTTTAATTTCTTTTATTGTGGCTGCACTAAAAAAATCATCTATTTGCAACAAATAATTTCTATTGGACAGAAATCTTTTGCATGGCATTTGAGACGGATTGAAAAAACTTTTTGAAATATTGAAGGTTAAAAAATCCGCTACTATAGACATTGCCAAATATCCATCGGTAAATTATTGACGAGCATAATCATCGAAATTATCGATAAATTTAAATATAATTTCAAAGGCTAGCCTTATCGGTAATTATATTTATGATATTATATATATAATATAACATAAATATATATTTAATATTTTATTATTAAAATTAACGATGCATATTTAAATTTTTTGATAATTTCGAAAGCTAGATCCATCAGTAATTAAAATAATATTTTATTATTAATATTTATAATATAATTTAATACATGTTTCTCTTTCTAGATGTACTTATTTTCTCATAATTGTATTTAATATTTTATCTTTTTACTCATTTTTCTTTTAATATATTTATAGATATAGAATATAGATTATAAACAAATTTAGAATATAAAATAGATAAATTTTAATAAAATTAAAATATGTTAAATTCCTATCCAAAATATAAATAATTTTAGTCATAATGTAACTAATTTCAACCGTAAGTATAAATTTTGGATTACATTCACGTATTGATTAACATTAGTACTATTACTATATATTTATACTCACACATTAACATTATGAAATTAGTATATATACTTATCTAGAAACGGTCTTCCTCGTTGCGCGTACGTGCTGACGCGCTCGAACGCATGGAGTCGCTTTCTACAAGCAAAGGTGAATTCATGTTATTTTTTCTCCTCTCTTTGATATTTAAGTTGGTGTTGCATCAATATATATATATATATATATATATATATATATATATATATTGCAACTGCAATTAGAAGCAAATAATGAATCTTAGAATTAATGCTATAACAACCACATGCGATGCAAATTAGAGCATGCAACACTCTCCTGTTATAGCATAGTTCCCAAACATATGCATATCAAACATACATGATATCTTGCACATATTGACTTAAGTACTCTTTTGTCCTTAGTAATCCCATATTATTTTACAATGGAGGTACTCCACTTTGCTACTAAATTAATTAAAAAGAAAAATACACCTCAGGTTCTACAGATGAAGAAATTTAATGTGTATCTTCAAAGTACGAATGGATTTGGAGTCAAAAATATAATTTATACTTATTAAGGATATTTCAACTTCAAAATTATGAGGACGAACAATATTTCTACAAGGGTCTCGCCTATTAATCGATATAATAGTAGTTTGGATTTCTATCCAACCACAATAACGTTTTTTATCGTATAGTGAGAATTAGTCGGTCTAAATGAACTTAAACATAAAAAAATATTATTGACTTTTCTCATTGTATAGCGAATTAGTCCGTCTAAATGAATTTAAAAATACAAAAATACTATTGACTTAGCGAATTAGATCACACCAAGTACAATACTATGAATTATGAAACAAGCAACGATTGATATCCTTAGTTTGTCGCGTTAAATTTAGTAACAGTACTTAGATTGTTAACGTCAAGTGCATGGAACTATGGAAGGAGGATTCCAGTAAACAACAAAACTAATCATTTAAATGCGAATCCATCTCAATGTTCAAATTCCATTTATCAAACAACGAACTCTTGATGACATCCACACACACAGAGAAAGAGATATAGAGGTGAGAGACGAATCGTATCTACACGTAACAGGGAGATTATTTAAATTTAGCAGTATTTGTTGTTCCGACACGGGCAAATCGAAATCCCCTATAAAAGGAGGAAAACGCTACATGCATTTTACCCATAAGCATTAATCTCGGCATTCCCAACAGGTAATATATGTTTCTTCTCCATATCTCTAATTATTAACAAAGTTATATGTGTTTAAGCATTGCTGTAAAATTCGGCCCGGCTCGGCCAGTCGGATCAGTGTCCGGCCTTTAGAATGGTTCACGGGTCATCTCAAATCCGACCTTGAGGTTGAACCACTTTAATCCGGTTCAACCGTTCGACCCGTCAGATTTGAGTGACCTGTTCAGGTTAAGAAAAAATAACTAGGATTAAAAAAATTTATTCCGGGACATATTAGTTAAAATTCTTAAAATTCATGCTTCTAACTTTTTTTCATTTTTCTTATATCATTGTTTTGATTTATAATTATGGTATTATTTTTGTCTTTTTTGTTATACTATTTAATTGATACTTATATTATTGTATTATTTGACTTATTAAATAATTTCACTTTACTTTATTATATTTTAATTTATTTGTTATGCATCTTTCAAGACAATAAGAATATGATAAAATTTTATTTAACATATTTTATTTTTATTAACATATATTATCCGATCTAACCATTCGATCCAAATCCGATTTGATCGGTTCTATCAATCCGTGTCGATGTCGGGGTCGGATTTTACAACATTGTGTTTAAGTGAGCAAATTAAAGTTCATATATTGATTACAAAGGTTACTATATGTAAGTGTAGATAAATGTACATAGACCCTGAACTCATGAAACAAATATATATGGATTGTTGCAGGTGTCCAATCCATTGGCGTCTGCTATGGCATGTGGGGAACAATCTGCCATCACCAGCTGATGTCGTGAGCCTCTCCAAGTCCAAAAAGATCGCCGCCATGCGGCTGTACGCTCCGAACCAAGCCGCCTTCCAGGCCCTGAAACGCTCCAACATCCAGCTCATCCTGGACGTGCCCAGGACAGATCTCCAGTCCCTGGCCTCCAGCCAGTCCGCCGCCACCTCGTGGGTGAACAACAACGTGCTCGCTTACTGGCCGGGCGTCTCGTTCAAGTACATCGCCGTGGGGAACGAGGAGATCCCCGGGAACCTGGCGCAGAACGTGCTCCCCGCCATGCGCAACGTCCAGAAAGCCATAACGGATGCCGGTCTGAAAAACAAAATCAAGGTCTCCACCGCGGTGTCCACAGCCGTCCTCGGCACGACGTACCCGCCCTCCGCCGGCGCCTTTTCTTTCGCCGCTCAGTCGTCCTTGAACTCCATAGTGCAGTTCCTAGCGAGCAACGGGGCGCCGCTCCTCGTCAACGTCTACCCTTACTTCAGCTACATCAGCACCCCGGGGACGAAGATGGACATAAAGTACGCGCTGTTCACCTCGTCCGGCACGGTAGTGACGGGCGGAAAGTACAAGTATCAGAACCTGTTCGACGCAATGGTGGATACGGTCTACGCTGAACGTTCCGATCGTGGTCTCGGAGAGCGGGTGGCCGTCGGCGGGCGGGACGGCGACGTCCGTCAGCAACGCGAAGACATACAATCAGAACCTGATCAAACACGTCGGCAAAGGGACGCCGAGGAGGACAGGGATTGGCATTGAGGCCTACATCTTCGCCATGTTCAACGAGAACGGGAAGCGTCCGGGCGTGGAGCAGAACTGGGGGCTGTTCTACCCCAATAAGAAACCGGTCTACCCAATCATCTTTTAAATAATGACCTCCATAATTGCATGTTTGCTGCAAGCAATGCGATGGACTATGCAGCCAATAAATTATTCCAGCAATATATAATAAATAAATAAAACCCAAGAAGGGGTCGCACACGTGTGCAATTATTGAGTTCATGGTCACATAGATTTGAATAAGAACTTTGTTTTCTGTAGATTGTAAATTGTGTTCATGGTAATCTATCGAAGAAATATTAATTTTTTTTATCTTGATTATAAATGAGCTCATACAATGGAACCGAGGGGTTCCAAATTTTAACTACCTCATTTAGGGTTAAAAGTGGTACGATATTTTAAAAAAATTTGAAAAAGCAATCCAATATTTTCTTCTAAAATCACGTTAAAAAATTTAAGGGAAAAAGTTCTCTAGCTTTTGATGACTTTTGTCGGAACTCTACTTTTAGCATAAGAACATTTTAAAACATTGAATAGCTAAGAAATATTGGCAATAAGAAATAAGTTTAATACAAACATGACTAATATTAAGTAAAATTTAGAATTTGACCTCTCAATTTTGCCACGTTGAAAGTAATAAGGAAAAGATAGATTTGTGAATGAAAAAGACAACTTGGCTAGAGTCTAAATTAATGCAAAATTACGTCAAATATCCTTCAACTTTAATTATTTTTTTAACACTATCCATCAACTTTATTTTATAATAAGACTGTCCTCCATCTTTTAATTTATTTCATCCGATATCCTTTTTCACCTGCTATCATCCATCTTGATACCCTTTATCTTGTCATTTGTTGCTAAAATCGTTAGCTGACAAACGGATGACAAATTTGAGACAGCCTTTTTGTCACTAAATAATACTCATTGATTGCAATAAAAATAATTCATCGCTAAGTTGTCACTAATTCTTCGATAATTTTTTTGCCAAAAATATTGAATTTGTCGACAACTTTTTAGCTAAGTTGTCGTTGACTTGACACAAAACGATCACGGGTACAACTCGTTGATTTGTCGCTACATTGTCTCAAATGTCGGCACTTATTTGATGTAAATTTGTTGTGAATTTTGTCGTTAAAACAATCATCACTAGTTTCATCGCTAAATTATCGCAAATGTCATTGCTAATTACTACAAATATGTTGTTGCTGATTTTGTCACAAATATTCAAAATGTTTTTTAAAAATAAAAAATGCATTTACAATTATTCAAATTCATATTGACATTCATAGAAGTTACATATACATCTAGTATCACATAACAGAAGTCTAAATATCATATAAGTGAAAATATTGGTTATTAAATTAAATTTTTATCCATTGTGTAATAAATAAATATTTTTTAACTGATTAAGTATGAATAACAATATAGTGATTGGTGATAAAGAAAAAATAAAATATAATAAGTTAAAAATAAATAACACATTTATATAATAGTAAAATTAGAAAAAAAAATATAAACATTTAATCTATAAGCATTAAACATTAGTAGTAATATCTTCCTAATATTTTCATCCAAAATTCTAAATGCTACTTGTTTATGCCATTTATCAGATGAAAAAAATTATTGCCTGAACCAGTAAACACTATTCTAAAAGTTTTTTATGGCATTGCCAAACAAAAAAATTCTTTCTTTGAGCATACTTTTGTTTTTGCAAGTTTTTTTGTAAAAGGAAAAAAAATTTTGTTCATCAAGTTGAAAATAAGAAAAAAGTAAAAAATAACTATATTTAATGGGCTAAAAATCAACTTAGTGAAGGAAGAAATGAAATAGTCATGTAGATTTCATCAATATTTTGTGAGATCAACATTCTTACTCTTTGATTTATTACTTGAAAATGATTATTGCAATTGCTAGCAATTTATTGTTACATATTTTTTATCAATCAAGTTGCTTTTCATATATTTAAGGAATAAAATATAATTTTAAGCAGATTTCATATATAAATTCATGTGAGCACTGGTATTCCATTCAAAATGAATGATTACAAGATAACTTAAAGGTCAATCAATCATTCATAAGACAACTTTGACATTTATTTGTCATAATGATTTTTAATTAAAGTATATAATCCATGGTCATCTATGATTACATAATGATCCATGGTCATAATGATTTTTTGTCATAATGATTTATTTGTTATAGATCATCTATAAACTTATTTGAAATAATTAAAAAAATTAATAAGTTTATTTTGCTAAAATTAGATAACAAAATGTATTAATGAGCATAATATGACTCAAATATCAAAATAAGTCTGTGTTTTTCTTTTTATGTGCGACATAACATTGTTATCTTAAACTTTGTGTTTTCACTTTTCTTCAAAACTATTTTTCTTTTTTTCTTTTTATGTGAATCACAAATACAAGCAATTGTCATATCTCTTGTTCTTAATTTTTAGGGATTTGCCTCTTGTTGTTCTTTTCAATATAACTTGGAGTTTCTTCTTTATGATGCTCTCATAATGTTTTGTTGGTCTCTTATTTTTTCATTAACCAATTTGAGGTATTTATCTAGTTTCTTATCATTTAGTGCAAGCCTTCTTCCATTAACTTCATATTCTTTCTCACTTGACTCATCACTTTCTTACTCCTGGAGAGACTTTAAATAAGGAACTTCTTTTTTGTTTAAATTATCCTTTTGTCCATCATTCAATCTTATTTCATAAGTTCGAAATTATCCTCTAAGATAATCAAAATTCAAGTTGTTTAGATCTTCTTCCTCACTAACAGTTTTTTTATGTGCCATTTTGAAAGTGAGATCTAAGAAGTTTTTTTTATCATTTGAGGGTGAGTTCTAGTTTCGTCCAAATAAGATAAGCCATTAAAAATATTATCCAGACAAATAAGCATACCACTAATACATTCATAATCAAGAATTTCAAATTAATCGTATTGATAATTCAAAACTTATAATATATACTTTCTAACTTTATGGAAATCCTAACAAGTAATAATCATATTTTTAAAAGAAAATGGGATTAAATTTGGTGGTATAACTAATAGCACAATACAAAAAAAATACCATTTGAATAAAACGTAACAAAAAAATTCTCATTCGGTGTATTCAAATGGTGATTTAACATGCAAATCAAAATTATTTTCTATCATATCCCAATATCCAAATCAATAGGGATAAACATAAGCTTACATTTTAATTTTCTAATAGGCAAAGTAAGAGGAATTAAAAAATGATTGACCAACAATCTAGTGACGTTTGCCAAATATAAAATTATTTGATGGCATAGCTTTAATAGTGATTAAAATCTTAACAAACAAAAGTAATCTTACTCTAATGGCAATTATTGAACTATAAAACACTAAGAAAGGGGAGGTGAATTATTGTATAAATTGATAAAGCTGATTTCATAATTAAGTAAAATTAATTTGTAAAACTTAACACAAACATATAGAATGATGAGGAGGGATGGAGAGAATGTAAACACAATGACAATAAAGTATGAATATGCCGTATCTTGCATCCTGCTTCAACTTCTCAACTTTAAGGTCATTAGAAAGTTCATTTTCAACTTTATAGGACAAGAAAAAAACTCTTCACATAATTTTTTTTCTTTGTTTGCGAGACAAGGAAACAAGGCAACCTCTATTTCAACGATGCATCACCACACTAAGCTTATCTCACAACACCTTTTCCCTTAGTACACTAGAGGAGAAGTAACAACCTCACTATTACAAATTAAGTAGCTAAACACACAAATTGCAACGCAAGTTTTTCACACCTAACTATTGCATTTACGAACATTAGATTTCATTACGCATTAAAAAAAATCGAAAAATTTAAAATGGCTCAAAATGTTTAGAACAAAATAATATTACAATTCAGATGATGTTATGTTCGAGTCCTAGAGAGTTTATATAGTCATTTTCTTTACAAATTATAGAAATTTCATATAGTCTAACTTTCTAAATTAATTTATTAAAATTAGAGCACTTATTTCATGATAAAAAAATAAAATAATTTTGAATGACATAAAGAATACCCCATAATATTTTAACCCAGAGGCTCCGCCCCAATGCTCATAGTGTGAGGTCCTCATAGTGCAAAGACGTCTTTTACTTCGAAATATCTTTAAGTCTAAGCTAATTTCTAGTTGAACAACAACTTTACACAATCAAGATGCTACAAAGAAAGAAAAAAAATACAAGATTGAATATTGTCAAAATAAATTTTCTCACAAGTCTTAACTTTATTGAAATTTCGAGACCTCTTATTCTTTTCGGCACTATAATTGTATGGAGCCTTCTACAAGTTTGTTGGACCAATGTGTAGGTTCTTGTAACTTTAAAAAAAAAAAGAAAAAAACTGACGTTCGCACCTTTATTCGAATGTTTGTAACATTTTTTGGACCTCTAAATATATTTATACATTATAATATTAAATATTTGAGTCAAAAATTAATTTTAATTCTTTGAATAAAAACCCGGTTAGAACGCATGGGATCAAATTCTTTGAGCAATGGGGTTTCACCTGACTCGAATATATTCTGAATGAAAATTTTTTTTTTCAAAAACTCGCACGTGACTAATTTTTTTTCCCGAAATCTCGGATTAGACCGGGCCGAGAGGAGTGGGTCGCCCTTGCTCTCAGTCTTACGTTGATATCAGAATTAGCAGAATCTCATGCCCAAACTCACGTGTTAAAAAACTTGGGGTTTATTTTCCATTTATCACCTATTTCAATTTTAATATCTAAACTTAACTACATAAGTAGTCACTTATCTCTCCCATATACAAAAAAAACATTTAAGCGAATTTTTGTTTTCTTTTATTTTATCTAATATAGAGTTGGCCCTTCTTTATCATTTAAAAAATGAAGAAATATAAATAAAATAATATATCACCTATTTTTTCTTCACGAGTTACGTATCCAACTATTTTTATATGTTTTCTTAAAACATTAATAAAGAGCAAAATATAACCAAATAAATAGAAAATGAAACAGTCAACTGTGGAGAAATGAAAAAAGAAGAAGAAAAGTATTGAAATGAGAATAAAACAAGAAAGTTAAAACAAAATATAATCGAAGTTTTCTGATATATATGATGAAGTCATCGGTGAAACCGCCGCCCACGCCCCCTTAAAATAACATTTTCTGATGTAACAGAGAAAGAAAAAAGAGAAAAATTCGTATACTTTCTCTTGCGACCAGCAATCAGAATGTTCAGTTTGCGTTCTTTCCAATTTTGTTCCATTTCCCATTTTGTTTGCGGATTAGGGTTTGCGTAATCTATTTGTACCGCGTTCGGCTCTCATATGTTTCGATACGTTCGTCGCATTTTCTTTCTGAAACCTCTCTGAAAAGCTCCTGAGATTCGATCTTTGGGCTGTGTGCGTGGAGAGAAGATCCAGTTGTTTTCAATCTTCAAGGGCACATAGGTGTTCTTGGTTCCTGTGGGTTCGTCAACAGTTGCGTTTCGGTTGCTTAATCTTCTATCTGGAGGATCTTGAGGGAGGAGGGGAGTTGGATGGATTAGGAGGGATGAGGGAAGGACGGAGTGGGAGGTGGCAGTGGCAGCGGCAGGCGGCGCCGGGGGCACAGGGAGAGCAAGGACTTCAGCAGCAGAGTCGTCACCAGCAGCAGCACCAGGAAGGGAAAGGGTACCGTGGTCCCCCAGACAGGAGGAATTCGGGCAGGAAATACAGTTGCAAACCGCCTCCTGCTCCTGCTCCATCTGGTAAACCCATTTCTTTTTCCCCCTTAAAATAGTTCAATCTTGGTGTTTGATTGATTCATAAGTTTGTTGATATTTCTAGGTTTCCGGATTTGCCTGTTGATGGTTTATGTTCTTATTCAGTTTTGGTAGGAGGGAGGGAGGGGGGAGGGCGAGGATTAGATGGTTTGAAAGTTGATTTTACTTGTCCTGTTTCTGTTCGAGGATCGCAACAGAATTTGGTGTCATTGATGGATTGATTAGTAATGAGGAGTTTCTCTTTTTGCTCTGCTCATCCTGTATTTATCTTCTTATAGGGGTGTGTATTGTTTAGGGGGTTTCTGCTTTATGGTAACATGATTCTTAAACCCTCAAGTTTGACAGGTGAACTCTTATGATTGGACGAGTCTAGACATGAAATTGAGTGAACTCAGCATAGAATAGGCCTAGTTACTAAACTCAGGTAGACTCGTATAAACTCGGTGAACTTTGGTTGGACTCGGATGTATATTCAGAGATTATAAAAGTTAGGTATTTTAACTTGAATTTGAGGGTGAAACATGAATAAAAGTATGTACAAAAATAGAAAAAAGATTCATGATTTATATATTTGATTCCTTTGAGAGTTTATTTTAAACTTTATTTTTTATTTTATTTTTTTATAGGTAATTGGTCAAACTCTATCTTGTTTCAACGTCATTGCAAATTTTTTTTCTTTTTTCTAATAAAAAATAATATTTTCTATTTCAATTAAGCATGAAGTTATATTGTAATGTAGTTAATATATACCAATGAAACCATTAAAACTTGTAAATATTGAATGAAACAAATTATGATTAGACATTTTAAAATATAATTATTTTTAAGTGTGTACGTAAACCCTACGAGTTTACATTTCTAGTTTACGACAAGTTCACCGATGTAAAAATGAGTCGACGTAAACTCTCGACTTTGAAATCGTATGGTAATAATGTAAAGGAGCACTATAAAGGTTCCGGATGCTTTGCAGTGCTGTCTTTTTGGCAAGTCTTATCTGCATATCATATTTGGTGTTTGGTTTTGGAGCTGAGCGGAAAAACATGGAAGTGAGTGATTCCTAGATATACGTTCTGTGCTAAAAATAGTATGAGTTATTAGGTCTTGTGTTTATGGGAAATAGCTACTATTTGTTACATTGTCTAATGCAGACTGCGAACTGCATATCAGTTTTGAGTTTTCATTCTGTTACAAACATCTTGGATGCATGGGCTGTGTCCTAGATTATAGTTGAAGATATTCAATTCTTATCTGATGGTCTAACCTTGATTTTATTCTAAACATCACAGAATGCTAGAACACTTGTATTCTCTAGGAAATTGTTGTCTGGTCTATAAACACTCTTTTCTCCATTTTGTTTACTGCCATTTTTCAATTTTTAAGTATTTTGATGCCCACAGCACAACCGCTTACTGATTTGTGTACAATATTTTTTTGTTTAGACCCTTGCTGCCAGTCAGTTCCTTTGTGGGAGAAGAAGTTCTGCACAGATGAATGCCTAATACCATGGAAGAAAGTGTGTGAAACCAAGAAAGCCGCATTTATGTATGAAAATGTGATGGAATGGAATGATTCAGCGGGCGAAGAAGTCTTGCATGATGCAAAGTGTCGCTATTGGGCCAAGGTCAATGGTCTTCCTTGTGATATCCCATTGCCGGACCCTGACATGCACATTGATATTGTTGATCAGGATTTTCACATTGATCCGGAACTTGTGGAAGATTTGGAGAAGCAGCCAGTGGTGTTAGAAGATGATAAGAATGACACGAGTTTGAGATGGGACTCCTTTCTTTATTCAGATATACCAGTGCCAGTCACTGGGTGGGGCGATACAGAAGATGTAGTTCAAGCTACAGGTTGGGAAGGCACAAATGATCCGGGTCCTGTCGCCGGATGGGGCTACACAGAGTATCCAATTCTAGATACCAGGTGGGGTGTCACACAAGGTCCTGTTCCAGTTACAGGATGGGAAGAAGCAGAAGCTTCAGTTCCAGTTACAGGATGGGGAGACACAGACGATCGAACTCCTGCTACTGGATGGGGCTACTCAGGATATCCAGTTCCAGTAAATGGATGGAGCAATGAATATTCAGTTCCAGTTACTGGATGGGAAGGTGGAGAGGATACAGCTCCAGTTGGCTGGAATGGTTCCAAAGAATATCTGCCAGGAAACAACACCTTTGAACTGCAAGCTTTAAGCAACGATGATGTTAAACATATGAATTATGACGCCAGGGAGTCCTGGATTCAAAACAGATCCAATGAACAAGCTGCACATGGAATGCCGACAGATAAACAACAGGGCATACCTTTGAACGATCCAAAGAGTTTCACTCATCAACGTCGCGGAAGACATGGCAAGAAGAGAAATGGAGGACAGTTTGGCTCTAGATGTGCTTATCCAAGGTTCCAAGAAGACGGGTATCAAGAAAATTTTCCACGACTCCCAAGGACAACCTAGAATCGATTATGGATCCGAGTGTTAAATGCCCGCCACAGAGGAATGCCGGCACTTGTATGCCCTGGTTGAATGCGGTCGTATTCCTGTGAAGAGTACAAGTTAATGTTTCCTAGTAATGAATTTGTTTGTGTAGATATTATATAGGAAGTTTCACCATATGCTGTAAGGAATATCTTTAGGATCTCGCGATTGATAAAAAATGTTCTGTGAATGATTTATGGGGGCACATAAAGTTGTTTGCGACTTAATTAGATGGCGTCTTCCATCTTTTCCCATCTGTGGAAATGTGTTTGTAAAAGTTTTGGAAAGAAATCTTTTATGCTGATGCCTTCTTGTTTCCATTTTTTCTCAGTTATACACTCATTTAACCACTTTCAATCGTATTATCTTGCTACCTTTCGAAGACTAATGTCATCGATATTCCACAAGAATAAAAAACCTGCGATCTATTGATTGGCACGATAAAGAGCAAGAGATTACGAGACCATGCAAATACAACAACAAACAATAACAAAGTCTTATTTCACTAGGTGGGGTCGGCTACATGGATCATACGACGTCATTTCGTTTTATTAGTATCGTTGATCCATGTTCATAAGATTCGACATGATTTTATGTTGGCTGTCGGGGCCTAACACAACCCTCCTCCTTTATCCGAGCTTGAGACCATGCAAATAATTCAACAATAATTCAACATGAAGGCTGCCTTTGGGAGAGCTTTTGAAAGCTGCTTTTCCACACAGATAACTTCCCAAACGCAGCGTGAAAATTGCTGTTACAAAGATTATGACGTTATATTTTGTGTATAAACACACACATATTCGTATTATAATTGTTTTCTGAAAAAATATTACTATATTTTGTAAAGCAAATTTTCCTTTAGGGAGGGGAGGTTGGCATAGTAATATAGTAATACAGTAATATTACTATATTATAGTAATATAGTCATAATATTACTATATTATAATTAGTTGTTTTTTTTTCAATTTTGTTTTTTTGGAAAAAAAGCTTCCCACCCTATCCGTCCCTTTGAAAAAAAATAGCACAAGTAATTATGAAATTTTGGGCCTGGAATTTGGTTTTACTTAAATATTTTTGTACTTAATGCAAATATAAATCATTAATGTGACACTCCTGTTTCAAGTAAAAAATGACGATTTTACTGTCTTCTAAATTCTAATAATTGGTTGTATTATCCAAATTATTGGACAAATTCCTAGTCTAAGTTTGGAATCTCACTTTGCTATATCAACTTGTAATTCTCGTAAACAAAACAAAAAAATTGAGACAGTGCGACATATTACATGATCATGATCAGACAAGCTTCTAAATATAAAGGATGTTGTAAAACCAAACCTTGTTATTAAGGTGGCATTAACGAGGTTAAAACAAGAAGGTAAAAAGGTACAATTAAGAGATTGATAAATTTGTTGTTGCCTTATTATGCCCTTGTTATAAAATAAAAGTTACCTTAAATACTCATACCATAAATTCTTGGTGAGCATTAAAACTATAACTATAAATGTAATAATGCCACTCTTTTTAATCATTTAAACTTTTTTAAAAAATAATTAACACATTTATCAAAAGATCCTAAATTTAAATATCGTTGAAATTCATATTAAAAAAGACATCTAACTTGACAACCTTCCAAGAATGCTAAACAAATGGATGTTAGTATATGAGATTCCCCATTGTGGCACTGCATTTTTTTTTTGAGGGAATATTACTATATTACAAGCATTACTATATTACAAACCATTGTGGCACTGCATTTTTGCACTTTATGCAAAGTAATTTCAAATTATTTGATATTTTGAAAAGTATTATTCAGTCACATAGATATTTTATCTCGATTACATATTTTATATCTAGATGTTTAGACAAAGACAGAATGGTTCTTACATGATAACTATTGTAGTCAAGGTTTTGATTCAATGATTATTACATGATAATTACTTTCTTTTTCCTTTGTTCATGTAAAAGAGTCAGCTAGCAAATATTTAGTTGCCTTTACAATGAAGGCCCCAAAATCCCTCCAAGTAGGAGAAGTAATATTACAACTTGACGTGTCAATATAATATAATAAGGCAATCTTATGGTTATGACCACACCTCCTATGAAATATTCTCCAAAGCAAGATCACGCCAAACATCTCCATCAATTGGTAAACTTTCCTGATCTGGTGATTAAGAAAGATTTCAGTTAAGCACAAAAAACTAATAGAATTGATCTATAACAATATACAAGGAATTATAACCAATAAATTAACAATGCTGTTTATTTTCATCATAAAAGACTATGCAACAAAAAGGACACATGATTGGTTATGGATTTTTGAAATTGGGGATAAAGATGAAACTAGGGCACCCTCAATTTGATAGTCACGAAATCATTAGCACTGTCGATGAAAAGGTAAGTTGTGGGCTTCCATGTGCTTGTTGTTTAGCCTAATGTGTGTTCAGCATATCTTATAGAATTCAGCGTGTCCTAAGCAAAAACCAATTTTGAGGCATCAAATGATTAAGAATCCTATATAGCACTTCAGTGGTTGAAGATACACAGGCAAATCAATATAATGTATGGGTGTCCACATTAACCTTAGTTGGTGAGCATAACTGTGCTCTATAAATGGAGGAAATGAACAGAACAAAAAACAAGGGTTTCCATAAAGTCTCCTTACATTGCAACAACTAAGGCCTAAATGTTCAAAGCTATGAGATACTGGAGTTTGGGTGAACCTAATTGTGATAATGAAAGGTGAAACCAGCAACTGCTGTTGAGTTCCAAGTCGAACTTCCAGTTCAACATTTCTGTTGAGGGGTTATCTTTCATGGCATACATCCTCAACCAGGTTCAGTGGAAAAAAAATTGAGAACACATGGTGCCGCTTGGTTGATCAGATTAGTGATAGAGCAGCAGCAAATAAGAGAAACAACTATTTTGTGAAATATGAATCCATCTTTCAACCCATGCCCTTTCCAAGGACCAGCTCTAGGATCTGACAGTCTGGAATAAGTTTAGGCTTGGTATGTGGCGTAAGTATGGCGAAGCATAATGACTGCAGAAGGGAGACCAAGGAGACAACAAGGGATCAGTGGAAAAAAAATTGAGAACCTACTCTTCCCTATTCCCAACTCTAGGATCTGGCAGTCTGAAACCACTTTAGGCTTGTGGCCTAAGTTCAATAAAGTACATGATGCTAAGGAAACCAAGATAACATAGCTCTTGGCAAAATATTATAGGTTGTACATGAAAGAATGTATACAAGTAGGGAATAATTGAGGGGAAACGTCATGTTTCATAGTGAGAAGGAAATGAGCCTTGTAAGCAAAACAACAGAGTGAAGATGCAACATTGATAAAATTCACAAGGAGAGTAGCATACGTGATTCATCTGCTTCATCATTCTTGGGAGCCAAAGCAGTTGGGAGTGGAATGTCTGGAAAGAGAAAGGAACATCATCATCAACAGTTGCCAACGTTTAAAGGCAATAACATAATGCATTCTTACATTAAAAACACATCATTAGAGTTAAAACCCCTAACATAATCCATCAATCCCACATGACATCTCATAGGAATCATTGGTGATTCCTACATTCTCCAATCCAATAAGAAAAATACAACATTGGAGATAGAAAAGTGGTTGGATCTCCTCAGATATACCTATAGGGTTTAGAGCTAAATCCCTAATCCAATCTCCTTCCTTTTTGAAAACAAGACTTCATGCTAGAAGTGGCATTTATGAAATTCGACTTTTAGGAAATCAATCATCGATCAACAAGTAAACAAGAATGGGGAAAACAGGAAAAACAAAGTATAAAGAAATAATTCACGAACAACAATAAAAAGAGAAGGAATGGAAAGAAGAATTTTTTAAAATACCATCTTTTGGGAGGGTTTCTCTCATCCATTCTTCATCCACGATATCAATCAGGATACCCATGCTCAGCAGTTGCTGCTGCTCTGCCATCCTTTAATAAAGTCCTGTGGATGAATACAACTATGATATAAGCTCTCTAACAGAAAATTTGTGGCATTGACAGTGATAGTAGGAGACAGAATTTTCGCTGAGTAATAAAACTATTTAAGTTGGCCTAAGAAAACCTGATAAACTGATGCATTGCTTCCTTACATATAGGCATCACATAATTAGGCCTTAAATCTTGAAATGCGCCTGCAATTGTCTTCATGTTTCTTTACCCTTCTTTTTTGACGACAAAGGATACTTTATGTCAGGGGCAATTTCATATGTACCCAACAAAATGAAAATCCATAATATCCTAAATTTGATAGTATCTTATATGTTTGCATTTAATTCAGGTCAAATTTGCAGTGGCGTTATCTGTCTTTAGCATACCTTAAAACATCAACTTTTAAATGCTTCAATAACTTTGCCCTAGCTTCATAACTACCTCGAATTGAGGTGGAAAGCAAAGAACGCTAACAATAATGAATCCAAGCAAAAATAAAAGAGAACTCATAAACACCTGATTCACATCAGCATTATATATCTAAAAATCTCATCGCTCAAAATAATAATAATAATAATCATCATCATCACATGCATTGGGCATTTTTTGGCATTTTAGAGTATGAATAGGGAGAAAGATCAATGACTAAGACAAAACTTTCTGAACTAGGTCGAGTTCAGCGAATTTGACAACTACAACCCTGCAGACCACTAAAAATTGTTAGAAGAAAAGACCACAATCATACCCATCAAAGTTCTTTTGATGCATAATTTGACACGAGTTTCAAGGTGGGAGATATAATATATAAGATTTTAAATATTAGGAGAGAAGAATCTTTTCAAAAACTCCCAATAAAATGAACCCCTTCAGAAGACATGTTGGATGCGTATATATAGATTTACTGGAAGGACCTCTACAAGAAACACGATAGAATGTTATGTAAAGAATTTCACACGTGCATATAACTGAATTGAGCTATATTGAACACAAAACTGAGTGCAGGTCTTAGGTATAATTTTTCAGTCATCAGGGGTCCAAAATGGCTGGAGATCCTGAGACTCACTCAACATCATCATGAATCCTCAACTCATCAGATATATTGTCATGTTTACATAAAGTACGTCTTATATTGGGATAATAAACATGCTAGTATTTTCCTTTGCTTTTCTTTGTAAATTCATGTCTACTGTTTCCCCAGGTCGCTGCTCAAGCCATGTTCTTAAGGAATTTCTGAACCCTCAAGATGCCCCAAAGGTCTTGAGATCCTCCCAAATATTGAGTATTATATAATCTTTTTTCAACCCACAAGGTTATTTTTCCTCTGTTGTACTTATAGTGCCTCAACGTACAATTGGCAAGTCAAGCTATTGTTTCCTAAAACTTGCTTCCACATTAAACAACTTAATATAACTTTGCGAAACAAGTAAAGCAGGCATACTGATGGTTTTCCAAAGTATTAGCCAGCAGAGAGTACATAGGTATTGAATTTTTTGGACGCACTGAACACGCATCTATGCGGAGCAAATTTGGTTCAACACAATGATCATTGATGAGAAGTTTGTTTTACCAATTACAAGTAACTTTAAATCCAAAATATACTGTGCATGTGCGCTTGTTCTAGCACCTCCATTGGTGCTATGATAACATGCCAAATATTCAATCTTTAAAATTTACTTATGTGGCCTGCAGTCCCATCTGGAACAACAAGATGACCAACAGATTTGCCACATAAGACGAAAGACATTAGCATACAACAAGTAATTAAAATTATCAGTTTCCACCAGTTAAGAACAGTAAACTAATAAATAAGAACACAACACAAGATTATCAAATGCAAGCTTAAACAACAAAAGACTATATGATTCCAATATTGCAGGATGCCTGACGGCTTGCTGCTTGGTGGCGACTATTTATAACATCATTTAACAGATGTTAGAAAGAAAGATAAGAACACCATGTCACCATGCACTCGATCGATGTTGTCAAACACATAAAACGAAGTCAACTTCAAGCTATTAAATGGTATACACAATGTTGACAAACACGTAAAACAGACACGACACGGAGAATCCGGAAAACACGAATCGTATGCATGTAACATAACACGGCTGATTCTACCAGAAAATATTTAATATATATTAATTAGCATAGAGCCAAATAATATATGGCATTTTTTTTTAAAATGAAGCAGAATTTTCTACTTGAATCAACCAAGTTCATACAAAATAACAAATTTTCAAATGATCATATGCCTACAAACTACATCTACAAGACTAATGCAACTAGAGTAAAGCATGATTATTGCAAGTTTTGCAAATCTGTAACTCGGATTGCAGTTTTCAAATACAAAATTCTAACCATTATTATTGCAATTTTTTACACACTAATTAATGAATAAGTGACAACCAGATAGAGGCAGCCACAAACAGAAAAATCAATCTAACATTCTGACCCCCTCAATCTAGCAGTGGAAGAACGCAAATGAGTAGCAGGTCGAAAGCACTCATTTAAATGAAAAAAACTGAGTTTAAATCGTCAATATCCCTTTCTAGCATCCCAAACTGTTCTAACAATTCCAAGGTATCTCAAATCCAACGGAAAAATGAAACCCAAACAACGAACGACGTATAGACGCTAAGAAAACAATCCAAGATCGGAAAGAAAATGCCTTCGCACCTAATTAGTGGAGGGAGGCGAAGCTCGAAAGCTTTCCCCTTCTATGCGCAGGTCGAGAACAGTTCCGGCGATGCGTCGGCGGGGAGACGGGGGAGCACGGGAGGGCAAACCACAAAGAAACCTGTTATTTTGATCTCGAAGCCGGTTCGAGCCTCAAACCACCTGACCGGTTTGAGTTTTGCGTGGTCCGGTTCATCACGCCGAAACTTGAAAGCGCAATTTTTTTTATTCTTTTGTAAAAATACTTTATTTAAGCTTTTTTCTAAAGTAATGCAATTATACATATTTGGACTCATTAAAAAAAAAGAGTTGTCATCAGTGAACTTTTAGCCATTTTTTCCTTTTTTAAACCAAATAAAAATAAAATAAAAATGACATAAATCAGATATAAACTATTATATCTGTTTGACTGAAATAGTCATTCATATTCATTTTCTAATTTTCTTTTCCTTTACAATATGATAATGAAAATATAGGTATTAAATAGATGGGTTGCGATGTTTGGAGTTTGATTAACATAATTAATTAATAATAATATGTGTAAGATAATAAGACCTAGTTAATTTCTGGAATTAGTCAATTGTTAAGAACACGTGAATGAACACCAAAAGAAAATGGTTTCTCTTTTTTGCTTGTTCATGATCTAGAGTTCAAATTTCTATCACTGAAATTCACGTGAGCTTTTATATTCGGATTTATATTTCTTTGTATTATGCTACTTAAGAGAATTATGCTGCTTAAGAGAATTTTGGGAATAAAAGTTTTATTCAAAACAATTTTGACCATTTGAACACTAATGGGGTTCATTCCACGTATCAAGATGTTCACTGGTCTTTTCTCTTGGTCTCAAGACCATATTCTAAATATTTTGATGATAGCAAAAAAGGAAGATGATGCACTAATGATGCTTGAAGTGATAGTGTGAACAGATTTAATATTTTTCGAAAAAAATAGTCAAAGTATCTCTTTGCTGTAAAAATGGGAGATCGATAATATAACGATCGACCGTTATTGAAGATAATGGACGACCGAAACGGAAGCTGGAACGACCGCTAATCACAGAAAGGAACGACTTCTAAGAATGGGCGACCGATTTATTATCGGTTGACCGTTATGGAATATAATGGACGATCGAGATCGCAGTTGGAACGACCGCTAATCACAGAAAGGAACGACCTCTAAGATGGGCGACCATTTAGAATATAATGGACGACCGAAATTGCTGCTGAAACGATCGCTAATCACAGAATGCATCGGACTTATAAAGCGGGCAATCGATTTACTTTCGGGCGACCGTTATGGAAGCAAGAATTATTTAAACGGCTATAATTCTTCTACAAACTACGATCAACGGTAAACTGCACAAAAAAGATAAAATAACGGATATAATTTTTTATTAAATGGACATCGATTCTGTAATGGGCGACCGTTGAAGATACGACAAAATGGATAACGGCTAGTTACTATGCAAACGGACGATCGATATTAAAACGGTCAACCGTTTCAGAGCTGACGGCACAATCTTTTTTAGTTGCTTTATAACGACCATATTTTCAAGAGAAGTCTATAAAAAGGATCCAAAAGATTGAAGGAAGATCATCCAAGCAAGGCAAATCATTCTTGAGCTCTCTTCAAATTCAATGCATTTTTCTTGAGCAAAAGTTGCAAATCATCCATTCCCTCTTCTAGTTTGTTAGTGAGAACATTTATTTGTAAGAAGAGAGCATTGGAGGGATTTCTTATTTAGATAGTTTTGAGATCTCCTTGTAAGAAGATGTGTGCCTTACCTCTTGAGCGAAGAAGAAGACGTTGTGGTGTAGAAAGGGTTATTCTCTCCCTACAAAAAAAGAGAAGGCTAGTGGAACTCCGACGATCTCAATGTTGGAAAGACGGTGCAGGGACGTAGGCCAAGGAGTTGGACTGAACCTCGTCAACATATCACGTCTTTCTTTCCTCTTGCTCTTCTCTTGTCTTTCTTACTTATCTTTTACTTGCTTGTGATTGCATTCCCTATAGATTGACTTTAACGACTTTTTCGGATTTAATTTTTATACACGAATCCCCCCTCCTCTTGGTGCTTTCGATCCTACAATTGGTATCAGAGCCAAGTTGCTCTTGTTTTTAAAGGATTTAAACATCTTTTGAGCTATGGCATCAAATGAATTCACTTTGGGTGAAGGTCAATCTACAAATCGTCCTCCGCTTTTTAATCCTTCAAATTTTGCCTATTGAAAAATTAGAATGCAAGCTTATGTACGCTCTATTGATATTAATATTTGGGATGTCATTGAAAATGATTTTGATTTGCATGGAAAGTCACCTTCGGAATATACCGAAGGTGAAAGATTACTTGTGAAATTAGATTGAAAAGCAAAAAATCATCTTTTTTGTGCTTTAGATGCAACGTAATTTAATCGTGTTTCTAATTGTCAAAGTGCTTATGAAATTTGGAGAAAACTTATCATTACGCATGAATGTACCGATAAGGTTAAAGAGTCTAGACTTAATATTTTGAATCATCAATATGACTCTTTTAAGATGCATGCAAATGAGTCTATAAATAAAATAGTTGTGCATTTTAATGATATTGTGAATGGCTTAGCCTCTTTAGGCGAGCCACGGACTAATTCTCAAAAGGTGAAGAAATTTCTTAAGTCTCTTTCCTCCAAGTGGCATACAAAGAAAATCGTCATTGAAGAGAAGGACTTAAACAAGCTAGATTTTGATGATCTCATAGGATCTTTCTTGACCTATGAGATTGGAATCAAGGAAGATGAAGAAACAAGTATTTTCAAAAGGAAGACTTTGACTTTAAAAGCAAAAATGAAGGAAAATGAAATAAGTGAGGAAGATGAAGATCTAGATGAAAAGAAATTAGCCTTGTATGCCAAAAAGCTTGACAAATATCTTAGATTTGTCAAACAAAAGAAAAATGGGACTTCTCCAAAAAAAGGTCATCAACAAGTAAAAATCAAGTGACTTGCTTCGAATGCGAAAATGTTGGACACTACAAGAACGAGTGCCCAAATCTAGCAAAGAAGGAAAAGGAGGGAGAAAACTTGAAGAAGAAGAAAGTTCTTCAAGCTACTTGGGATGGAAGTGAAAATGAAGATGACTCAAATACCTCCTCAAGTGATGATGAAGAAGCCCACCTATGTCTAATGGAAAATAGCTACGAAGTATTATCTAATTCATCCGAATCTAGTTATAGTGAATCTTTTGATATGCATGATGAGTTTAGAATTCATATATATAAATATAAAAATCCTAAAAAGAAACATGATGGTTTAAAAATAGAATTTAAAAAGTTGAAAAATGAGCATGATTCTAAAATTTGTGAAAATTGTAATTTACTAGATGATGAAAACTCTAGTTTAGAATTTATGATTGAATCTTTGAAAATGGAAAATAATACCTTAAAACTAGTTTGTGAAAAACAAACTTGTAATGTTGAAATCTTGAAAAATGAGAATATTGTTTTGAAAGGTAAACTTGAAAAATTTTCAAATGGTGGAAAAATGTTAGATGCAATGTTATCGACACAAAGGAGATCTTTTAAAAATGGACTTGAATTTAGTTCATTTGATATTAAGAAAGATAAAAGGATTCTATTTATTAAAGCATCACAAAATCTTCATGCAAAATCACATGTCATTTATTTTCATTGTGATTATGAGGGACATTATTCTTATGAATGAGCTTAAATAGTGGTATGAAGAAGATTTGAATTCCCAAAAGGACCATCACTAACCAAATTGGACCCAAAAAAGTTTGGGTACCAAAAAGATGAGAATCTTAATGTTTTTCTTATAGGAAGCTCTAAAGGATAATGAAGACAAATGGTATTTGGATAGTGGATGCTCAAAACATATAATCGGTGACTCATCAAACTTCATTACAATAGAAAAGAAAAATGGAGGAAAAGTCACCTTTGGAGATAATAACAAAGAAAGAGTAATTGGTACGGTAATGTTGGTAAGAATGACAAAGTATATTTGAAAAATGTTTGACTAGTTGAAAACTTAAAACATAATTTAATTAGTATAAGTCAATTGTGTGATAAAAACTACTTAGTAAATTTTGAGAAGGATAAATGCTTAATTGTAGATGAAAACAAAGAAGTTTTACATATGGGATTTAGATATAATAATGTATACAAGATTAATTTTAAAAATTTGAAAAGTGAAAAATGCCTTAGTGTTATGCATGATGATATAAATATTTGGCATAAAAAATTAAGACATTCAAACTTTAAGTTGTTAAACAAACTTTCATGTCATGAATTAATTAGAGGTTTACTTAAAATTAAATTTAAAAAAAATTATGTTTGTGATTCATGTCTTAAAGGTAAACAAATCAAAAGCTCTTTCAAATTGAAAAACATTATTAGTACACATAGGTCTTTAGAACTTTTACATCTTGACTTATTTGAACTTATTGATGTAGTAAGTTTAGAGGGAAAGAAATATGTATTTGTAATTGTTGATGACTTCTCTCGTTTTATTTGGACTATCTTTCTTATTAGTAAATAAACATGTTTTCTAAATTTTCAAAAATAATACAAAACGAACTTGAGTTAAGAATTGCAAAAATTAGAAGTGACCATGGAGGTGAATTTGAAAATTACAAATTTGAATTATTTTGTGAAGAAAATGGAATTACACACAACTTTTCTACACCTAGGACACATTAACAAAATGGAGTAGTAGAAAGAAAAAATAGAACTATTCAAGAAATGGTTAGGACAATACTAAATGAAAGTAAGTTGCCTAAGTATTTTTTGGCGGAAGCCTTAAATACATCATGTTATGTTTTAAATAAAATCTTACTTAGATCACTTGAAAAGAAAATATGTTTTGAAATTTTATATGAAAAAGACCAAATATTTCATATTTCAAAGTGTTTGGGTGTAAATGTTATATCTTGAATATTAAAAATAAATTAGGCAAATTTGATACAAATTATGATGATTGTGTATTTCTTGGATACTCTAGTACAAGTAAAGCATATAGAGTGTACAACAAAAGAACATTAGTTGTTGAAAAATTTATTAATGTTAAATTCAATGAAACTAATGATTTTTTGATGAGCAAGCAAATAAATGATGATGAGAAGGAAATAATTGAAGTGGAAAGACATCTTGAAGATATGCAAATCCAAAATGAAGACTTGGAAGAAAAAAGAATGAATATTTTAAATGTGGAACAAATAAAAGAACCACAAGGGGAAGATAATCAAATTATTTCAAGGTATTGGAAACATGCATCATCACTTCCACTTGATCAAGTTATAGGTAACATAAATGAAAGTATAAAGACTAGAAACTCTTTGAAAAACTTATGTGCTTTTTCGACATTTCTTGCTCAATTTGAACCTAGTAACATTGATGAGGCTTTGAATGATTCAAATTGAATAAATGCTATGCATGAAAAATCAAATAATTTTGAAAGGAATCAAGTTTGGAAACTAGTAGAAATACAAAAAGATTATCCAATAATTGGTACAAAATGGGTGTTTAGAAACAAATTAGATGAAATAATAAGAAATAAGGTAAGACTTGTAACAAAAGATTATTCACAAAGTAGAAGGAGTTGATTTTGAAGAAACATTTGCTCCCGTTGCTAGAATTGAGGCTATTAGAATGCTCTTGGCTTTTGCTTGTTTTAAAGGATTCAAACTTTTTCAAATGGATGTAAAATCGGCTTTTCTAAATGGCTTTATAAATGAGAAAGTCTATGTTAAACAATTTCAAGATTTTGAAAATTCAAATTTTCCTAATAATGTATTTAAACTTTCTAAAGTTCTTTATGGACTTAAACAAGTCCTAGAGTTTGGTATGAAAGATTAAGTACTTTTTTAATTGGAAATGACTTTCAAAAAGGGTAAGTTGATACTACATTATTTTTGAAGCATTTGGGAAATGATATTTTAATAGTTCATATTTATGTTGATGACTAGGGATGGCAACCGCCACTGTTCGGGGCGGGGGACACCACCCCCGCCCCGACCCCGACGACCCGCCCCGGCCCCCGACCCCGCCCCGAATCCCCGATTCGAGGGAAAATTTAACCCCCACCCCGATCCCCGCGGCGCCCCGAATCCCCGCGGGGAATCCGATTCCCCGAACCAGAATGCGGATCTGTGCACTGTGACTCACCTCTGCGCACAGTGCGCAGAGGTGACCTCGCTCATTTCGCCTCTGCGCGCAGCGGCGAGGTGAAATCGCCACTGCGCGCGGCGGCGACTTCGCGCAGAGGCGAAGTCGCCGCTGCGCGCGACGGCGATTTCGCGCAGAGGTGAAGTCGCACAGAGGGGCGGCGACGGCGAAAGGAGCGACGGCGACGGCGCGACGACGGATGCAAATTTAAGATATGAGATATGAGAGAAAAGGGACATCGCGCACTTCGCCTCTGCGCGCAGATCGCCTCTTCGCGTAGCGGCAAGGCGAAGTCGCCACTGCGCGCGGCGGCGACTTCGCGCAGAAGGGCGGCGACAGCGACGGCGCGACGGCGATGGCGCGATGGCGGATGCAGATTTGAGATCGAGATATGAGAGAAAAGAGAGAAAAGGGACCTCGCGCACTTCGCCTCTGCGCCCAGATCACCTCTTCGCTCAGCGGCGAGGTGAAATCACCGCTGCGCGCGGCGGCGACTTCGCGCAGAGGCGAAGTCGCCGCTGCGCGCGACGGCGATTTCGCGCAGAGGCGAAGTCGCACATAGGGGCGGCGACGGCAAAAGGAGCGACGGCGACGGCGCGGCGACGGATGCAAATTTAAGATCTGAGATATGAGAGAAAAGGGACCTCGCGCACTTCGCCTCTGCGCGCAGATCGCCTCTTCGCGCAGCGGCGAGGCGAAGTCGCCGCTATGCGCGGCGGCGACTTCGCGCAGAGGGGTGGCGACGGTGACGGCGCGACGACGGATGCAGATTTGAGATCGAGATATGAGAGAAAAGAGAGAGAAAAGGGACCTCGCGCACTTCGCCTCTACGCCCAGATCACCTCTTCGCTCAGCGGCGAGGCGAAATCGCCGTTGCTCGCGGCGGCGACTTCGCGCAGAGGCGAAGTCACCGCTGCGCGCGGAGGCGACTTCGCGCAGAGGGGCGACGACTGAGAAAGGAGCGACGGCGACGGCGCGGCGACGGCGACTTCGCGCAGAGGGGCGGCGACGGCGAAAGGAGCGACGGCGACGACGCGGCGGCGGATGCAAGATTTGAGATATGAGAGAAAAGAGAGAGAAAGGGGAGAAAGAAAAGGGTTTAGGGTTTAATGTTATATATATATGTAAAATAAATGGTTCAAATGTAATCTAATAAATATAATTATAATAATTATTAATTATAAATAATTTATCGGAGATTCGGGGTCCCGACGGGACGGAGGGCACTACCTCCGCCCCGATCCCCGAAAGAGGGGGCGGGGGTAGTTTGGCCCCCATCCCCGCCCCCGCGGGGAAAAAAATCCCCGAATGCGGGACCCCGAATGGAGAATTCCCGCGGGGCCCCGCGGGGGGGTGGGGAATATTGCCACCCCTATTGATGACATTGTTTATGGTGCTATTAATGAAAGCTTGTGCAAAGAGTTTGAATCTCTTATGCAAAAAGAGTTTGAGATGAGTCTTGTAAGTGAGCTCACATTCTTCTTGAGCCTACAAGTCAAGCAAAACAAAATTGGAATATTTCTTAATCAAGAAAAGTACACAAGGGAGTTGCTAAAGAGATTTGGAATGGATGAATGCAAGTCAAGTTCAACTCCCATGAGCACTACAACAAAATTAGATAAAGATGAGAAAGTCAAATCCATTGATCAAAAGAAGTATAGAGGTATGATTGGTAGCTTATTTTATTTGACGACATTTAGGCTGGATATAATGTTTAGTGTATGCTTCTGTGCAAGATTTCAATCCGCTCCTAAGGAATCACACTTCGTTGCCATTAAAAAAATATTACATTATTTGAAGCATACTGGTGATTTAGGCATTTGGTATGATAGGAACTCATCCTTTGATTTGCATGCATATACCGATGTGGATTTTACCGGATGTAAAGTTGATAGGAAAAGTACTAGTGGGATGTGTTGCTTTTTTGGTAGCTCTCTTATTTTTTGGGCTAGCAAAAAGTAAAACTCCATCGCACTCTCTACCGCTGAGGCCGAATATATTGCAGCCGGTAGTTGTTGTGCACAAATATTATAGGTAAAACAACAATTACTTGATTATGGTATAAATTATTCAAGTGTACCCATGACGTGCGATAACACAAGTGCAATAGAAATGAGTATACATCCAAACCGGTCGACCGTTATAGGATCTGGTCTCATAACACAAACTTCCAGAACGGTCGACTGAAAATATTTAGGTCGACTGTTAAAAATAGAACGTATTGACTATAATGATAATGGTCGTCCGATAACATATCGGTCGACCATTTTCAAAGTATATATAAGAAAAATTTTCCCCAAATCACGAAAACGGTCGACTTGTTCCTCTCCGCCACCCCCGATTTGCGATTTGTCCGACGATTCCTACCGGCCGAGAGCCGTGATTTGTTCGACGATTCCTACCGACCGAGAGCCGCAATTTGTCCGGCGAGTTTGTCACCAAGAGCCGCCGTCGCAGTTGGCGTTGAAGTTTCGTCCGATGAACGCCATCATCACCGCCGTCTTCCTCGCGTCGAGTGAATGCCGCCGTCGCCGTCGCCGTCGCAGTCGGCATCGTATTTTCGTCCGGTGAACGCTCTCACCGCCGCTGCCTCCCTCGTGTCCAGCGAGCGCCGCCACCGCCGCTCGCTGCGCAAAGTAGGTTGACACCTCGGGCAATCATCGTCGACGGCGAAATAGGTTTCGAGTGATTATTGACGATATCCTTCACGTGAGTCACAACACTTCGGTTCCTTCTCTAAGTCTATGCAATTCCTAACATTCTCCGACGAAATGTTCTTGAATTGCAGGTGCTCGAATGTGATTAAACCCTAATTTGATATTGGTCTATCTCTCAAATCCTTCGATCACGATCCAATCCTTGTTAGAGAATTTAATGTCCTGTGAATGAATGAATGCTGTAATCCTCTGTGAAATCAGTTGAAAAAATGGTATTGTTTTGTATTCTGGACAAAAACGGTCGACCATTGCTCACAGTGGTCGACCGTTTCCTTTTTTCGATTCTGTTTTAGTCGATTATCGTTCATATTCCTTGAATATGATATTGTAAACATGCCTCCAAAGAAGAAGTGTGTCTCTGGTCCTCGCAAGAGGAAGGAACCAAGGTCCTCTTCTCATCCAAGGCTAGACTCTCTGCTGACACGTCCTGAAGAATTCGATTCTTCTTTATTTGCTAACGCTTCCATTGCATCCACCTTTGAAGATCTGTATTCTTCTAGAAAAGTAGCACATGGCATGCGAGTATATTGGACTTCTCTTAATATGAACATGGTTCATAACCTGTTTAATGGCGTAGGTTGAATTCCTCTTCTTAATGTCAAGGAGCCTATTTATCCTAAGTTGGTCAGATTTTTTTATGCAAATTTGTCATTCCCTGAATCTAAATTTAATGTGACATCTCATATACTTGGTCATACCATTAAACTTACTGATTTCGAAATTTGAGATTTTCGATATTCCTAATCGAGGACTTCTGAACATTGTATCTCATATGTGGCCTACTGATATTTCTATCAATGAAGCTCTTGAAGTTGTTTTTCGTGGTGAAGTGAATAGCTTTCCCATGAAAGGTCTTTTAAAAAAGTTATCTTATCCACTTCTTGTTGCATATCATATCGTTAGTCATATCATATTCCCTCGATCCGGTCATTACACTGATATGACCTTCCATGATTTACGTCTTCTTTATTATCTTCTTCTACATGATTTTCCTCCCATTAACTTTTGGAGCATATATGATTTATCACTTCATCTTCACCAAAGAGAGGATAGATTCCAAATGTTCTCATAATATGATTCTTCACTTTGGTTTTTTTCTTACTAGAATCCTTCGTAAAAAACGCATTCCTATTCCTGAGTCTGAGCCATCACTTTTTTAGAGACCGAGTGATATCATTGGAAAAGCCACATTAAAGCGGAAGGGTTTTGCCTTTGTTAATGATGAATGGGTCTTTTTCAATCAAACTGAAGATACTCAGGACTCGGACTCCGATGATGAGGCGAGCACCGAGGCTCCTATGCAAGCTCCCGTGGAAGATATTGGACCTTCTTGGGATCAATACATACCTCTTCCACCTGAGCCGACGAGGGTTTGGGGCACATCCATAGTGCCGTCCCGTGATGACTAGGATGGGATGGTGACACGCTTGGACGGGATGGATCAACGCTTAGACGATATGACTACTCACATGGAGCGCTTAGATCTTGATCATCGTCGCACCCAGGACTATTTATTTGCGTATTTCAGATCCCAGGTTTTCGATTCCTCTCCTTATGAGCAGGTTGCGCCCCCGCCCGATGATGCTCCGGACGTTTAGTTTTTTGTTTATTTTGTTCTCGTTTTTGTTTCCTCCTTTTTGATGATGTCAAAAGGGGGAGAAGAAATGAATGTGACGCTATGTATTTATGACTTTGTCACTATGTATGACTCTACTCTATGGATTGTTATTTCACTTCTTGTTTTGTTATTTGTTGTGATATTACTTGTAACTTGTGAGTCATGATATTCACTAAATATGATATTCACTTTCATTTGTTATTAATCATGATATTCACGTAAATCTTACAAAATGAAGTTATGTTTTGATTAAGGGGGAGCAAATAATATCTTTTCATAAGCATAAATTAAGGGGGAGGAATTTTACATTTTGCTATTTTGTTTACCTCCTCGTCACCTTGTTTGTCATCATCAAAAGGGGAGATTGTTGGTCTCAAGACCATATTCTAAGTATTTTGATGATAGCAAACAAGAAAGATGATGTACTAATGATGCTTGAAGTGATAGTGTGAACATGTTTAATATTTTTCGAAGAAAAATAGTCAAAGTATCTCTCTACTGTAAAAATGGGCGACCGATACTATAACGGTAGACCGTTATCAAAGATAATGGACGACCGAAACGGAAGCTGGAACGATCGCTAATCACAGAAAGGAACGACTTCTATGAACGAGCGACCGATTTGTTATCGGTCGACCGCTACGAAATATAATGGACGACCGAGATCGCAGTTGGAACGATCGCTAATCACAGAAAGGAATGACCTATAAGACGGGCGACCGATTTATTATCGGGCGACCGTTATGGATATAATGGACGACCGAAATTACTGCTGAAATGACCGCTAATTACAAAATGCATCGAACTTATAAAGCGGGCGACCGATTTACTTTCGGGTGACTGTTATGGAAGCAAAAATTATTTAAACGGCTATAATTTTTCTACAGACTACTATCAACGGTAAACTGCACAGAAAAGACAAAATAATGGATATAATTTTTTGTTAAACGGACGACCGAATCTGTAATGGGCGACCGCTGAAGATACGACAAAATAAATAACGGCTAATTACTATGCAAAACGGACGATCGATATTAAAATGGTCGACCGTTTCAGAGTTGACAACACAATCTTTTTTAATTGCTTTATAACGACCATATTTTTAAGAGAAGCTTATAAAAGGGATCCAAAAGATTGAAGAAAGATCATCCAAGCAAGACAAATCATTTTTGAGCTCCCTTCAAATCCAAAGCATTTTTCTTGAGCCAAAGTTGCAAATCATCCCTTCCGTATTCTAGCTTTTTAGTGAGAACATTATTTGTAAGAAGAGAGCATTGGAGAGAATTCTTGTTTAGATAATTTTAAGAGCTCCTTGTAAGAAGAGTGTACCTTACCTCTTGAACGAAGAAGAAGGTGTTGTGGTGTAGAAAGGATTATTCTCTCCCTATAAGAAAAGAGAAGGCCAATGGAACTCCGACGATCTCAAGATTGAAAATTCGGAGCGGGGACGGAGTTGGGCCGAACCACATCAACATATCGCGCCTTTCTTTCCTCTTGCTCTTCTCTTGCCTTTCTTACTTATCTTTTTGCTTGTGATCGCATTCCCTATAGATTGACTTTAATGACTTTTTCGAATTTAATTTTTATACATCAATTCACCCCTCCTCTTGGTGCTTTCGATCCTACATTTTCAACTGATCATAAATTATCCTTTAGTTTTAGAATGCAAGTAAATCGAGGGAAAATATTGACAAAGAAAAATTCTATCACCAATATATTTCATCCAAGAAACATGTGAATCAACTATACATATATGGGGTACCTATATGCATCAAATATTTTAGTTTGCATAAGTATAAACAGTTTGATAAGATAGCCAAAGTTAGAGCAGTACTGTCCCATGCACTCGAAAATGGCATACCAAGATCATATTATTTGCATGTACAAAGTGTCCAAACAAGTGCAAAGATTTTAATTCGAGCAGCAAAGAAGAACTTAAAATTACTGCTATTGAACCTGAAGAGCATGGGAGCTTCTTTTCAGAAAATAGAATCTAAAAGAGGCCTACAATAGAATCTGGATGGTTGCACCTTTAGGCAACCATCCTTCCCCCTTCTAAAAAAAAAGAGGCCTACAAATATTAATTATCAGAACCTGCTTGGTTTGTAGCCCAAGACTGAGACAAGGACCTCCACGAGGAACATATCTGACTTAAAGATATTAAAAATGTTCACAAGACAAAAGACAAGGATTCACTGTTATGGCTGAAATATGGATGAACTCCCCACTTGAACTCCATGGTCGGGTCTCATAAGATTTCCCTCTAACACTACGCTTCTAGTTTATTTCCCCATTCTCACACTTTTATTTAGGGAAGTAATCCAAAAATGTCTTAGCTCCAAGATAGTCAACCCCATCAAAGAGAAAACAACGTAACAAATCATGTGCATGGCAAATGGATCAAACTTAGTTTTCAATACAAAGTGTGCATGAGTTTCATAAGTATTAATTTAGCCTGATATTGAAGAAAAGAACCTCAGCAAGACTTTCTCCAAATAGCTTTTTCAAAATTGGGTATCCGGGATCCTGGTGAAAACAAAGAACAGTGTTTGAATACAAAGAACAATTGTTCAGCCATTGCTTATTTTCATAGAAAAAAAAATTATGGCATAACAGAAGTAGCCTTCTCGTTACTGCAAAAAGTGTAAGTTTCATTGAAATGATGGAATACATTCCAATGATAATCGCAGTCTTTATTCTGTTCCCCCTAAAAAGAAAGAAAAGAAGACAAAATCCTTTCAATGTTAAAGTCAATCTGCCAACAAGACATTCAAAGTTGACAGAAAAGACTTTGGCAGGATATTGCTTTACCTTTTCTCCTCTCCATGTAAGATATTTATGTTGGGCTTCATGATTGCGACAAATCTGGAAAGCATCTTCACCCTCCTCATCCAGGTCCATCAATTCAAGCCACGACTGTAATTTATAAGACATTAGCCTAGACATGATTGATTAAGAAATTCATTTTGACAAAAAAAATCTGAAAATTGCTAATTTTCAGGGTACGTTACACTTTCTGTAAACTAGAATTCCGGCAGCAGCAAGATTGTAATGGAGGTTTACTAAGTTAATCTACTCTTAATCCTAATTAACTTATCCGCTTATGATATAACCAGCTAAAGAAAAATATCATTCATCAAATTTGTATTTTCAAAACTATTACATTTGTATAGACTTCCAAAGATGCTGTGTTCCAAAAAAAAAAAGGAGTTCAGAACTAAGAAACCTAAAAATAAAAGGGAATTTTTTTAAAAAACATAAACTAAAAGTCATAAGGTCCATGGACAAAAGGTCCTTAAATTTAATGTCTAGTTGGTCCTGTAATGTCTAGTTGTTCCACATCATCTGTCCAGTCAAGGAAAGTTTGACCACAATGAGTTGCAAGGTGGTACATTTGCCAAAGACATTTATATTGTAAAAATCAACATCAGAAATCCAAACAACTACAGGATATGGACGTCGGCTGAACTGATCAAAAGACGTGAATGAGGCCTACGTAAATGACTACTCACAGAAGCAACACCTGCAGGAACCAGAGGAAACCAAAAGCGTAGCCAATTGATGGAGCCTCCTGACCCCTTTCCACCGCTCCCCTCCTCATACCACAATTCAAAAGCATATTAGTTTGTGGTAGTCACATCATAAAGAATCATAATATGAATTCCTCTCTTGATTTTAATTACTTAGGAGGAATGTTTATCACACAATTAGGCAAGATGTATGTTAACCTGCAAGTAAAGATACCTTGGTTATTGATGCACACAGATTATTACATATTTTAGTATCATATTTTAATTAATTTTTCTCTAATTTGATCATGGCATATATAGATTTTTATTAATTTAGTTGTCAAATCCATGTGTCAGTGATCTACCTCACTTTGAATATTATTTGTGCATATTTATCTAGTGGCAAAAAATTAATATCTGCAAGTCCCAACAATATCCTACAAGTCTCGACAAATTAAAATGCATGTCCTAACAGCCTTTTACTTGTCCCGGCAAAATAAAGGCACATCATGATGTAAGAAATTGTTTGTCACGACTACACAATAGAAGCTACAACTTTATGAGTTACAAGTCTTGCCGGATCATTCTTTGGTCTTGACATATTAATTGCCATGTAACGTCTCCAAAGTCCGACCCTAATTTTATTGTCGAACCTTAGGTGGTGTTACTTTTACCCAATTCTTCATAACTTAATTTCATAAATTATTGCGGTGGAAACATAATAATATAACGTAAAACAACAATAACATAAAACGGCGGAAGACTTCTAAACATATACAATAACAACAAAGCCTTATCCCACTAGGTGGGGTCGGCTAAATGGGCCATATAAATCCCAAAATAACATATAAATCCCAAAATAACATACCGGCCCATGGGCCATATAGGCTTCTAATATAAGACCCAATATAGAAGTTCATCATCATAACATAACATAAGATAACATGAGCCATGGCCCGACCATCACATGTGCAACCTAGTTGTCATGAGACCTCCACCGCCGAGCCTAAGCCTCGTCCATACCTGCACGGATTCATGGGGTGCAGAAGATTTCTCCCGTTAAAGTATGACATGATCTTTACATGTCATGACATATGCATTGCATCATGTGTATGCTATGAGCTACATATGAACACTATATGGCATGTGAATAATTCATCATAACAAGATAAAAATAAGCATATAACATCTTAATCATTATGCTAAGTCATACCATGAATTTATCTTACTTCACTTTAACATCTTCGTTCATCTCATGATGTGACAAGTGGACATTCATTTGCATCCTCGTAGGTGCTTATTTCATCATCTTCTTCATCTTTATATCCCAAGTTATTCATCATTCATCTTTTCATCTTTCGTTTTTACTTAAATAATTTCTTATCTTTGTGATTGGGGGTGGAACTCATTTCCCCTCACGATTTTAACAAGACACATTCATACCAATCCGTCTTTTAATTACATACATCAATACATATAATCGTTTAATACATGATGCATATTTTAACCCTATTTAAGGTCATACATACTTCAAATCATTATAAGTGTAGACAATCAACATCACATGAGCTTTTTGGACTTGTCACGATCGTGCCCACACATAGACACAGGCGTACAATGGTTGCTGGACACTTAGTCATTTCTCTCGGCATAATGTGGTCACGGCCGTGCTCAAACATGTCTCGGCCGTGGCGTTATCACCTGTTCACAGACATTGTTCACTGTCTGGCGACCGTACGGTCACGGCTGAAACCTGAAAACGCCTATGACTGTACCTTCACCACCATGATAGAAGAGTCATTTTCCTCCCATTTTCAAAATATTCTAAGGCAAATAGGCTTACTAGGCTGTCACGGTCATGCGACCACATGGTCACAGTCGTGACAAAACGTTCTTTTCTTTCTTTGGACGTTTTTAATGTAAGGCAGGGATTCCTAAGGGTGTCACGGTCGTGCTCCAATGCGTCACGGATGTGCTCGGGGCTCCAGCAACACTTCTCCTGTTTTTACCCCATTTTCCTCTCATTTACACATATATACAAACACCTTTAAGGCATACATTAATCCAAACATGGAAAATGGGGAATTTGCACATCTCTCCTAAGATTAGCAAATCACTAAACTAATCACAATAAGCATGAAGTACATAGGGGTTTGCACAAGGAACATTAAACCTTCTAACCATATTCATATATAGTAACAAATAAAACTAAGCATGAACTAAACATGGATGACAAGAAGCATTAAACACTCTAATCATGAATAACAATAAAACAGTAATAATAATGAAACATAAAGCTTCTTAAGGTAACCATGAACATTCCCTAATCTTTCATTCCAAGAACAAAGGGTTTGTTCTTCCATGCCCTAATCCACATATTCACACATCATTAGGGGAAGATTAGGGAGGTTTGGATCCCCTCAAATATACACTTACTAATATTTCCATTTGCATATTTAAATCTCATGATGGTTTAATAAGATTATACATGTCATTCCTACAATAAAAGCATCATTGTCCTACATCTAATAAGCATGTGGCATTTTCACAAACATCTAATAAGTATCATACATTCTACTTCTAATGTCCCACATCTCTTATCATATAGGAAACAAGGTTTGTTCCTAAATCCCAATCCAAACAATAATCATTACATTGGGAAAGAGATTAAGGTTGGATCCCCTGGTAGCTAAGCTTAATCGCCTAGTTCTTCCCCTCTTTTCCTTCCTCCTCTTCCTTTCCCAGCCGAACCTCCTCCTTTCACCTGTAGCTCTTCTCCTCTTTCCACGTGAGCTGAAGGGAATGAGTGTGAGTGAAAAGTTACTATAGCTGAGCTTTTTGGTGGTGAGAGATGGCCATTAGTGAGTTATTGTAGCTCAAAATGGGGGTTTTAGGGGATGTCGGCCGAATGGTGTTAGTGGGGAAAAAGTAGTGTGCTCTTAGGTTATTTTAGTGTATTGAGCATGGTGGGCTTGGGCGGCTTTGGGCTATAGCCCCTCTCTTTTTTTTTTGATTTCTTCAGATGTTACAACCTACCGTCTTAAATAAAAATTCGTTCTCGAATTTTACTAAATCTTAAATTACTTACCGAAAATTTTTGAAAACTTCTCTCTCATTTCATCTTCAAGCTCCCATATAGCTTCTTGTCCACGGTATGGTCTTGTTCTTGAGATGCTTCACTTGGTAATCTATAATCTTTATTGGTTGTTCCACTATGTCGTCTTCCTTGATATTCGACTCCTCAATTCGAATCACATTTGTTTCATCATGGATGCACTTCCCACATGGAAAACATTGTGAAGTCTTGCATATGAGAATGGTAGTGCTAATTATAAGCCACTTCTTTAACTTTCTGGGGTATCTCAAATGGTCCAATATATCTTAAAGTCAACTTTCTTTTCTTGTTAAATCTCATAACACCCTTAGTTGGTGAAACCTTAAGCATTTCATGATCGTCCACATAACTCTTTTGTCTACTTTGTGCCGCAAGCATCCTTTGCTTGATTAGTTCCACTTTGTTAACATACATTTGGACTAAATCCGGTCTAAGATATCTTTCTTCCCCGATTTCATACAACATGTCGGAGAACGACAAGGTCTTTCATATAAAGTTTCAAATGGTGTCATTTTGATGAAGTGATAACTATTATTATAAGCAAATTTCACGAAGGTGATCTTTCCATGTCTTCAAGAGTATGAATTGTCCTTTCGCTTTGGCCATCGGTTTGAGAATGAAACGCCATACTAAAATTTAGCCATGTTCTTAAAGCATTTTGTAGTCCTTTCCAAAATCTTGAAGTGAATCTTGGATCTCTATCCGAAATAAGCCGAAATTCTGTGCAAATGGATGATCTCATTTACATATAGTTCAACCATGCTATTCATTGATTGATTCACTTTCATAGGAATAAAGTGAGCCGACTTTATTAAACGGTCCACTACAACCTAAATAGTCCTACTACAAAATCCATAGTTATACTTTGTCACTTCCATTCCGGAATGGACAATGATTATAATTTGCCACAAGGCCTTTGGTGCTCAATTTTGATTTGTTGGCAAACAATGCACTTGGCCACGTATTTTAACTACTTTCTTCTTTATGTCTTCCCACCAAAAGTTTCTTTGCAAATTCTTAAACATTTTAGTGCTTCCGAGATGAATTGAGAATTTGGACTTGTGGTACTAATCCAAAATCTCCCTTCTTAATTCCTTGTCCTTCGGAACCCACAAACGATTCTTGTACCTAATTGCTACATCTTGACCACACTTGAAGTGATTTCTTTCTCTTTGGCAAAGATTGATCATCCTTGCACATTCCGAGTCTCTCCTTTGGGCTTCAATAATCCTTCCCACTAAGCTTGATCCAATTAGATGATAAGTCATGCATATGATCCTTCGTCCACAAATGTTTGGGGCCCACAATGCTTTCTACAAGATTCCATTCGTGAACACTTAAGCATCTAAGTGATCATTCCCACTTGCGACTTAATGCATCGGCTACTACATTTGCTTTTCTCGGACGGTACAATATGGCGAACTTATAATCCTTAAAAAATTTCAACTCCTTTTTTGAGTGTGATCCGTGTACACCTCAAAGTCTTCACCATATAGTGACGCCATATCTTTGACGCGAACACTACCACCGCTAGCTCTAAGTTATGCGTTGGATAATTAAATTCATGCTTCTTTAATTGCCGAGAAGCATATGCCACTACTTTACCATGTTGCATAGGCACACAACCTAAGCTAGTATCACAAGCATCACTATAAATGACATAACCGCCACTTCTCGAAGGAATAACTAGAATTGGCGCCATTGTGAGTCTTCTCTTGAGCTCTTGAAAACTTGCTTCACATGCTTGTGACCATATGAACTTTTCATCTTTTCTTGTCAACTTCGTCATTGGTGCGACTATCTTGAAAAAATCTTGAGTGAATCTCCTCTAATATCCAGCGAGTCCCAAGAAGCTCCTAATCTCGATTACATTCTTGGGCCTATTCTAATTTGTCACCGCTTCTACTTTTGCCGGATCCACAGACACTCCATGTCTTGATACAATCCAAGGAACATCACCTCTTCAAACCAAAATTCATAATTAGAAAATTTGGAATAAGGCTTGTTTCTTCTTAGTGTCTCCAATACAATTCGGATGTGTTCTTGATGTTCTTCCGGACTTAACGAGTAGATGGGGATGTCATCTACGAACACAATCACGAAAAATAATGCGATGGGCACATTCGTTAGTTCAAAAGGCATAACTAAAAACTCATAATGATCATACTTTGATCAGAATGTCATCTTTGTAACGTCTTGTCCGGCTACCCTCGATTGGTAGTAGTCACTCCTTAAGTCGATCTTTGAGAAAACCGACGCCGATGATAATTGTTCAAATAGATCAATCCATGGCAATGGATACTTGTTCTTCATCGTCACTTTGTTGAGCAATCGATAGTCGATGCACAACCTTAAAGATCCATCTTTCTTCTTGACAAAGAGCCGATGCGCCCCATGGTGAAACACTTGGTCTAATAAATTCTTTGTCCAAAAGTTCTTGCAATTGGGTCTTCAACTCTTGCATTTCGGCCGGGGCCATTCGATAAGACAGCTTTGAAATAGGTGCGGTGCTCGGTAGTTCAATGTTGAACTCAATTTTCTTTCTTGGATACTTATTCTTCACCGTCACTTTGTTGAGCAATTGATAATCGATGCACAACCTTAAGGATCCATCTTTCTTCTTGACAAAGAGTACCGGTGTGCCCCATGGTAAAACACTTGGCCTAATAAATTCTTTGTCCAAAAGTTCTTGCAATTGGGTCTTCAACTCTTGCATTTCAGCCGGAGCCATTCGACAAGGCTGCTTTGAAATAAGTGCGGTGCCCGGGAGTAATTCAATGTTGAACTCAATTTTCCTTCTTGGTGGCAATCCCGTTATGTGTCGTGGAAAGACATTGGGGTATTCTCTAACCACATCCAAGGACTCAAGTGCCTTGAATGTTCCATGGTGATCACCTATAAAGGTTTTCTTCTCTTTGCAATACATATGAGCATCATTATAGGATAGCCAAGCCATCCCTAAGATTACATCATAATCTATCATAAGAAGTAGAATAAGATCACAAGAAAAATTCTTCCTTTATAGCTCTATAACATTAGAGACATCTTCTAATAGCTACCATTTCAGTAAGGCCATTACTTCTAGTTGACAATTTATAACTAGAGGCTTAACTTTCAACATTTTAACAAATGAATGAGATATGAAAGAATGTGTTACACCCGAATCAAAAAGAAGAAGAACAACAACAATAAAGCCTTATCCCACTAGGTGGGGTCGACTACATGGATCATACGACGTCATTCCGCTCTATTAGTAATCAAACCTTTCGGTATATTATTCACCAATAGATCTTCCTCTATTAGTTCGTCAAGTGTCCGCCTTGGCCTCCCTCTCCCTCTTTTAATCGGACTCCAGATTATTTGATCTACTCTTCTTACTGGCGCATCTAATGGTCTTCTCTGAACATGACCAAACCATCTCAAACGATTCTCTACCATTTTCTCACTAATAGGAGCCACTCCGTCTCGTTCACGTATATGGTCATTCCTAATCATATCTAATCTTGTATGACCACACATCCATCTCAACATCCTTATTTCGGCTACTCCCACTTTACGTTCTTGTTGTCCCTTCATAGCCCAACATTCACTACCATATAACACTGCCGGTCTTATAGCAGTACGATAGAATTTCCCTTTAACTCTATTGGGTACTTTTCTATCACAAAGAGCTCTAGTGGCTTTCCTCCACTTACACCAATTCTATGATTAACGTCGTCATCAATCTCACCATCTTGTCTTACAATTGATCCTAAATATTTAAACTTTATCACTTGAGAAATTATATCCTCCCATAGCCTAACTTTTAAATCGTCTCTAAGTTGTTTATTTGTGAAATTGCAATTCATATATTCTGTTTTATTCTTACTTAAACGAAAACCCTTTGACTCCAACGTATTTCTCCATATTTTCAATTTTGTATTAATCTCTTCTCTTGAATCCGCTAAAAGTACTATATCATTCGCAAATAGCATGCACTTAGGTACCTCCTCCGTGATACTCTCGGTTATAGCATCGATAACTAAGTTAAATAGATACGGGCTTAAAGCTGATCCTTGATATAGGCCAATTCCTATAGAAAATTCATTTGTCTCACCTCCGGGTGTCCTAACCTTAGTCAATGCCCCATCGTACATATCTTGTATTACCTTAATATAGGCAACACTCACCCTTTTCTTTTGCAAGACTTTTCAAAGTACATCCCTTGGTACCCGATCATACGCCTTCTCTAAGTCAATGAAAGCCATATGTAAGTCTCTTCTCCTACTTCGATACTTCTCCATCATCCTCCTTAGTAAATAAATCGCCTCTGTAGTGAATCTTCCTGGCATGAACCCAAATTATCTCTCAGAAATACTAGTCTCCATTCTCAATCTATACTCAATCACTTTTTGCCATAATTTCATTGTGTGACTCATAAGTTTAATCCCTCTATAATTTGCACAATTCTGAATATCCCCTTTATTTTTGTAAATAGGAATAATGTACTTAATCTCCAATCATCAGGCATCTTTTTCGACCGTAAAATTTTATTAAATAGTTTACATAATCACCACACACCTTTTTCTCCTAAACATTTCCAAACTTCAATCGGTATACCATCCGGTCCAACGACTTTACCATTCTCCATTTTCTTAAGAGCTTCGCTAACCTCCGAGACTCTAATTCTATGATAGAATGACCTATTAAGCTCACATTCGCTAACTGTCAAGTCCTCCAAATCACAACGGGAACCTTCACATCCATCATTAAATAGCTTATAAAAATACTCTTCCCATCTGTTCTTAATATCTCACTCAGTAACTAAAACCTTGCCAACTTTATTTTTTACGCATCTTACTTGATCCAAATCTCTCGACTCCTCTTTATTCCTTGCAATCTTGTAAATCATTTGTTCACCAGCCTTTGTCCCTAACTTCTTATAAAATCCTTCATATGCTTTAGCACGAGCATCACTAACTGCCTTCTTAGCCTCCCTTTTCGCCAAACGATACTTTTCCCAATTGTCAGAACTATTGTCCAAGTGTATCACCTTGAAACAATTCTTCTTATTACGCACCTTTTCTTGGACCTCCTCATTTCACTACCAAGTCTCCTTATCTCGTAGTCCAAAACCTTTTGATTCTCCTAAAATGGCTTTAGCAACCATTTCAACATTTTTTCCCACATTCTCCCACATGATACTAGCATCTCCTTCTAACTCTCACACACTTTCCTCTAATAACTTCTAAAAGTCTCTCGCTTCTCCCCTTTTAACTGTCACCACTTGATCTTTCGATCAAAAACTGTTCTAAATTTTGGTTTTATACATTTCATTTGCATATCAAGAACTAACAATCTATGTTGTGTAGTCACCCCATGTCCAGGAATTACTTTGCAATTAGTACATCGTCTTTTATTAGTATTTCTTGTCGAGAAAAATTAATTTGAGACCTGTGAGTTCCACTTTTGTATGTGATTAAATGTTCTTCTCTCTTCCTAAAATAAGTGTTGATAATCTTAAGGTCGTATGCTAAAGAAAAATCAACAATAGTTTGTCCTTCCTCATTCAACTCCCCAAAACCAAGACCACCGTGAATCCTTGCATGTGGTCCTGTCTCTTTACCAACATGTCCATTTAGGTCTCCCCCAATATAAACTTTCTCGGTTGTTGGTATGCTTTCAATCAAACCCTCCATATCTGCCCAAAACTTCTCATTGAGATGTGCTTCTGCTCCTACTTGGGGTGCATATGCACTAATAATGTTCATAGTCTCCTTTCCAACAATTACTTTCACGGATATGATTCGATCCTCAATCCTTTTAACTTCCACAACATTCTTCCTCCATTCTGCATCCGCGATAATACCACCACCATTCCTTCCCTTTACCTTACATGTATACCAAAGTTTGGAACCATTTAACCTAATATCTTTACTTCTCTCTTCTACCCATCTAGTTTCTTGCAAGCATAAGATACTAATCTTACGCTGGTCCATTACTTGTGCCACCTCGAGGCGCTTCCCATTCAACGTCCTAATGTTCCAAGAACCTAATCTGACCTTAGTCTCATGAACTAGCTTCTTTAACCGCCTCCGTCCATTAGAGTGCGGTAGCGCTTGCTCATTTAACACTGCATTCAGGCGAGGATGCAACGGCTCTTGCTCTCTTATCACTGTACTCGAGCTGTACAGCGCGTTACTTACGGGTAACGACCTAGCATTAACACAATATATTCGTTGATCCATATTCATGAGATTCGACAGGGTTTTACGCTGGCTGTCGGGGCCTAACACAACCCTCCTTTATCCGGGCTTGGAACCGGCTATAAAACATAGGTGGATTTCCGAATCAAAAAGAACATTTGCATAATGTTCGACCACAAGGATGTTACCTTGGATCACATGATGTCCTTGCAGAGTTTCATCAACTTCCGTAGCAAACATCCTTGCCGGGGCTCTTGGCAAATTTGCAACCATCTTTCCTTTGTCGCGATTATTCATGTGCTTTTCCGGACAATCTCTTATGTAGTCGTCAACCTTGCCATATTGCAAACATCTGCCGACCTTCATGCGGCATTCTCAAGACGAGCCCTTCCATAATGAGGACATGTGGCCCTAGCTTGTTCCACCTTGGAGGGTCAAGCCTTAAGAACCTTTCAATGGAGTCCGGGCCATTGTTCCTTGAGACATTCCTTGCTGCCCGGATCAATCCATCAAGGAAAACATTTCTTTTAACATCCTCATTGGCGATCGCACATCTTGGAGGCATCTATATTCCCATTCAAATAAATATAACATTATTCAACATCCTTTAGTCTAGTTTTGACTCATATGTATTAAGTCTTAGGATGTTTCATAGGTTGGCTAAGATGTTTAAATATAAAGTCCATGTGCAATCGACATGAGGTGCCACCGAGCCTAAAGGCACATGTTCTCTTATGTTTAGCTTATACTAATGATGTTTTTATGTTTATTCGAATGTAGATGTAGATGCCACAAAGACATGCAATTGCAAATGAGGATGGTGAAAGAAATGCCTTCCTAGATGGATTGATCCGAGCCACAAGAAATGCCTAAAGGAACAATGGCCCAGATTACTCCATCGAAAGGTTCCTAAGGCTTGACCCTCCTAGGTTTGATGGGAAGGGAGAGCCGGAGATGGCTGAAGTATGGATTGAGGAAATAGGGGATATCCTAAAAGTCATGGAATGTCCCGAGGACCGCATGGTGATATATGCTACACATCGTCTTTGTGGCCAAGCCAAAGCGTTGTGGAAGTCTCTTTTGAAGACCACTTTTGCGAATTAGGAGGATGTTGCATGGGAGAACTTTGTAGAAGCATTCGAAACATACTTCTACCTGGACTATGTCAAGGAGAAGAAGAGAGATGAGTTCCTTAATCTCACCCAAGAGAGATGACCAATACATGAGCACTTACCTCAAGTTGGAGAAGTATGGAGAGCTTAATGAGAATGAACTTACGAGGACCAAGAAGTTCATTCATGGGTTATAAGTGGACGTTGCACCACTTTGAAGTATGCGGTGGAACTTGCCGCCGAGTATGAGAGGGACTACAATGAGAAGAGGATTGCCAAGGGCAAAGCAATCAAGAAGCATGAAGATCAAGCAAAAGGGAAGAACCCAAGGAAGTCACCTTATTACTATCCAAAGGTGGAACAAGCTAGGGCCACATGTCCTCATTGTGAAAGGTCTCATCCCGTTGAATGCCGCATGAAGGTCGGCATATGTTTGCAATGTGGCAAGGCTGACCACTACATAAGAGATTGCCCGAAAAAGCGTGTGGATAATCACGACAAGGGAAAGATGGTTGCAAATCTGCCAAGAGCCCAATAAAGGTGTTTGTTATGGTAGTTGATGAAGCTCTCCAAGCACATAATGTGATCCAAGGTAACATCCTTGTGGCCGAACATTATGCAAACGTTCTTTTTTATTCGGGTACAACATATTATTTCATATCTCATGCATTTGTTAGAATATTGGAAGTTAAGCCTCTAGTTACAAATTGTCAACTAGAAGTAGTGACCCCTACCAGAATAGTAGCTATTAGAACGGTAGCTATCGGAATGGCCCTAATGTGCATACAGAGATAAATAAGAAGAGTTTTCCTTGTCATCTCATTTTACTTCCTATGATAGATTATGATGTAATCTTAGGGATGGATTGACTATCCTATAATGATGCTCGTATGTATTGCAAAGAGAAGAAAATCTTTATAGATGATCACCATGGGACACCTACGATGATTCGAGGAATTCCCTCTAAGGAAGTCAAGGTGTTGATTTCAGCAACTAAGGCAAGTAAGATGATCAAGAAAGGAGCAAGAGGGTTCTTGGCAAGTGTCCTCAAGACGGATGCACAACCCAAGTGGTAAGAGAATACCCCGATGTCTTTTCGCAAGACATAACGAGATTGCCACTAAGAAGGAAAATTGAGTTCAACATTGAACTACTCCCGGACACCGCACCTATTTCAAAGCTGCCTTATCGAATGGCCCTAACGGAAATGCAAGAGTTGAACACCCAATTGCAAGAACTTTTGGACAAAGAATTTATTAGGCCAAGTGTTTCACCATGGGGCGCACCGGTACTCTTTGTCAAGAAAAAAGATGGATCCTTAAGGTTGTGCATCGACTATCGATTGCTCGACAAAGTGACGGTGAAGAACGAGTATCCATTGCCATGGATTGATCTATTTGATCAATTATCATCGGCGTCGATTTTCTCAAAGATCGATCTAAGGAGTGACTACCACCAATCGAGGGTAGCCGGACAAGACGTTGCAAAGATGACATTCCGATCAAGGTATGATCATTTTAGTTATGCCTTTTGAACTAATGAATGCGCCCGTTGCATTCATGGATTTGATGAATAGAGTCTTTCGTCCATAATTGGACAAATTCGTGATTGTGCTCGTTGATGACATCCTCATCTACTCATTAAGTCCGGAAGAGCATCAAGAACACATCCGAATTGTATTGGAGACACTAAGAAGAGAAACAAGCTCTATGCCAAATTTTCTAATTATGAATTTTGTCTTGAAGAGGTGATGTTCCTTTGACACATTGTATTAAGGCACAGAGTGTCCGTGGATCCGGCAAAAGTAGAAGAGGTGACAAATTGGAATAGGCCCAAGAATATAACCGAGATTAGAAGCTTCTTGGGACTCGCCGAATATTATAGAAGATTCATTCAAGATTTTTCCAAGATAATCGCACCAATGACGAAGTTGACAAGAAAAGTGAAAAGTTCATATGGTCACAAATGGAGCAAGTTTTCAAGAGCTCAATAATAGACTCACAACGGTGACAATTCACTCCTTCAAGAAGTGGCAGTCATATTATTTATAGTGATGCTTGTGGCACTGGCTTAGGTTGTGTGCTTATGCAACATGATAAAGTAGTAACATATGCTTTTCGGCAATTAAAGAAGCATGAAGTTAACTACCCAACACATGACTTAGAGCTAGTGGCGGTAGTGTCCGCGTTGAAGATATGATGTCACTATATGGTGAAGACTTTGAGGTGTACATGGATCACACTCACAAAAAGAGTTGAACATGCGACAAAGAAGATGACTGGATTCTTAACGACTATGAGTTCACCATATTGTACCATCCGAGAAAAGCAAATGTAGTAGCCGATGCATTAAGTCACAAGTGGGAAGGATGACTCGGATGCTTAAATGTTCACAAGTGGAATCTTGTAAAAAGCATTGTACAATGGACCTAAACATTTGTGGCCGAAAGATCATATGCATAGCTCATCATGTAATTGGATCAAACTTAGTGAGAAAGATCATTGAAGCTCAAAGAAAAGATCCGGAATATGCAAGGATGATCAATGTTTGCCAAAGAGAAAGAAACCACTTAAAGTATGGTCAAGATGGAGCAATTAAGTACAACAATCGTTTGTGGGTTTCAGAAGGATAAGGCAAGGAAGATTTTGGATGAGTACCATAATTCCGAGTTCTCAACTCATCCTAAAAGTACTAAATGTTAATTGTAAAATTCTTTGGATTGGGCATTACAATATTAATTACCAAAATTCTGTCCTGACATATTAATTGCCAAGTCATGGGTAATGGAGATACAATTTCCGACAAGTTGAAGTCAACGCTACCACTCCTATCATTTCAAGTCTCGAGGTTTCAACAATCCTAGGCCAAAATCATGACTGGCTACCACCACGTGAATAAGCTACAGCTACATGGAAATGTCATTTTGTCGCATATCAGTAGTTTATTCTGTGCAGTTAAAAGTCATGACGAACACAAATTTTATCACATGAAGCCGATTGATGTCATAACAAGTCATGACATAATTGATGATTGGTGCCGAGGATTATTAGTTATTCTTTCCTCAAATTTCAGATGTCCAATTCCATTTTCAACAACGCATGTATATAAGTGGATATTGGCTGATTTTGAATTATAACAGCTGGTGGACAAGCACCAATGCACAAAAACTTGATGTGAACTTATCGTACTTATGAAATTTCGGATTTTCACACAAAAAATAATTCTAGTCACGTTTAATTTTACTCAAGAGTTCATGTAACTGCAAGTGCACAGGTCGAGTAGAAACCCTGAGTGTCGTAACCCCGTTGATTTAGATTAATTAATTATTCTACTTATACCCTGGAAGTCATCACAAAATTATAAAAGAATAAACTAGATGAATGAATGAACATGGATTAAGAATAAGAAAGTAAGATAGAAAAGATCAAGGAGGAAGGAAGAGATTCCCTCGTAATGAACCCGTTGATGCTATTGCAATCGCCGTATCCGACTTACTGATTTTATAATCTCACTCTATCTCTCAACCTATCGGTGTATCTATAAATCAAGAAGAGAATAGCCGCTGATCACCAAATTAAGATTACTGATTAATAAGATTCTCATCCTTAACCAGTAAAAGAGTTCGATCTCTCGATCTCCTACAACTCGTTCTTTTAATCTTAATCTAATCATCAAAATGCAGATTGACACCTCACACGACTATAATGATTCTCATCTCATAACAGTTACTATGGTAGATCTCTCGATCATCTAGTAAATAATAAACCAGCGGGTAATATGGCTAATTTCTCCTCTCGAATGAAATTGGCTAAAGCAGAAAAAATAATTGATCTCTCGATCTAATTGAAATCAGATATAAATTCTAAACAACCATGCATCACGTAAATGGAATGAGGAGTCAAATTCACGATATCAAAAAGTCAGAATAAAAGTTAGCATCAATAAAATTTCATCACGAGAGAATCTAAAAATCTTCTTTAGTTCATCTTCATTTTTTTCCAAGCCTTCGTCTTCTTTTTCTCTCCTCTCCTTCTGCCACCCCCTTTTCTCTCGTCTCCGTCCTCTATTGTTTCATCCCCTGCTCAAAATTCAAAATTTTAAAAGTTGTTAGTCCTCTCTTTTACTCTTTCAACTTCTCTACTAAAAAATGATAAAAATATTTAAATATGCTCAACTTTTATATAAATTCATGGATTTAATTGCAGTGATTATAGGTACATAAAAGAGGTGATCAAATTCCCCCAAGCTTAGCTTTTTGCTTGTCCTCAAGTAATGTTCAAGATAAGGGTAATCTTCATCTTGCTTTTCCGCCAACTTTTTAATATACCAACCTCATATTCTTTGTTCAAGTGCCCCCTCTGTTCCTTCATTCCCTGACTTTAATGAAGATATTAACAATAAGACATTTTTAACTTCCTCTTTTTAGCTCAAGCCAGAGAATTCAAATAAGAAAAATAGATATGTCAATGCTAAATCTACCAGTGCAGTATAAGCTTTCTTTGAATTTTTATTTCTTTTCAATTGTCCAGTACTCATGTGATTATCCATAATGCTTAGGAGAATTCATGTAGCAAGTTTTTGATCGGCGCAGCCCAGGACAGTTGCTCTTAGGGTACCAGGCATGAACTCCTACGGATCTACTCACCCAAATTCACCCTAGCTCAGGAATGCACCCTTTTTGTACATTCTGGGGCTCTCTTGACCCTCTTTTCTTTTGTTTTTAACTTTCGTTTTGCTTATTGCTTTTTCTTTCTTTCATTCGGTTTCATATTGCACTAGAAAATATTAGTATTAACAATCTTATTAGCAGTTATTTGAATTTAGAGACAAGCTTAAATAAGATTGGTCGTCAAGTTCTTAATATATCAAAATAGTCGCTTTCCACTAGCCTTTGTCCTGTGCAAAATATGTTAAAATGTTAGGGGCTAGCAAGATCTTCTTGAACAAAGTTCAGGAGGTTGCAACAGTGACTATAGCTATGAGATGAAATTGAAATCTCTTATTGTACTATGTGAGGTTAACATGGTGTAATGCCAATCTATAATGTGAGAGTTTGAATGTAAAATTGTGAAAAATGAGAGTTAAATAGAGAGTAGAAATGTATCATGTTGCCCTCTCCCCCAAGTTTAGAATCGACTCTGTCCTCAACGTCGATCATGCCAGGAAGAGGGACCTGGAGTCAGTTGGAGCTCAAGGATGTCAGTGACTTGCTGAATGTCACTGAGGATTGTTAGGACAGAATTCTGAACATCTTCTACTCCTTGGACTCGCTGTTGGTGTACCAGGTTCTGTTGCTCCAACCTATGCAGTTGATCTTTAAGCACTTGGACGTCTTGGTGATTCCGAGTTGTTGTTTCTACAAGTTTTGTCACTTGGTCTAGAATGAGGTCCAAATTGTTGGATGTGGTGAGTGGTAGAGATGGAGAAGCATCTGGAGCTTATGAGGAAGAGACAATGCGCCTTCGAGGAGTTCTGGAGCTAGAGGAAAGTTGCGAGGTTGTTCTGTAGTCCAAAAGTAATGGGGTAATGTTGGAATAGGCCTTGTGACTTGAATGAAATTATTCATCCACCAGTTCCGGCCTTCCAGAATTGAAATCCGTCGAGGGTCAGGTAGTTGGAAGAGGGCAGATGGATTGAATTGTCGCCAAAAATGTTGGCCATTCACCATGAGAAGAACCCCTTCCTTGGTCAAAAAATCCAAGTTGATGAGTATTGCAGGTGTAGGGGTGGTGTCGGCTAAAAACACATAGTGTTCAGCTAAGGGTGTAATGAGGTTGCTGCAGAGGATTGGACTAATTTCACTGGTTGACTCCGTGATCAAACTTTGCAGGAAGAACGATGCAAGGTTAATCTCTGTGTTCGACAGCAGACACCAGAGAATAAAAAGTTCATCTGTAGAAACAAGGTCCCGTTCGTATTCATTGGGACGGATTAGGACAGTGTTGGTCAGAAGAATATGAAGATATCGAATAATAGGGTTCTTCAGGTCGTGGCCGACTAGGTGTAACATGTTATCGGTTCGTCGGCCGGTAAGTTGATATCAAACTTCAAATGTAGGAAAAGAGGGTAGAGGGGTTCTATAGCCAACATTAGGCAGATTCATAAAACGGGCTAAAGTGTCTAAACCCATGGCAAGTTCGTGATTACATAATCGAAACTCAATGTGATCAGGAACTCCATCTTCATCGAAACTGGTGGGATACAGAGTTCCTAAGAACTATACCGATACCTCTTTGTAAAGGTCTCAATGTTTCATAAAGAAAGGGAGGAGATGGGATCGATGAAGTATGGTCCTGATATCATCAAATAGTCCGAGAGATTCGAGAGTGGAAAAATCTAGGAACCGGGTAGAAGAAAAATTTCTGAACCTTGTATTAAGAAGACGTTGAGCTTCATTGCTGTCTGCTGACTGTCGTAGGTTGGTCATTGGTTGCAAGAGGCCGTCCGAACGAAGCCGTCGCCTGATGGACTCAGACGAACTGTTGGTCGGGGAATCAGACGATGTACGGGTTCTCTTCATGTTGCCGGTTGAAAATATCGACGATCGTAAGAGTGGAGGACGGTGGGGTTTCTCGGAGGGCGGTGGGGTGTTGTTTTAGGGATTTCGAGAGGTAGCTGAGGGACGATGGGTGAGAGGGATTAGTCAATCGGGTGGAAAACGAAACGACGTGAGGGAGTTCGTGTGGGACTTGGAAAAGTGGATATTTGGGTTTTAGATATGGTATTAAATTTTGTTGGGATTCTCAACTAAATTTAAAAAGTGTACTTTTAGGTGATTTTTCTGATACTTCTGACCCTGCAGGTGCTGACGTGGCTGCTGACCGTTTATTTGGTTGGGTTGCCTCCCTGTAACGCATTTTTTTAACGTCGTTGGCTCGACCTTATTTCTTCTAACGGTCCGTTTGCAGATGTAGCATTTCTTCGAACCTTACTGCGCCTAGATTGTAACGTTTCAGTCTCTGCCCATTGACTTTGAAGATTTCTGAATTACTATTTTTGATATCCACTGCGCCATGGGAGTATATTTTTTTGATGATAAACGGTCTAGACCATCGCGTTCTTAACTTTCAGGAAAAAAGTCGTAGTCGGGAGTTAAATAACAGAACCTGGTTGCCCTCTTTGAAACTCCTTCTCAATATGTGCATATCATGCCATTTCTTCGTTCTTTCTTTATAGATGCGGGAGTTGTTATAGGCATCTAATCTCAATTCATCTAGCTCATTGAGTTGCAATACACGTTTTTCAGAGGCTGCTTGAAAATCATAGTTCAGTGTTTTAATTGCCCAAAAAGTCTTATGTTCTAATTCCACCGGTAGATGACAATGTTTGCCATAGATCAACATGAATGGTGTTGTCCCAATTGTTGTTTTATATGCTGTCCAATATGCCCACAGTGCCTCATTAAGTTTCAGGCTCCAATCCTTCCTGATTATTGAAACGATTTTCTCGAGAATTAGTTTGATCTCTCTATTCGAGACTTCTGCTTGCCCATTGGTTTGAGGATGATAAGCGGTAGAAATCCGGTGCTTGATCATATATTTGAACAGCAATTTTTCAAAACTCCGTTCAATAAAATGTGATCCTCCATCTTGAGTCTGCTGAGATTGTAGGGATAGCCTCAATCCATTTTGATACATAGTCAACGGCTAGAAGTATAAACTTGTATCCGCACGAAGAAGGAAAAGGTCCCATGTAGTCCACTCCCCATACATTGAATATTTCTACCTCAAGTATAACTTGCTGAGGTGCTTCATTTCTTCTGCCTATATTTCCAGTTCTTTGACAGGTATCATAATATTTAACAACATTGATTACATTTTTTAATAGGGTTGGCTAATAAAAACCTGTCTGGAGAACTTTAAAGGTTGTTTTCTGGTATCCTCCGTGACCACCATAAGGAGATGAATGACATTCTTGTAATATAGCAGATTATTTTTCGTCTGGTACACATCTACGATATATTCCATCTACACATTTTTTGAATAGAAATAGTTCATTCCAGAAGTAGTATTTGATATTAGAGAAAATTTTCTTCTTTTATTGATAGGACAGAGCAAGTCGTAGAACTCCAGAAGCTTAGTAGTTAGCATAATCAGCAAACCAAGGAAGTTGTGTTTTTTGAAATTGATCATCTGGAAAAGAGTCGTTAATAGCACTATAGACTACAGGGTACGTCTTGTTTTGATAATTGAAGTTGAGAGAGATGATCAGCTACTAAGTTTTCTGCCCCCCTTCGATCTTTGATTTCTAAATCGAATTCCTGTAACAAAAGAATCCATCTGATGAGTATAGGTTTGGCATCTTTTTTAGCAATCAAGTATCACACAGCTTGGTGATCAGTGTACACAATGACTTTGGAGCCAACTAAGTAGGATCTGAATTTATCCATTGCAAAAATGACTGCTAGGAATTCTTTTTCGGTTCTAGCATAATTGATTTGCGCTTCATCCAAGATTTTGCTAGCATAATAGATTGCATGTTGCTTTTTATCCTTCCTTTGTCCCAATACTACTCCCACAGCTTGATCACTAGCATCACACATAATTTCAAATGGCAAGGACCAATCAGGTGGTTGGATGATTGAAGCTATTGTAAGAGCTTTTTTCAGGGTCTCAAAAGTCTCTAAACAGTGTTCATCAAATACAAACTCTGCTTCCTTAAAGAGTAATTTTATCAAGGGCCTTGCAATTAGAGAAAAGTTCTTAATGAAACGTCGATAGAACCCAACATGTCCAAGAAAACTTCTAATTCCTTTGATATTAATAGGCAGAGGTAATTTTTCAATTACTTATGTCTTAGCTTTGTCAACTTCACTGTCCCGGCCTGAAACAATATGCCCCAGGACTACTCCTTGAACCATGAAGTGACATTTCTTTCAGTTCAACACGAGATTCGATTCGGCGCATTTTTGTAATACCTTTCCTAAGTTCTCACCCATCGTCCCTCAGCTACCTCTCGAAATCCCTAAAACAACACCCCACCGTCCTCCGAGAAACCCCACCATCCTCCACTCTTACGATCGTCGATATTTTCAACCGGCAACATGAAAAGAACCCCGTACATCGTCTAATTCCCCGACTAACAATTCATTTGAGTCCATCAGGCGACGACTTCGTCCGGACGGCATCTTGCAACCAACGACCAACCTACGACAGCCAACAGACAGCAATGAAGCTCAACGTCTTCTTAATACAAGGTTCAGAAAATTTTCTTCTACCTGATTCCTAAATTTTTCCACTCTCAAATCTCTCGGACTATTTGATGATATCAGGACCATACTTCATCGATCCCGTCTCCTCCCTTTCTTTATGAAACATTGGGACCTCTACAAAGAGGTATCGGTAGAGTTCTTAGGAACTCTGTATCTCACCAGTTTCGATGAAGATGGAGTTCCTAATCACATTGAGGTTCGATTGTGTAATCATGAACTCGCCATGGGTTTAGACACTTTAGTCCGTTTTATGAATCTGCCTAATGTTGGCTATAGAACCCCTCCACCTTCTTTTCCTACATTTAAAGTTTGGTATCAACTTACCGGCCGACGAACCGATAACATGTTACACCTAGTCGGCCACGACCTGAAGAATCCTGTTCTTCGATATCTTCATATTCTTCTGACCAACACTGTCCTAATCCGCCCCAATGAATACGAGCAGGACCTTGTTTCTATAGATGAACTTTTTATTCTCTGGTGTCTGCTGTCGAACACAGAGATTAACCTTGCATCGTTCTTCCTGCAAAGTTTGATCACGGAGTCAACCCGTGAAATTAGTCCAATCCTCTGCAGCAACCTCATTACACCCTTAGCTGAACACTATGTGTTCTTAGCCGACACCACCCCTACACCTGCAATACTCATCAACTTGGATTTTTTGACCAAGGAAGGGGTTCTTCTCATGGTGAACGGCCAACATTTTTGGCGACAATTCAATCCATCTGCCCTCTTCCAACTACCTGACCCTCGACGGACTTCAATCCTGGAAGGCCGGAATTGGTGGATGAATGATTTCATTCAGGTCACAAGGCCTATTCCAACATTACCCCCACTACTTTTGGACTACAGAATAACCTCGCAACTTCCCTCTGGCTCCAGAACTCCTCGAAAGCGCATTGTCTCTTCCTCCATCTCTACCACTCACCACATCCAACAAATTGGACCTCATTCTAGACCAAGTGACAAAACTTGCAGAAACAACATCTCGCAATCACTAGGACGTCCAAGCGCTTAAAGATCAACTGCATAGGTTGGAGCAACAAAACTTGGTACACCAACAGCGAGTCCAAGGAGTAGAAGATTGATCACTTGCTGATCACTATATGATTCTAACCCATTTTAGATGAAATTCATACATATGGAGTCCCACTTTTACCTATTTTTGGGCCAATTATACTTGGAATGCAAACATTGTGATAACTAGTTGATATTCCTCATTTCATACTTAATTCCATGTGCATAGAGGTTCTGAAATGCCAAAATCCATTAATATTTAAATTCTATGCCAAGTTATCATTTTGAGGACAAGTTATCATTCCTAAGTGTCAAGTTATCATTATTTTAAATGAACTTATTTTCAATGGTTTTCTTGCCCTAAATCCATCATTATCATGTATAAATCATATTTGGATAGTCACATCTCAACTTGTGCAAAGTTTTAAGTCCATTTGAACAAGTTATCATTTTTCAAGTGCCAAGTTATCGTTAAAGGGCAATTCTGTCATTTCGACATGCAAAACCATTAATTCTGCACAAGGACCTTAAGCAATCATCTTATTATTGTTCTAACTCATTGCTGGTCAAATTTCATCACATTTGGATAATCAAAACTCAAGTTATCATTTTTAAGTCATATAAGTTATCGTTTTTGGGGCACTCAAGTTATCACTTTTAGGAATCTCATTCATATTTGATTTCTGACCTCACTCACTTGTCACTCTAATCAATTTGATGCCTGAAATGCTTTGAACCACCCATATTAGGACATTTTTCAAGATTTTCATAAAGTTATCATTCCGGGCCCTTTAATTCATTAATTTTGATACAAGTTTTCATTCCTGCACAACACCTAATACCATTTGATATCTGAGCTAGCAACTATCATTATCCTAATCCTTATTTGTCAAAATACCATTCAAGGGCTTTGATGCTTGCTGTTTGGGGATTTGTAGCAGGGAGAAAGGTGGCCAAAAAGTGGAAAAAATAGGGGGGGACCATCTACTTTTTCCTGCACCAAAAAGGAATCTACAGCTGGAATTTCAGAGGGGTGGACAGGTGACTGCAATAAGGAGGATTAGAACATTTAGATGCTGATCAAAGGGTGAAAAGGAGTGATATATAAGCTGAATTTTTCTGGAGGAGAGGGAAGGCTGATCATTCAAGGGTTTGAAGGCAAGCAAGGCTGGATTGATTCTGGTGGAAGAGCTGCTGGCCAGGAAGCTTCAAAGAACCATGAATTGTATCTGTTTCTTATCCCATTTGATGTCAAATCTTGTAAATATGAGGAGCTAAACTCCATTTCTTCTAGGATAGGGTAGTAGTTTAGATTAGTTTTGGATGGATATGGACTGTTTTATAATTCCTGCACTGAATCATTTGCTGATTTTCAGATTTCAGAATTTTCTAATGTTAGTTCTTGCCATTGTTGGATCCTATTGTAATCTATAGCTGAGAAGTTATCATTTGATCTATCCCTAGTTCAGAAATGGATTAGAAATCAATGTCAAGTTCTTTATTCCAATTTAATTGAAGTGCTGATTTCTGAAATTTAGATTTCTGGTTTCTGTTTTTCTGAATTTCCTGAACCAGAATTTTTGGACCTTTGAATCTGTTTGCCATTGTGGATTTGATTAATAGAGCAACTAGAAGGTTGATATTGTCCCAAATCTTGATCAGAAATGAATCAAGATTGTTTGGCATTCTTTATGATTCAAATCTGTTTATTGTTCATAATCTGATTTTTAAAAATTGAATTATGATTTCCTGATTCCTGAATTTTCTGATTTCTGTGGATATCAGAATCTGTTCTTCATTTCTAACTTGGTTAATTGAGTCCTTGGGATGTTGGTATTGTCCCTATCTTATTCAGAAATGAATCAAGATTGTTTGGGCAATCATTTGACTCAAAACCAGAATTTTCCATTGATTTTTGAATAGAAATCAGAATTCTAATTTTTTTGATTCCTAATTGGAATCTGATTTTATCAATTGAGTCCCCTGAATCATTCCCTTCACTGATAAGTGAACTTTATGGATGTCTTGTAATCCAGAGATGGGTCAAGAATCAATTGGTAAGTCAGGTTTCCATTGGTTTAAAATTCTGATTTCTAAATTACTGAGTTGTTGATTTTTTTGGTTTCCTGAATTCCTGAAGTCTGAAAATCTGATTTCTTGGGCTTTGGATCTGATTGTCATCAAGGATTGGATTAATTGAATAGTTGAGAGGCTAATATATGCCCTGATCTTATTCAGAAATGAATCAAGATCATTGACAATTCAGAATTTAAATCTGATTTTTCCAAAATCTGATTTCTTAGTTTGATTCTAATTCTATTTTCTGATTGCTTGGAATCTGATTGCCAATTGTTAATCCCTATTTTATTCAAATCACTGAGAGGTGTACTCTAGGAATCCCTTGCAGTCCAGAGATGGGTCAAGGGGCATTTGGCAAATTTGAATTCCATCAATCCACATTGCTGATTTTTTCAGAAATGCTGATTTCTGTTTTCTCATTTAATTAACTTCTGATTTCCATTGTCAACCCTCATATTAATCCACTACTGAGAGGTAGTCTTAAGGGCTTCTTTGAGATCCAGAGATGGGCCAAGGAGCAATGGGAATTATGAACTCATGTGGCCATATGTTTTGCATTTCCAATTGAGTGTGTTTGTGTGGATTCCAATTTATTTTGCAACCGAGAGGTTGATTTTGAATCTCCCTTGAATTCAGAGATGAATCATGGAACACAAGCACCATTATTGAGTATATTTTATCCTGTTTTGGTTGATTGGAATGATTCCATCTTTTTACGATTGCAAATGCAAGTTATCATTCCAAACTTCCTTGAATTGCAAAAAATCAGCATTGAATCTTTCTTTTGAGCCCAATGATAACTTGATTTTCAGTGAGGACCCTCTTTTGATTCAACCTAGCTAACAATTATATAATCATATATTGCTTAGTTAGAAGCCAATTGAGCTGCGGGAACAGCCATTTTCAAGTTGAATCAAAAGTTGGACATTTAGTGATAACTTGTTCCATTCCATTCTTAATTAATTTAGATGAACCCCAAATCCTAGAAGAACCTTCCTCATAGATAGTTAAACCTTTTTAGACTTCATTCTAGCATTTATAATTCAGTTTTGATAAATTTCCAAAACCCAAAAATCTGTTATCATTTCACTTTCTATAAAAAAAATCTGTTTTCACTATTCATTAAAAATCTATTTTTAGCCACTTAAGTAGAACTAATCTAAATTGTTTTAGGGTGTCTTAGACTTCAAATTCTTGTGGATACGATAACCTGAGTCTACTACAACTTACCTGTGCACTTACAGCTAGTGAGTTGGGAGACCAAAAAATGAAAAATTGACATTTTCTTAAATTTCAGCAAGTTATCACTACTCAATCCCAAATACCACCATCAAAGATGTTCAGAATTCTGTCCTAACAACCCTCAGTGATATCCAGCAAGTCACTGACCGCATCCTTGAGCTCCAACCGACTTCGGATCCCTCTTCCTGGCATGATCGACACTGAGGACAGAGTCGATTCTAAGCTTGGGGGAGAGGGCAACATGGTACATTTCTACTCTCTATTTAACTCTCATTTTTCACAATTTTACATTCAAACTCTCACATTATAGATTGGCATTACACCATGTTAACCTCACATAGTACAATAAGAGATTTCAATTTCATCTTGCAGCTATAGCCACTATTGCAACCTCCTGAATTTTGTTCAAGAACATCTTGCTAGCCCCTAACATTTTAACATATTTTGCAACTAAATTCAATGCTTAAAGTAACAGGGCAAAGGCTAGTGGAAAGCGACTATTTTGATATATTAAGAACTTGACGACCAATCTTATTTAAGCTTGCTTCTGAATACAAATAACTGCTAATAAAATTGCTAATACTAATATTTTCCAGTGCAGTATGAAACCGAATGAAAGAAAGAAAAAGCAATAAGCAAAACGAAAGTTAAAAACAAAAGAAAAGAGGGCCGAGAGCCCTAGAAGGTACAAAAAGGGTGCATTCCTGAGCCAGAGTGAATTTGGGCGAGTAGAGCTGTAGGGGTTCATGCCTGGTACCCTAAGAGCAACTGCCCTGGACTGTGCCGATAAAAAACCTGCTACATGAATTCCCCTGAGCATTATGGATAATCACATGAGTACTGGACAATTGAAAAGAAATAAAAATTCAAAGAAAGCTTATACTGCACCGGTAGATTTAGCATTGACACTCTTATTATCTATTTTTCTTATTTGAATTCTCTGGCTTGAGCTAAAACGAGGAAGTTAAAAATGTCTTGTTGTTAATATCTTCATTAAAGTCAAGGAATGAAGGAACAGGGCACTTGAGCAAAGAATATCAGATTGGTATATTAAAAAGTTGGCGGGAAAGCAAGATGAAGATCACCCTTATCTTGAACATTGCTTGAGGATAAGCAAAAAGCTAAGCTTGGGGGAATTTGATCACATCTTTTATGTATCTATAATCACTGCAATTAAATCCATGAATTTATATAAAAGTTGAGCATATTTAAATGTTTTTATCATTTTTTAGTAGAGAAGTTGAAAGAGTAAAAGAGATGACTAACAACTTTTCAAATTTTGAATTTTGAGCAGGGGATGAAACAAAAGAGGACGGAGATGAGAGAAAAGGGGGTGGCAGAAGGAGAGGAGAGAAAAAGAAGACGAAGGCTTGGAAAAAAATGAAGATGAACTAAAGAAGATTTTTAGATTCTCTCATGATGAAACTTTGTTGATGCTAACTTTTATTCCGACTTTTTAATATCGTGAATTTGACTCCTCATTCCATTTACGTGATGCATGGCTGTTTAGAATTTATATCTGATTTCAATTAAATGGAGAAATGCATTGGAGTCAAAGGGGATGATATAATTTCTCAAGTGACAAAGTTTAAATATTTAGGATCAATTGTAAAACAAGATGGTGAGATTGATGACGATATTAATCATAGAATTCAAGCTGGTTGGTGTAAATGGAGGAAAGCCACTGGAGTTCTTTGTGATAGAAAAGTACCCAATAAAGTTAAAGAAAAATTCTATCGTACTGCTATAAAACCGGCAGTGTTATATGGTAGTGAATGTTGGGCTATGAAGGGACAACATGAACGTAAAGTGGGGGTAACCGAAATGAGGATGTTGAGATGGATGTGTGGTCATACAAGATTAGATAAGATTAGGAATGACCATATACGTGAACGAGTCGGAGTGGCTCTTATTAGTGAGAAAATGGTAGAAAATCATTTGAGATGGTTTGGTCATGTTCAGAGAAGACCATTAGATGCGTCAGTAAAAAGAATAGATCAAATAATTTGAAGTCCGATTAAAAGAGGGAGAGGGAGGCCAAGGCAGACACTTGGCGAACTAATAGAGCAAGATCTATTGGTGAATAATATACCAAAAGGTTTGGTTACTAATAGAGCGAAATGACGTCGTATGATCCATGTAGCCGACCCCACCTAGTGGGATAAGGCTTTGTTGTTGTTGTTGTCAATTAGATCGAGAGATCAATTATTTTTTCTGCTTTAGCCAATTTCATCCGATAGGAGAAATTAGCCATATTACCTGCTATGCTTATAGTACAACAACAACAACAACAACAACAACAACAAAGCTTTATCCCACTAGGTGGGGTCGGCTACATGGATCATACGACGTCTGATCCATGTTCATGAGATTCGACAGGATTTTACGCTGGCTGTCGGGGCCTAACACAACCCTCCTCCTTTATCCGGGCTTAGGACCGGCTATAAAACATAGGCGGAGTTTGCTATGCTTATAGTAATTGCTGATTTATTATTTATTAGAAAGATCGAGAGATCTGCCATAGTGACTGTTATGAGATGAGAATCCTTATAGTCGTGTGAGGTGTCAATCTGCATTTTGATGATTAGATTAAGATTAAAAGAACGAGTTGTAGGAGATCGAGAGATCGAACTCTTCTACTGATTAAGGATGAGAATCTTATTAATCAGTAATCTTAATTTGGTGTTCAGCGGCTACTCTCTTCTTGATTTATAGATACACCGATAGGTTGAGAGATAGAATGAGATTATAAAATCAGTAAGTTGGATACGGTGATTGCAATAGCATCAATGGGTTCATTACGAGGGAATCTCTTCCTTCACTCCTTGATCTTTTCTTATCTTACTTTCTTATTCTTAATCCATGTTCATTCATTCATCTAGTTTATTCTTTTATAATTTTGTGACGACTTTCGGGGTATAAGTAGAATAATTAATTAATCTAAATCAACGGGGTTACGACACTCAGGGTTTCTACTCGACCTGTGCACTTGCAGTTACGTCTTGAGTAAAATTAAATGTGACTAGAATTATTTCTTGTGTGAGAATCCGAAATTTCATAACTACGATAAGTTCACGTCAGTGCCGAGGAGTACATGTTATTCTTTCCTCAAATTTCAGATGTCCAATTCCATTTTCAACAAGGCATGTATATAAGTGGATATTGGCTGATTTTGAATTATAACAGCTGGTGGACAAGCACCAATGCAAATATTTGCGTGATAAACCTTTGTCACAATGGCACTCTCTCAACCCATGGACATTGGTTGGGAGGTTGTTCACCACTTGGTATGATATTAAATGAACCAATATCTCTTTTATCCACACATCTCAAATAATCACTATTACAATGCCTCAAAAAGAATATGTAAGGCAACATAGTATTATTCCTGAATTGGTTGAGATATTGATGTATTGAAAGATATGACAAAAAGAATTTAGTAACCAAGGATATGGCGTGTGTTGTATATCTGCAATGGACATCTTGTTACATCCATAGGCAAAATTAGTTTAGAATTTGATGTATTGTACCAGATAATACAGCAAAGTTGTAGATAACTGGTAGAAGCTAAATATAATCGAATATAATGAAAAGTCAAACAGAAGTAAGATTCTGAATACTTTTCACATAAACATAAAACAGCAATAAATGCAACTTACAGTGCAACAATATTCATAGCAGGAGTAGTGAAAAAGTTGGCACAAAATATTGGTAGATCAAATGCTGGATCAAGAACCTGGAAAATACAACCAAATTAGATGTAGAAGACTCCTCCAGAAGAATGCTGGTATTAGTTCGGATAATGTCTAGTGGATCTCAAAATTAACTGCACTTTTTGGTCTAATAATGACACCTAACTAGGAAAAATGGCAATACAGAGGACTACTAATTCAAAACGGGTTCAAGGAAATCATAAAAAGGGATTTTCTTTCCTTGCTGACCACAAAGAAAAGTAAATTTTCATATCAGACCAATCAGAAAAAGGATTTTCTTTCATTGCAGACCACAAAAAGAATTAATGCAACTTTTGTCATTGTCAATATCATAAACAAAGAAAAATAACTGTCACTGGTTGTTGTTAAAAGGCATTTAGGTTTGTAGAATATATCCAAACAAGTTTCATGTTAAAAAGTATTAAGACTTGTATGAGATACCTGAACAAGTGTCTTCATTCAAAGAAAATTTATGATAACATAAATTGCATTAGTAGTAACAAAACTTTCTAGCAATATTTGCATAGAAAAACTTGTCAAGAGAAGGATGCATTGTAGGAAATAGATCATCTGCAAAATAACTTTAATGACTGAAGAGAATATTTAGTTTCCATGCTGCACCAAGTTCTGGGATGGTTTACTTCAACAATAGCCAACAAATTGAAACAATAGCCTACAAAATAAGAAAGACTGTCCAATATGTATATTTTTCCATTAGCAGAGTTGGGAAAACTGTGTGTTAGATATTTCAGTGTTTCAGGTGATCCTATTGAACATTGTTCACTGCTCTACTACTCACGTTATTGGGCTTAATGGGGATGCTGCCTCCTTGAAAGGAAGCACTGTGCGGACAATTAATCTCGAACGTCCAGATATTCCGTAGTGATAACTTTCTACTTGAGAACATGGGCATCATTTCCCAACTTTCAGAATCGACAGGGCCTCCCTGTTTCATCTATCTCCACTGGCAACTACAGCAAGGAACCGAGGCTCAAACTCTAGCAGCCCATCTTCTTCCTCTTCTTATAGTTATCTGTTCAACAGGGGTGGAGAGGAGCTCTCTGGCGGCATGTGCAAAGCTTGCCACTCGCCAACAAAACTGCGTTGGCCTTCAGCGAGAGCTCTTCACATGGGATATGACGTCAAAAATCATGAACACACTCAATCTTGGAGCTCGAAAAATCTTTACGAGAGCTATAGTTTTGTGGGTCGGAGCCTTGTGCGAGCTCCTCGAGACCCTATCGCACAGAGACCTCACGAGGAAATATCTGAGAGCCAGGAACAGGACGGGTGAACAGGGAACGAACGAGGTTGGAGCTACAGAAGTCGGGGAAGAAAGAGAATAATGAGATTGAGAGGGAGAAGACATTGTCGCCCAACACAAATGAAGAAGTGATTTAACAAAAAAAGCTAAAAACAATAAGCTCTTGAAGCCGATGAATAATCCCACGGCGCTAAGAGTAGGTCCGGACGGGCAGCACCCCCTTTAATCCTTTAATATTACCCTTCACCCGTTTCTATCTCATACAATGTCACAGCACAGTTTTAGAAGTATAGATCGCTAAACCAGATGCTTCTTACTAAATGGAAGCTTGTGAAAATAAAGCTCAAGATAACTGAACATACATATACACAAAATGTGATGAAGGAAGCACAAGATAATGTTATCCGCATTGTTTGACTTCCTTCAATTGCCAAGCTCCGCAGCAGCCTAATTTTAGGGGCAGTAAAAGAAACAGTGTGAAGCGCAGATTGATTATCTTTTGCTTTCAGATGCCTGAACCTATCCTATGATTCAAAAGAAAGACAAAATTTTGGGAACATGGATTCAGAACCATCCCCAGAATGTGATAAACATAAACTTGTAAAAAATGAGACAACAACAACAACAAAACCTTATCCCATTAGGTGGGGTCGGCTACATGGATCATATGACGTCATTCCGCTCTATATTCGTTGATCCATGTTCATAAGATTCGACATGATTTTATGCTGGCTGTCGGGGCCTAACACAACCTTTCTCCTTTATCCGGGCTTGGGACCAACTATAAAAACTTGCATGACTCTGGGAGATTCCATATACCCACGTCAAGAAGAGCAGGAACAATTTTGTCATAGATAGGAAGCACAGAGTACACTTGTTTCATTATATTTGAAGCCTAAGCTCATCAGGAAACAGACAACACGAATTAGGAGAAACTATCAAACAGAAAGACCAAACTATAGGTTACTAAGTTTCATGATTAATTCTAGTATATAAAGAAATAATATTCAAAAAATTATTGCAATACTTGAGATCTTATGAATAACTGAAAATGATGAAGATACAAAATAGAAGGTCTTTGATATCATTCTTTTACACCAAAATCAACAACAACAACAACATCAACAAAGCCTTATCCCAGTATTCAAAAAATAAGTTTTTATCATAGAAATATATTGAAATATGCAAATTAACCTCTTCAATGGCAGATTGATTTTGTTGTTGTTGAAGATGTTTCTGCTTCAGAATATACAGCAGCTTGACCAAGAGCCATTAGGACTGTTTTCTCTGCCAAACCAATTCGCATTTTTGACTGCATTGTGTCTTCAAGAAGTTTTAGCAGACGAAAGAGGGCAAAATTAACACTTTAAGTTAAGTTACACCTGCAAAAGACGAACTATGTATTGAGGTTCACAGTCAGTTGCCGCAACAAGAAGTCCTTTTATATGATTCCTTTGCTTTTCTTGGCTATCTTTTCCATACTCCTTTGCAATGGTCCGGAAGTAATAGGACATGCCATCTTTTCCAGACTCCTTTGTAAAAAATGATAACTTATTCTAAATAACAAATGAAAATTCAGAACTTATCCCCAGAAGTAATAGGACATGCCATCGAGCTCCACCATCAGACATTCACAAAAATGTCGTTTATTTACTTTATGTCTCTAAATTATCCGTTTTGGCTACTTCATCGTCATTCATTATCGCTTCCATCCAAGGTAACTCTGAAGCACTGATTTACGTTAAAACTTCTAAGCTTCAAGAAAGACTAACTTGGACAGTGAAACCCTTCCCACATCTATAATTGCAAACACTGTACACAACATAGAAACCAAGAAGGAGGAGAAAACAGAAAAGAAATGACAAGACAAGAATCAACACAACTCAATAAGGAAAGACATGATCTTTGCAAGAATCAGACAGAGTAATCCAAAACCTGAAACTGAAAACACTAAAAAAAAGTAAAAAAAAAAGGATAAATGGAAAGTTGGAACTGATATGCGAAGGGAGGGGGGTTAGGGTGGCGGTGTGAAGCTTGGTCTGCTCCACTGCAAAGTTGACAAACTTCTGGTAGGAAAGAGAGAAGTTGTAACCTCTTTCGGAGCTGAGGAGTGCGAGTGCGAGTGCGACTGCGACCTTTCTCCAATATCCACACAGCGAAGAACACAAAACCCCTGTAAACAGTGTTGAGGGAGATGAGGTTTTGGTTTTGTCCACGCGGTAACTCGGAACCCGAAACGAACCGGACCGACCCGAACAAAACCAGCGATAAACCCCTATGCCAACGGTAAAATTTTTCAACGATAGAAACCAGCCGAACTAAATGAGTCCCTCTCTTCTTCTCCCACACACGCCGCCGTCCGTCGCTTCCCCTCCTTCCACAAACGCCACCTCCGTCAACCCTCCCACGGCCGGCAGGTTCTAGCGAGGCGTTTGAAGGTGACACTGTAGCTCCATTACGACAACAATAATGCCTTCGGTGCTTCCGCAGACGACGCCTCCGGCACCCTCTCTGTCACCTGCGTCTACTCTTCCTTGTCTCTGGTAACGATGAATCTGTTCGTAAAAATCTCACATTTTCCTTGCTTTTTTTCCGGCGTAAAAATCTGTTCGTAATATCAGAGGTTTCCACATTGAATCTTGATATGGTTGACGCAACCTGCAGGTCCCATTTTGGCTGCCTCCGGCGCCCTATCCGTCACCTCCATCTACTCTTCCTCGTCTCTGATAACAATGAATCTGTTCGTCAAAATCTCATCTTTTCCTTGCATTATTTTCTAATGTCAGAGGTTTCCGGCGGCCATGCCACATTTATAAATTTTTTTTCTAATGAAAAGTAATTTGGTATCGCTTTTACTGATCTTGATACTAAATATTTCAATTTTGCAGGAAACTAAATAATCGACGTCAACTAATGTGAGAAGTTCAACAAATGGATGTAGATGTTTTGGCAGTCTCTGTTGTCAAGGTGATCTGCCACTTAGCTTAGAGTTCACCTCTGTTCATTCTATTTTTCAAAAAGGATAACATCATTCTTTCACCAAAATTCTTCTTTTCCTTCATTTTTCAAATGTTGTGCTTAAAATATAAATAAAGTTTACGTTTAATATAAATTTCTTAAGTTTAATTGATTTAGAAGAACATTGACATATTTTTTTTCCGTTAATTGATATTTTTTTTATCATTCAAAGGAAGATTGATAAAAAAAAAACAGCATCCTGTGGGATTATTAATTGCTTTGATCTCTCTCTAAATTAATCTTGTCAATCATATGAGTATCATCTGAGTACAATTTCATATAACAACATAAGTTCCTTTTGCAGGTCTTCTTTGCTAACTAATTAAAGTTTTCCCCTTCACTTTATAACCACAAGCTACCAATTTGTTTGTTTTCCACCACAAATGGAACTTTGCTCTTGTCGACAGGTCTGTTTTCCACCACTCAGAACAGTTTTTTTTCTTTTCTTAAATTATGAATTATTTCCTTTTTTATTTTAGTTATTTCCTATTCCATGCACATTGACATCCACTGAAGTATTTTAACTTTCCATTTTATTTCATCGTCATTTTGTCGTAACTTGATTTTAGTTATTTGATTTAAGTATTTTAGTTATTTGATTTTATTTATCTAATTACAACTCTACCCTCAAGTAGTATTTGGAGAAAAATCTAAAATCCAAAGTTTGTTATATTAGAAAAACATAAATTTAATATAAGAAAACATAATTGATTATTTTAATAATTTAGGTACAACTTCTAAATAATTAATAAAAACTAAAGTTTGTTATATTAGAAAAACATAAATGTAATATAAGAAAACATAATTGATTATTTTAGATATAAGTTCGGAATAATCGATAATTTAAAAGAATTGAGGAATTAAGGGGCATAATTGAAAGATATTTATTCAATATGTAGATTTCCACTTATGCCACTTTTTAACTTAACTATAATTTTGTACTAATTTATTTATTTACTATGTCATCAATAGCAAGTGAATAAATGAATATAAAGTGAAATGAATAAATGTTGTCGATCCCATGAGTAATTAATTTAAAATTAATCTTGATTAAAAATAAATTTGTTTAACTTTTATAGTAATTAATTTAGAAAAACATAAATTTAATATAAGAAAACATAATTGATTATTTTAATAATTTAGGTACAACTTCTAAATAATTAATAAAAACTAAAGTTTGTTATATTAGAAAAACATAAATGTAATATAAGAAAACATAATTGATTATTTTAGATATAAGTTCGGAATAATCGATAATTTAAAAGAATTGAGGAATTAAGGGGCATAATTGAAAGATATTTATTCAATATGTAGATTTCCACTTATGCCACTTTTTAACTTAACTATAATTTTGTACTAATTTATTTATTTACTATGTCATCAATAGCAAGTGAATAAATGAATATAAAGTGAAATGAATAAATGTTGTCGATCCCATGAGTAATTAATTTAAAATTAATCTTGATTAAAAATAAATTTGTTTAACTTTTATAGTAATTAATTTAGTCAAAGATAAAAGTTTAACTTTTAGATGAACTAAAAATATACTTCATCCGGCTTTAGACTTACATGAGTTGTAATTCATATGTTACCAAACCATCCTATTCTACTAAATTGCAACAAGAATTGTTAAATTATGAATACATTGATTGCATTGTCCCGTAGATGACAACTCTAATTCAATTAAAATTAATGAAAAAACTCACTAAGAAAATAAAAATCTTGCTTATAACCCGAATTACAAAGAATACAATGTAGAATTGGTTGTTCTTCAAAATTTCTCGTCCGAGATCACCATGCAAAAAATTTCTTGGTTGTTCTTCAAAATGCTCCTACATTTTTTACTTCAAACATTCTCTCTCCAAACTACATAAAGGCAGTATTTATAGAGATTTAGGTTGGTCCAAAGATCATATTCTAAGTATTTTGATGATAGAAAAAAGAAAGATGATGTACTAATTATGTTTAAAGTTTAATATCTTTCGAAGAAAAATAGTCGAAATATTTTTCTGCAGTAGAAACGGTCGATCGTCAATATAATGAGTGACCGTTTTGACTTATAATGGATGACCAAAGCGAAGTTGGAACGACCGATAATTCGAAACGGGCGATCAATTTATTATCGATTGACCGTTATAGAATATAATGGATGACCGAAATTACAGTTAGAACGATCGCAGATGACCGAAACAATAACGGTCGACCGCAAAGAACAAAAGAACGTGGAATCGGACGACCGAAATCACATGGACGATGGAAAGCAAGAATTAATTCTTTTACGGACATACGATCAACGAAAAACTACACAGAAAAGACAAAAACAACATATATAACTTTTTATTAAACAACAGATATAACTTTTTAAAAAGGGGTAATGGCTAGTTACTGTGCAAAACGGGCGACCGCTTCAGAGCTGACAACACAATATTTTTGAATTGATTTACAACAATCATATTTTCAAGAGATATTCAAAAGATTGAAGGAAGGTCATTCAAGCATTTTTCTTTCCCTACAAATCCAAAGTATTTTTCTTGAGCTAAAGTTTGCAAATCATCCCTTTCCTCTTCTAGTTTTTTTGTGAGAGCATTTTTTGTAAGAAGAGATAATTGAATGGAATCCTTGTGTCCTTGTTTAAATAATAAGAAGATGTGTCCTCTTGAGTGAAAAGAGAAGGGTTCCTACAAGAAAAAGAGAAGGCTAGTGGATCTCCGATGGTCTCAAGGTCGGAAAGTCGAAGCGGAGACGTAGGCCAAGAAGGTCGAACCTCGTCAACATATCGCGTCTTTCTTTCCTCTTGCTCTTCTCCTGCTCTTCTTACTTGTCCTTTACTTGCTTGTGATCGCATCTTTTAAAAATCGACTTTTACGACTTTTTTGATTTAAATTTTTGTACACCAATTTACCCCCCCACCCTCTTATTGCCTTCTTCCACTTTGTAATGCTTCAAATTTCGCCTATTGGAAAATTGAAAGTCTAATATTGATATTGTGGATATAATTGAAAATGATTTTGATTTGCATGGAAAATCATTTTTGGAATACACCGAACTTGTGAAATTAGATTGGAAAGCAAAAAATCATCTTTTTGTGCTTTAGATGCAACAGAATTTAATTGTGTTTCTATAATTTAGAAGAAGAAATTTAGAAGTGCTTATGAAATTTAGAAGAAACTTATCATTATGAAATTTGAATCATCAATATGCATGAAAATGAGTCTATAAATGAAATGGTTGTGCATTTTAATGATATTGTGAATGACTACGGACTAACTCTCAAAATGTGAAGAAATTTCTTATGTCCCTTTCTTCCAAGTGGCATACAAAACAAGTTAGATTTTGATTATCCCTCTTGACTTATGAGATTGGACTCGAGGAAGATGAAGAAACAAATATTTCCAAAAGGAATACCTTGACTTTGAAAGTAAAGATGGATGAAAGTGAAACAAGTGAAGATGAATATCTAGATAAAAAGAAAATGACTTCTCTAAAAGAAGATCATCAAGTTAGAAAACGGCTTTGAATGCAAAAAGGTCTCCACACTACAAGAATGAGTGCTTAAATCTAGTTAAGAAAGAAAATGAAGGAGAAAATGAAGAAAAAAAAAACTCTTCAAGCCACTTGAGATGGAAGTGAAGATGAAGAAAATGAAGAACTCTTCAAGTGATGATGAAGAAACTTTAATGGCAAAATAGCTATGATGTATTACCTAACTCATCTGAATCTAGTGATAACGAATCTTTTGATACATGATGAATTTAGAATTCTTATAGATAAATATAATGATTTAAAAAAGAAACACGATGAATTTGAAATTTTAAAAAATGAACATGATATAAAAAATTATCTTGTGAAAAACAAACTTGTAGTGTTGAAATTTTTAAAAAAATGAGAATATTATTTTTAAAAAGTAAACTTGAAAAATTTACAAATAGTGAAAAAATGCTATAAAAAATGGACTTGGCTTTAGCTCATTTGATTCGATAAAAGAATTCTATTTATTTGTTAAAAGTATCACAAAATCTTCATGCAAAATCACATGTAACTTATTTTCATTGTGGTTATCAAGGACATTACTCTTACGAATGTAAAATTAGAATGTGATTAAATGGTATTTCGATAGTGGATGCTCAAGACATATGACGGACCCATCAAACTTCATTACATTAGAAAAAAAAAATGGAGGAAAAGTCACATTTGGAGATAATAGCAAAGAGAAGAGTTTGGTATAGTTGAAAAAGTATAGTTGAAAAATGTTTTGCTACTTGAAAACTTAACATAACTTAATTAGTACAAATGCTTGAGTCTAATTTGTGTGATAAAAACTACTAAATAAATTTTGAAAAGGACAAATGCTTGATTCTAGATATGTGTTTAGGTATAAGATTGATTTTGAGAATTTGAAAAGTGAAAAATGTCTTAGTGTTGCATATTAGGACATGTAAACTTTTATGTCATGAATTAGTTCGAGATTTGTGATTCATATCTAAAATTAGATTTGAAAAAAAATAATGTTTGTATTTCATGTCTTAAAGGTAAACAAATCAAAAGCCCTTTCAAAATAAAAATGTTGTACACATAGGTCGTTTAACTATAGCATATTTTCTAAATTTGCACAAAAAGTACAAAATGAACTTGAGTTAAAATAAAAATTATAAATTTGAATTGTTTTGTGAAAAGAATGGAATTACACACAACTAAATGGAGTAGTAGAAAGAAAAAAATAGAACTATTCAAAAAATGGAATTACACACAATTAAATGAAAGTATTGACTAAGTATTTTTGGACGGAAGCCGTAAACACAATATGTTTTAAATAGAATCTTACTTGGACCTCTTCAAAAGAAAACATGTTTTGAAGTGTTTTGTTGTAAATAGAGTATATCAAAAGAAAACATATTTCAAAAAAGGCCAAATGTTTCATATTTCAAAGTGTTTTGTTGTAAATAGAGTATATCAAAGATAAATTAGACAAATTTGATGTAAAATGTGATGATGGCGTGTTTCTTGGACAAGTAAAGCATATAGAGTATATAACAAAAGAACATTAGTTGCTAAAGAATCTATTAATGTTAAATTTAATGAAACTAATGATTTTTTGATGAGCAAGCAAGTGAATGATGATGAAGAAATAAAGTGGAAAGACATCTTGAATACATGCAAATCCAAAATGAAGACTTGGAAGAAATAGAAGAACTACAAGTTGAAGATAAATTATTCCAAGAAATTGATCAAGTTATATGTAATATAAAGGACTAGAAACTCTTTGAAAAACTTGTGTGCTTTTTTGACATTTCTTGCTCAATTTGAACCTAGTGACATTGATGAAGCTTTGAATGATTCAAATTGGATAAATGCCATGCATGAAGAATTAAATAATTTTGAAAGGAATCAAGTTTGGAAACTTGTAGAAAGACCAAATGATTATCCAATAATTGGTACTAAATGAGTTTTTAGAAACAAACTAAATGAAAATGATATCAGAATAAGAAACAAAGCAAGACTTGTAGCAAAAGGATTGAGGCTATAATGCTTTTAGCTTTTGCTTATTTTAGAGGATTCAAAATTTTTCAAATGGATATAAAATCGACTTTTCTAAATGATTTTATAAATGATGAAGTTTATGTTTTGATCAACCTCAAGGTTTTGAAAATTCAGATTTTCCTAATCATGTATTTAAACTTCCTAGAGCTTGGTATGAAAATGGCTTTCAAAAAGAGAAAGTTGATACTACATTATTTTTGTATGCTTAGACATGAACTTGGAATGTTAGGAATCTGATTGCCTCTCAATGAGTGACTTGGATAAGTATCATTTGTGAATCAAATTGAATATAAAATTGTGTTGCACAATACATTCAGACCGGTCGACCATTATCATAATGGTCGGCCATTATAGGATATAATCGGATGACTGTTTAAGTTGCCAAATGACCAATTTTCTCTACATAATACGCATTTCCAGAATGGCCGTCCGAACGTATTTCGGGTCACCGTTAGAAACAAAATAGATCAACTATAATGTCCAGGTGATAATGGTCACCCGACATAATATCGATCGACCATTTTCAATGCGATATAAAAGGACTGTCGAAATTGGTTGACCCTTCTCCGCCGCCATTGTAGGAAAATCCATTTTCTTCTGGCGATTTCTCTCGACCGACACTTCCAACGATCGTCCTTGATCTCTTTGGTGATCCTCCTCGACTTCAGCAAATTAGACTTCGACGATCGTTGCCATTGATCCGTTGTAAATCATCGTTGTCGATTGAGGGCATTTGACCGAAAATCCTATCGTAAGTTGAATTGCGTTGCCAAGCTACCTTGAATTTGAACTCATAACTTGAACGATTCTCACGTGCTAACTCTTTCCAATACCATGAATTGTGAATTGCTGGTGGCTTCGAGTGTGATTCGATTGTGATATTCTGCGTTCTGTCATGTTTTGTAAAAACTTGATTTTCAAACTCAATTGATCAACCGAAAATGGTCGACCGTTTCTCACAGTGGTCGACCGTTTCTTCCTTTCCGATTCTGTCTCAGTCGATTATCAGTCGATATTAGGATCTAATCTTGTAAACATTCCACCAAAGAAGTATGTTGATCACTTGCTGATCACTATATGTTTCTAACCCATTTTAGATGCAATTCATACATATCGAGTCCCACTTTTACCTATTTTTGGGTCAATTATACTTGGAATGCAAACATTATGATAACTAGTTGATATTCCTCATTTCATACTTAATTCCATGTGCATAGAGGTTCTGAAATGCCAAAATCCATTAATATCTAAATTCTATGCCAAGTTATCATTTTGAGGACAAGTTATCATTCCTATATGTCAAGTTATCATTATTTTGAGTGAACTGATTTTCAATGGTTTTCTTGCCCTAAATCCATCATTATCATGTATAAATCATATTTGGATAGTCACATCTCAACTTGCGCAAAGTTTTAAGTCCATTTGAACAAGTTATCATTTTTCAAGTGCCAAGTTATCGTTAAAGGGCAATTCTATCATTTTGACATGCAAAACCATTAATTTTGCACAGGGACCTTAAGCAATCATCTTGTTATTGTTCTAACTCATTGCTGGTCAAATTTCATCATATTTGGATAACCAAAACTCAAGTTATCATAAGTTATCGTTTTCAAGGCATTTAAGTTATCGTTTTTGGCACCCAAGTTATCACTTTTATGAAAATTCATAATTGATTTCTGACCTCACTCGATTGCCACTATGATCCATTTGAAACCTTCAATGCCTTGAACCACTCCCACTTGAGTATTTTCCATGAAATGTAGAAGGTTATCATTCTGGGTTCCTTAAGTTGCAAATTTGATATCGGTTTTCATTCTTGCAACACACCAATTCCCTTTTTGCTATAGATCTGATTTTAACTGTTGTCCTAATGCTTAGTTGTTTAAATATTATTAGAAGACTTTCATGCTTGAAGGCCCTTGTAGCAAGTGGAATAGGACTGAAAAAGGAAGAAAAAGGAGGGGGAACCACTAGCTTTTTGGTGTCCAAAAAGCTGTCACTGTTGGAATTCCAGGACCAGAGGACAGGTGGCTCACATCAAAGCTAAGGAACATTTAGATGCTGTTCTAAGGGTGCACAAGACTCATATAAAAGCTGGAATTTCTGGAGGAGGAAAGGGGGGCTGGACATTGAGGGTTTGAGCAAGGGTTTGGAGCAAGGAAGAAAGGAGGCGGTTGCTGGCTGCTGCACTATTGAAGTTGTTGCCGAGAAGCTGCTGATCAACATGATTTGTACCTGTTCTCCATTTCATTCTATGTCAAGCCTTGTAAATATGAGGAGTTAAACTCCATTTCTTCTAGGATAGGGTAGTAATCTAGGTTAATTTTGGATGGATGTGGATTGAAATTTTATTCTGCACTAAAAATCATCTATGGTTTCAGATTTCAGAATTGTTCTGAATTAGTTCTTGTCATTGATAGGTCTCATTTGTAATCTATAACTGAGAAGTTAACTTTTGATCTAACCCTTATTCAGAAATGAATTATGCATCTGAATTCCATTCTTGTAAGTTACTGAATTCCATTCTTGATTGAAAAGTCTGATTTCTGAATTCCTAGAAATCTGATTTCTTGTTTTTTTTCTGAATTTGATTTCCTGGGCTGTTGAATCTGTTTGTCATTAAGGACTTAATTGATAGAGCAACTGAAAGGTTAATCTTCACCCCAATCTTGTTCAGGAATGAGTTATAAATATTTGGACATCCTCATGATTCAAATTTGTAATCATTGTTTTAAGTCTGATTTTGAATCTGAAATTCCTGATTTTCTGTCTTCTTGAATCTGATTTCTAAGGCTGTTTGAATCTATTTGTCATTCTTAATCTGATTGATTGAACAACTGAGAGTAGCTATTGTCCCCATCTTGTTCAGAATTGAATCAAGATGTTTGACATACTTTTGATTCAATTCAATTTGTATTTCTGATTTCTGAATTTTAATTCTGAAATCTATTTTCTGATTTCTTTTGGAATCTGATTTTGCCAATTGAACATCCTTATTTCATCTAATCATTGAGAGGTGTACTTTAGGTACTTCTTGCAGTCCAGAGATGGGTCAAGAAGCAATTGGCAGGGCTGAATTTCATTGATCAGTATTGCTGATTTCCCAAATTGCAGATTTCTATTTTCTAATTTCATTTGAATTCTGATTTCCATTGTCAAGCCTCATTTTAATCCACTATTAAGAGGTAATCTTAAGGTCATTCTTGAGAGTCAGAGATGACCCAAGGAGCATTGGATAATCACTGAGTTCCCCATTTAAGATTGAATGTTTTCTAGGCCCAATTAATAGGAGTTGTGTGGATTTCACTTTTCCTTGCAACCGAGAGGTTGATTTTAAATCTCCCTTGAATTCAGAGATGAATCATGGAGCACAAGTACTATTACTGGGTAGATTTCATCCTTGTTTGGTCAATTGAAGTTATTTTATCTTTTCATGAATGCAATTACAAGTTATCATTGCAGAATTCCTTTGAATTGTAAAAAAATCAGCAACGAACTCCCCATTGAGCTGAATGATAACTTGATTTTCAGTGAGGACCCTCTATTGATTCAATCTAGCTAACAACTATATGACAATATGTTGCTTAGTTAGATGCCAATTGAGCTATGGGAACAGTCATTTTCAGGTTGAATCAAAAGTTGGACATTTAATGATAACTTGATCCATTCCATCCTTGATCCATTCCTCATTGATAGTTAAACATTTCTAGCCATTAATTTTGCATTTATAATTCAGTTTTGCAAAAGTTTCCAAAATCCCAAATCTGTTATCATTCTGCACTTGTTAAAAAACTATTTCATTTCCAATTAAAAATTTGTTTTTGCCACCTTACTTAGGATTAATCTAAACTATTTTTAGGTATACGACAACCCGAGTCTACTACAACTTACTTGTGCACTTGCAGCTATTGAGTTGGGAGACTAAAAGAATGAAAAATTGACTCTTTTTTTAATTTCAGCAAGTTATCACTACTCAATCCCAAATATCACTACCAAGTTTCAGGCTAACTTAGATAGTTTAGATTAGTTTTAGATTAGTTTTTAGTTTAATTGTTAGGCCAATTTTTAGTTTTTGCAAGTTATCATTTTTTAACTTTTCACTTTTATCTAGTTTTCATTTCTTTCTTGAATTTGATACTTCTGAATCTCTTTATGCATGACCTGGACCATCAAGAGGAACATTACCAATCAGATTCTGAACCTGAAAGAAGATTCCTAAAAAGAAGGAGATTACAAATGCTTGAGGCAAGGAGAAGGATAGAGGAGGAAGAGGCATACAACCCAGAATTTGAAGAAGTTGGGAATCAAAATATGGTAGCTCCTAGAACTCTTAGGGACTGTTATTCACCAAGCAATGCAAGGAATCAACAAGGGGAGGAGCCTTAGCACCTGTGGCAAACTTTGAAGTTAATCCAGCCTTGATTTCTATGATTAGGCAAAGTCAGTTTTCTGGACTTGGGATTGAAGATCCAGCATCTCATTTGGACAATTTCAAGGAGATATGCAGCACTGTGAACTTCAATAATATTCCCATGAATGCAGTGTATATGAGATTATTTCCCGTCTCACTCAAAGACAAAGCCAAGACATGGTTCAAATGATTGAATCCTGAAGAGGTGGCCACTTGGGAATCAATTGTTCAACTGTTCCTTTCAGAATTCTTTCCTCCTTCAAAAACTGATAACTTCAGGAATCAAATAGTGATGTTCTATCAATTGGACCAAGAAAATATTTGTGAGGCTTGGCAAAGGCTTCAAGGATTATTAAGGGCATGCCCCCACCATGAATTTGAAAAGTGGCAGCTAGTCAACTATTTTCATAAGGGATTGAACTACCCTAGCAAGGTGGCATTGGATACTGCTGCAGGAGGCATCTTTGCATCTAAAAACATTGATGAAACTTATCAACTCATTGAAAACATAGTCAAGAATCACCACTTCCTTACCCATGACAGAACCAGGAGGCCACCCATGGACAATTCAGTGAATCAATTGTCAACTCAACTTGAAGAGGTGATGTACAAGACTTTGGAGAAGTTGAACTTAACTCCCAATGGCAATAGGGCCTCCAATCCTGAAACTAGGTGCTGTGTATGTGGTAATCAAGGCCATGTGTCAGAAAATTGCAACTTAATTATGCAGCAAGTGGGGCAAATTGTGGATCAAATCAATGCTATAAGCAATTATGGAATCAAACCTCCTGCTGAATTTTATACTCCAGAAAATAGGAATCATCCATACTTTTCTTACAAGGGCAATAATTATCAAGGGGCTCCTATGCAAAATTCAAATTGGCAGCCCAAAATCCTGCCAAGGAATCAGCCACCACCTTATGGAAATCAAGGCCAAAATGCACCAATTCAAAGAAATCTGTATGAGCCACCACCTCAAGTCCAAGCACCACAATTCCAAAATGAAATGAAGGAGATGCTTCAACAAATTCTGAAGAAGCAGGACAACCAAGGAGAGGAGATATTGAAGATCAATTCTAGATTGGATGCCATGAATGCAAATCATAAATTGTTGGAAAGCCAAATTGCTCAATAAGCTAGTACATCCACTAGACCTCCCCTATTCTTCCATGGACAGCCAGAAGTGAATCCAAAGGAGCAAGCAAAGGCCATCCAGCTCAGCAGTGAAAAGATGGTGGAGGAACCAATGAAGAAAGTGGATGATAATCAAGCTAATTCAGACTCAAGAGTCGCTGAAAAGTCAAGTGAACAGCCAAGTGAGGAAATCAGGAATTCAGGCCCTCAAATTGAGGCAAATACAAGGGTTTTTGATAAAGTACCTTTCCCTCAAAGGCTAATCAAGGCAAGAAAAGACCAGCAATATGGAAAGTTTTTGGAAATCCTGAAAAAGCTATACATAAATGTGCCTTTTGTTGAAGCCATCCAGGAAATGCCATCATATGTCAAGTTCCTAAAGGAAATTCTAACCAAGAAGAGAAGGGTATTGGAGCATGAGATTATAGCATTGACTGAAGAGGTTTCTGCAATTATTCAAAACAAGTTGCCTCCAAAGCTCAAGGATCCAAGAAGCTTCTCAATTCCATGTGAGATAGGCAATAGGAAAATTCAAAGAGCCATGTGTGACTTGGGAGCTTTTGTGAGTGTCATACCCTTATCATTGTGCAAGAAACTTGAAGTTGGAGATTTGAAGCCAACAAATATGTCCCTTCAGCTGGCAAACAGATCCATCAAATATCCACATGGGATTATTGATGACATACCCCTCAAAGTTGGTAAATTCTATATTCCAATTGATTTTGTTGTATTGGATATGGATGAAGATGTGAACACCCCCATTCTCCTTGGGATGCCCTTTCTAGCCACTGGAGGGGCTGTAATTAATGTTAAGGAAGGGAGATTGACCTTCCAAATTGGAGAGGAGAAGATTGAATTCAATTTGGCCCAAGTTATCAGTAGGCTAAGTTTTCTAGAAAATGATTTTGAAGATGGGCAATTGGATCAAGTGGTGGAGCAAGTTTCAGCTATAATCCCTATTGAAGATCCATTGCAAATGTGTCTAATGTTTGACCATTTGAAAGAATTAGAAGATCCAGAGGCTATGGCATACAAATCAGTGCTGAATTCTTCAAAATCAGCAAAAAATCCAGCAATTCAGGGTGAGGTACAACATGTTATCATTGCTGAATGCCAAGGCAAATCAGCTCAAGTCAATTCCAATTTGGAACTCAAGCCTCTTCCTAGCAATCTAAAGTATGAATTCTTGGGGGAGAATTCAACTTTTCCTATTATCATTAATGCTAATTTACCTCAAGATCAGGTGGAAGAGCTGCTGAAAAGGTTGAAACTGTATAGGGAGGTGATAGGCTACTCAATTGAAGACATCAAGGGTATTAATCCCTCCATTTGCATGCATAGGATTCCTATGGAGGACAGCTACAAGCCCTCCATTGAATGTCAAAGGAGACTCAACCCAACCATGAAGGAAGTGGTAAAGAAAGAAGTATTGAAGTTGCTGAATGCAGGAATCATATACTCCATTTCAAATAGTGAGTGGGTCAGTCCAGTGCAGGTGGTGCCAAAGAAGGGAGGAATCACAGTGGTGAAGTCAGATTTAGATGAATTGATATCCACAAGGACCATTACAGGTTGAAAGATGTGCATTGACTTCAGGAAGTTAAACAAGTCCACAAGAAAGAACCATTTCCCATTGCCATTCATTGATCAGATGTTGGAGAGGTTGGCTAGGCATTCCCATTTCTATTATCTTGATGGGTACTCAGGTTTCTTGCAAATTCTAATTCACCCTCAAGATCAACACAAGACTACATTTATTTGTCCATATGGGACTTTTGCCTATAGGAGAATGCCCTTTGGCTTATGCAATGCACCTGCCACCTTTCAAAGGTGTATGATGTCTATATTTTCAGACTTTATTGAAGAAATTATGGAGGTCTTTATGGATGACTTTTCAGTATATGGAGATTCATTTGATGCTTGCTTAGAAAATTTGACGAAGGTGCTACAAAGATGTAGGGAATCCAACTTGATCCTCAATTGGGAGAAATGCCATTTTATGGTCAAAGAAGGAGTTGTCTTAGGACATGTGGTCTCAAGCAAAGGCATTGAAGTGGACAAGGCAAAAATTGAGGTGATTGAGAGGCTACCACCACCAACAAGTGTCAAGGCAGTTAGGAGTTATTTGGGGCATGCAGGCTTCTACAGAAGGTTTATTAAAGATTTCTCCATGATAACTAGGCCCCTCACCAAGTTGCTGGCCAAGGATGTTGAGTTTCATTTTGATGAAGAGTGTATGAAGGCATTCAAGAAGTTGAAGGAAGCCCTCACCTCAGCCCCTATAGTGCAGCCACCTGATTGGACTCTCCCTTTTGAGATTATGTGTGATTCCTGATGCATGCAAAATACAACATATTTTAGATTATTATTTTAATTATTTTTTTTGTAATTTGATCATGGCATGCATCATTTTTAATCACTTTTAATCGTAATTCCGGATTTATCAATTTTAATTATTAATTCTCTGAATATTTCAATTATGGATGGATTAACTAAATTTTGATAATTATTTTGCAGGAAAAATCGAGATTTAGATGGATTGTGCCGTATCGGCCGAAATTCCGAAGAATTTATCATTACGGCCGAGATTTTGGCTTTACTCCCAAGTCATATTGGCCGAGATTTGGCTTTATACCCAAGCCGTTTTGGGTGAGATTCGAAGGGGTAAAGATAAAATGATTTTGTCTTTTGGGCGTAATGGCATGAAGATGAAGACGTTTTGGCCGAGATTCAAAAGGAGTAACAATTAAATGATTTTATCTTTTGGGCGTAACAAGATTAAATTCTTTATTACGGCCGAGATCTATAGGGAGTAGAGATAAAAGAATGTTGTTTTGGCCGAGATTCAAAGGGAGTAAAGATAAGAAGGATTTATCTTTGGGCGTAATGATAAAAAGGATTTATCGTATTGGCCGAGTTTATCTCATAATTTTAAAGTCAACCGTACGATGTTACAGCCGCGATCAAACTGAAGGCCGTCCGCACCTATAAATACGTGAAGAATCTGTCGTTCTAAAGTGTTACTCTGAAGTTCAGGTTTCTTCCACGACGAGTCGTGAGCTCTGCAGGCTACGACCAAGAGGAGAGAGGTGCGACGGTTGGAGCATGCACGCGACCCTGATCAAGTCTGAGAGGCTGCCCGACTGTTTGCCAGATTCGAGATCTCTATTTTGGGTGTAATTCTTTTAATTTTTATGATTTGTATTTTATTATCTCTCCGAAATTTCTAGGATGAACTCCATATTTTTAGGATTATTATTTTAGGAGATTATTATTGAAGGGAAATGTTTGGACCCTATTTTATTTGCTTTAATCTTTTATGATCAATTATTAATTATACTTAATGCTTTTATGTTAGTTAATTAAATTTTTGAATTAGGCTATACCAGTTTGTGGAGTGTTTAATTTCAGAATTCATTATACTAATTATAATTGATTTTATTTGGAATTAATAATTGACATAAATTTGATAACTAGTGTGTGGAGAATCAAGTTTGTGTGGTGTATTAATCTATACCAGTTTGTGAAGTGATTAATAGTCTAGAGAATTCAATTTAATGCATCTTAATTTTAATATGATTTTGGGGGTACCAGTCGTGGAGACTTCAATTCTTATTAAATTAAGATAGTTCTATATGATTAGATTGAGGGATGCCAGTCGTGGAGATCACAAGTTAATCATGTTAGATTACTTTAGGGAGACTCTAATCCATCTTTAAAGATTAAATTTATCTTTTATGGTTCAAATATTTATCCTGATCTATTTTCATCCTAAGGCCTAACTTCAACACCACTATCTTATTTTCTTTATTTTATTTCATAAAACCTCTTTTCAAAAATCAATGTTTTTCCTCTCTTATTAATTTATGAATCCAGATATTGAATTAATAATATTCCTCGTGGGTTCGACACTCTTTACTCCTTTTTACTATATTACTTGAGCGACTAGTGCACTTGCTAGTGATTTTATTTTGCTACATCATCTCTTACGCATCAAGTTTTTGATGCCGTTGCGGGGGAATATTTTATTAATTAATTTCTAATTTTTATGAATTATTAAGAGATGTAAATAAATTGTAAATAATTCTTTATAAATATGTATTAATTGTTTTTAATTATTTTTTGTGAATAAACTGACAGTTTTTCTTTTGCAGATAAAGGTCACGACAATTTTTTATATTGTCGACTTTCGGCTTAAAATTCTGTCGCCGTCTTATGGTTTTACGAACGAGATTTATTTTGTCGGCTTTATTGGTTTTATGGCTCGCAATATCGATTGAGTTCTAATCTTCTATTTTACGGCAGTAATTTTATCCGAACGTTATTTTACGCCATGAGTAATGGATATTGATTTGACCTTGTTTCGGCCGGTTTATCTATGGTTTAAATTTTTTTGATGCCCTATTCGAATCAGTTTCGACTTTCATTCTCGGCCGTAACGTTTTAATTGTTTGAACTTTTCATATTGATTTGACTTTGTTTTGGCCAAAGTGGTTTATTCTGTCTCGATCGTAATGGATCATCCGACATGGATTTTACTCCTCGACCGTAACGATTCTTCTCTTGACGTAAGAATAAGTTTAATTCTATTTTTTTATTTCGGCCGAAACCCAGTTTTGTTTTACGGCCAAAGGTTGTCAACTTCAATTCGGCCGTAATATATTTCTGAACGTATAAGTTTGATTTAATCTCATTTCGGCCGATTTATATGTGTTGATGTTTTACCTCACGTTCGACTGAACTTTCATTGTTTTTACGGCCGATATGAATTATACTCTTCCTCGGTCGTAATGAGTCATTTTGTCGACGTTTCGTTCGATTTTTATTTCGGCCGAAACCCTGTTCTTTTTTACGATCAAAGGTTGTCAACTTCAGTTCTTTACGCCTAGGATTTTATATGTGAGGAGTTGATTGCCGAGATGATTCATCGCTGTGTTAATTTTTACGACGTTGTTTCGGCCATAAGCCAACAAGTTTTACGCCTTCACGTTGATCAATCCCTTTCAACACTGTTCCATAGTTTTTACGGCCGAACGAGCCTCGGATTACTAATTTAATTTCGACCATAAATCTATTTCTGTATTACGGCCGATCAATCTTATTTCCTCTCTGAAAATAATTTTTGATTATGTCTGATTATTAACTTTACGGCCGCAAATTAGTTCAGACTTATTTTGTGCCGTTTGTTACATCATCATAAATTCTTTCGGTCGATATTAATATTTGGTATTTGTATTGGTTTGAAGAACCTCCGTTTGCGGCCGTAATTAGGTTTCTGAAAAGTTCTTCTCGAAAATTAATTTTAATGACGAATTTTCAATTCTATCAGGCCGAAAGACTTTATTTGTTAAAATCTCATTTTTTCATGACCTATTATCTGTATTTCTTCCTTATTGTATATATTTTTATTTTATTCTTTTATCTTACTGAAAATTGGTTGTTGCAGGTACTATTTGAAAATTAAATCACAACCAATCCTGGAATCTTCTGATAAGCGCACTAGGAATTCAAATCCACTGTTGGAATTTGATCCTGAAATTGAAAGAACCTATCGTTGATTACGAAGAAATATAAGAAAAATGGCGGAACAAGCACGCGACAATCAGAGACTGGAGCAACAAAATGAACTGGTTCCACCACATAATAATCGACGAGAAGATGAAGCAGAGCTTTCTATGAGAGAATATGTCTCGGCCAGATACAGTGACCGAGAATCATGCATCGTGCTGCCTGATATTAACGCAAATAATTTTGAGATAAATCCCGCAATCGTGAGGATGATACAAGCATCCCAATTTGGAGGAGGATTTCATGAAGACCCTCACGATCACCTTGACAAATTTCTTGCTACTCTGAGCACCTTTAGAAATAATAATGTTTCTTCTGAAGTTATTCATTTATTATTATTTCCTCAATCTTTACGTGACAAAGCTTCCACTTGGTTTAAAACTTTGCCTTCAGGATCGATTCATTCTTGGTTGGAGCTGGTAGAAAAGTTTGTTGGAAAATATTGTCCACCACAAAAGGCAGGCAAATATCGAAGAAAATTGAGAGCATTTGTTCAAGACGATAACGAGACATTATATGAGGCATGGGAATGATATAAAGAACTATTAGCCAGAGTTCCTGACAACAGAATTCTAAAGTGACAAGTGATGAAAGATTTCTATCATGGATTACGACCTGCAGATCAAGACAAACTCGACCAATCAGCAGGAGGGACAGTGCTAGGATCTAAACGTCCTAATGAGATACAAGATATAATTGAAGCTGTAGCCCTCAAGTCGAGCCAAGAAAGGAGACCATCTCGCCGAACTCATGATGTGCATGCTACAAAAAGTAAAAATTCTTCTGAAGTAGTGACTCAGTTAGAGTCACTTAATCAAAAATTTCAGCAGATGATGTCATTAATAGTGTGCAACAACTGTGGAGGAGGACATGCGAGCAATTATTGTCCTCAAGGTCAAATCAAGGGCAAGTTTTTGAGAAATTTCAGAATCAAGCTCATGCACAAAATTATACACTTTTGAGAAGGCAACAGGAAGCTCCTGTCCAACAATCGACGAATCCCATGGAAGAGATTATGGCAAGAGTTATTGACACTATGCAAACCATGCAGAAGACAATGGAAACAAGGGCAAACAATCAAGATGCTACAATCAGGAATTTAGAAATGCAAATAGGGCAGATGGCCAATATGATGACAGGACGTGCACTAGGGACTCTTCCAAGCAATATAGAGAAAAATCCTAAAGAAGAGACCAAAGCTGTGACTCTTAGAAGTGGGAAACAATTGAGAAGTCTGAGATCAGATTCCCCGCCAAGAGTAATTGATCATAAAGAAGAAACTGAAGCATCAAAGACACAAGATCAGACTACTGTAGATGTCAATCTGAAGAAAAAAGAAACTGACAATTCAAAAAATAGCAATATAAAGGATCTGCCCTATCCACAGAAATTTTGCAAAGAACAGTTAGATAAGCAATTTTCTCGCTTTCTTGATATCTGAAGCAATTATCTATTAACATTCCCTTTCATGAAGCTTTACAGATGATGCCAAGCTATGCTAAATTCATGAAGGATATATTATCCTCAAAAAGAAAGTTTGAAAACACTGGGAGAGTAATGTTGACATCGGAGTGTAGTGCCATTTATGATCGAGATATACCTAGAAAAATGAAGGATCCGGGAACCTTCACCTTGCACTATAGGAAAATTTTTTTGTGCACAAGCTTTATGTGATCTTGGTGCTAGTATAAGTTTAATGCCTTACTCTATATTTGTGCAGCTAGATTATGGAGAACTAGAAGAAACAAGCATGACTCTTCAATTTGCAGATTCTTCATGCAAGAGACCCCAAGGAATATTAAGAGATGTTTTGGTAAAAGTTGATAAATTTATTTTTCCTGCAGATTTTATTGTTCTGGATATGAAGGCAGATGAAAAAACCCCTATCATCCTCGGGAGACCATTTCTAGCCACAGGAAATGCACTTATAGATGTTCAACAAGGGATGCTCACACTTCGCGTCAACAACGAAGACATCACTTTCAATATAAAAAATTCTCTCAAACAACCTTTTGATCACTCATCCTGTTATGCTATTGATTCTCTAGAAGATGACACGACTGATGCTTTTGATGATATTGTTGCATATTTTGTTTCAGATTCATATGCTAAGGAAGCTTTGGAAATGATGGAGGATTCTAGAGAAATTGTGGGAGAGGATAATGTGCCAATAACAACAGAGACACTCGAGGAGGAAATTAAAAAATTGGATTGTCCTCCAAAATTCGAACTTAAAGAACTTCCATCTCATTTAAGATATGCTTTTCTTGAAAATAACACTTACCCAGTTATCATATCTGCTGACTTGACAGATGACATGGAGAATAAACTTGTGGAAGTATTAAGGCAACACAAGAAAGCAATCGCTTGGTCTATTTCAGATATCAGGGGCATCTCTCCTACCATTTGCATGCACAAGATTTTGATGGAGGACAATGCCAAGCCTATTGCTCAATATCAAAGAAGGCTCAATCCAACTTTAAGGGAAGTTGTGAAAAAGGAGGTCATCAAACTCCTTGATGCAGGTATTATATATGCCATTTCTGATAGTTCATGGATAAGTCCTGTGCAGGTGGTCCCTAAGAAAGGAGGAATCACTGTGGTAAGTAACAAAAATAATAAATTGGTGCCTCAAAGAATAGTTACATGTTGGAGAGTCTGTATAGACTATAGGAAGCTTAATGATGCTACCCGCAAAGATCATTTTCCATTACCTTTTTTGACCAAATGTTGGAGCGTGTTGCAGGTCATACCTATTATTGTTTTCTAGATGGCTATTATGGATACAATCAAATAGCAGTAGCACCTGAGGATCAAGAAAAGACAACGTTCACATGTCCATATAGAACGTTTGCCTATAGAAGGATGCCATTTGGTCTATGCAACGCTTCAGCAACATTCCAAAGATGCATGATGTCAATCTTTGCAGATATGAATGAGAAGATACTCAAAGTTTTCATGAATGATTTTACACTTTTTGGTAGCTCTTTTAATAACTATTTGGATAACTTATCTCTAGTTTTGCAGAGATGTGAAGAAACAAATTTGGTCCTTAACTGGGAGAAATGTCACTTCATGGTTAAGGAGGGTATAGTTCTTGGCCACAAAATCTCAAAAAAAGGAATTGAAGTGGATAAGGCCAAGATAGATGTTATTGCAAATCTGCCTCCTCCAACTAATGTGAAGGGCATTCGAAGCTTCCTTGGGCACGCAGGATTTTATCGCCGTTTTATTAAAGATTTTTCAAAAATGGCTAAACCCTTAACTAATCTTCTTGCTAAGGATACAAAATTTGATTTTGATTCAGAATGTCTTGCTGCTTTTAATTTGTTAAAAGAAATGCTAATTTCTGCCCTTGTTGTTGTAGCACCAGACTGATCTTTACCATTCGAGTTGATGTGCGATGCGAGTGATGGTGCCGTAGGAGCTATTTTAGGGCAAAGAAAAGATAAAACATTTCATGTTATATATTATGCAAGCCGAACATTGAATGCTGCCCAACTAAATTATGCAACAACAGAGAAGGAGTTTCTTGCTGTTATTTTTGCTTTTGACAAGTTTAGATCATATCTAATTTGTTCAAAAATTATTGTCTACACAGATCATGTAGCCATCAAGCACTTGATGAGCAAACAAGATGCCAAACCTAGACTAATCCGATGGATACTACTTTTGCAAGAGTTCGATGTGGAAGTAAAAGACAAAAAAGGGATTGAAAACTTATTACCTGATCACCTATCTCATTTGGAGCCATCTCCAAGAGAAGTTACAGACATACTTGAAGAATTCCCAGACGAGAAACTTTTTTCTATCTCTACAATTTTTCAAATTTCTGACACTACACCATGGTTCGTTGATTTTGCTAATTACCTTGCAGGACATTACATTCCAAAGGGCATGACCACTCATCAAAAAAGGAAATTCTTATCTGATGTCAAGAATTATCACTAGGAAGATCCTTACCTTTTTCGATTATGTGCAGATCAAGTAGTTCGAAGATGTGTTCACGAAGATGAGATTGATAATATCCTAAGTCATTGCCACGATGGACAAGCTGGAGGTCACTTTGGACCCAATCGAACAGCGGCTAAGGTACTTGAATGTGGACTATATTGGCCAACTATTTACAGAGATGCAAGAAACTACTGTAAGTATTGTGACAAATGTCAAAGGGCAGGTAATATTTCTCGTCGAGATGAAATGCCTCTCACAAATATTTTACAGTGTGATATTTTTGATGTTTGGGGCATTGACTTTATGGGACCATTCCCTAAATCCTTTAACAACCAATACATCTTAGTGGCGGTTGATTATGTTTCCAAATGGGTAGAAGCTGTAGCCACACCAACAAATGAGGCCAAGAGCGGAATTTGGATAATCATACGTCGACCGAGGAATGCACCATGCATGGGGAAACACAAGGCGAAACGACAAGATACTATTACGCCATGTTCCTCGTTACGGCCGAGAATCACCTCGATGACCACGCCGTAAAGACTCCAACGGACATGACAAGACACTGCCACCTCGTTACGGCCGAGGCCACGCCAGATGTCTTTTTACGGCCGAGGTGTTATGCGATCACACCACGGACGAGAATGACAAGATAGAACATCTGCATGCACAAGTCTAATCGAAAGAAAAAAAATGCATGCTTTTACGCCCGGATTTGACCCTTCACTACGCGCTGTCGGAACAGGTATTACCCCCATAAATTCATCTATAAAATCTTACTCCCTTCTCGTATGTTGCAGATCAATCACCGCCGTCTCGCCCTTTCTTCATTACGGCCAAGCCTCAACACCGCGCACCGCCGCTCCCTTACGCCCTCTGTGCATTACGGTCGAGCCTCTGTTCCTTACGGTCGAAGTCTCAACGCCATCACCGCCGATCCTTAGGCCCAAAAGCGTCGCGCCTGTTCCTTACGGCTAAACTCCACTCGACTCCGGCCGAGCTTTCTCCCTTACGGCCGAAGTTCCAGCGCTCCCCCCTGTTCCTTACGGCCGGTCTTCCACACCGCGGACCGGAGACGACCCCATTACGCCCTGGGTGCGTTACGGCCGAGCCACCGCGCACCGAGACTTCTTTACGGCCGAAGTCACACCGCCGCTCTCTTACAGCCAAACTCCAAACTCCGGCCGAGCTTTTCTCCTTACGGCCGAGACGTCAGCTGCCATCACCACGGTCGTTACCTTATGGGCACAATCTACTCAATCATTGACTCCGGCCGAGATTCCACATCAACTTTCCTCTTTACGGCCGACACATATTATGGCCGAGCTTCCACCGGAGCTGACTCCTTACGCCCAGACGAGCGCCGAACACCAACGCCACACCGCCATTCCTTACGGCCGAAAACTACAAGATCATCACCTCGGCCGAGGTTCCTCATCCTCTCTACCTTACGGCCGACGCACCTCCGACAATCAGCTCTTCAACACATACTACGGCCGAGCTTCCATCGAGCCAGCACCTTTTCTTTGTTGATTTTTGTTCAGATCAACAAGATGAGGCGATTTGCTAATATATGGAGGGGACGTCACGAATGACGACATCCGAATGCTCAACCGACCGCACAGCCCTCACAATTAATCTCCTACCCCGGAGATTATTATTGGACTAAGCCGGAGTATCAAGCTCGATATGAACGGATGTGTGAGATTCGAATTCATGCCACCAGATTTTCAGATACTGAATTGCTGAGGGAGTATAATTTACTTGTAGATATTCATCTATTATTTTCTCAAATTGGACTATCTAACTTTGTGCATTCTTGGTGGCCAACTTATGAAGTACTAATTATGGAATTTCTCTCATCCCTGGAAGTCTTTAATTTAGATGGCAGGAACTATGATCAGCCCCGTATTTCATTCCAACTTTATGGGCGACCCTTTACTCTCACTCTAGGAGAGATTAATAATATCTATGGATTCCCCAATCATGGATCTCTTTCTATACCTGCTGACTTTGATGCTGAAACTTTTTGGAAACAGATAACAGAAGAAGATCGATTGGTTTGGAACACCGCTAAAGATAGCTCAATTCAAAATCCTGTTCTGCGCTACGTCCATCGCATGCTAAGCAACACCTTAAGTGGGCGCAGTGATAATGATGGTGCCGTCCCAGAAGGAGAGTTATACCTCATCTACACCATGCTTCATAGAACTCCCGTTAATGTGGGTGCCTTCCTCATTCGGTGATTCCAGCGCCGCACTACTCATCGTGGCGGTAGCATTAATATGGGCGCCCTTCTTACACCTATTGCTTAGCACCTACAACTTGACTTGGATGATCTCGAAGCTGTGCCAGGAAACACCCACCTCACTCGTAGGACCATTCAGGCTATGGGTCTCGTGAAGACCAACAAATCAGGGATCAAAGTTTTTATTTTTAAAGGCCACCATCAGGAGGTGCCCTGCTCAGATCGAGATGCTTTCACGCCGATTAATCCAAATAATTGGCTCCTTTTTAGGCAGGTCATAGATTCAGTAATCCACCTGCAGGACCATCTACCTCTGTCGGACAGCTACACCAGGATGAACCTTTCTCCTGGTTTGATTCTACTGATTATGCGGCAGCCCAACCCTACCTTCAACAGCCACAAGGATTCCGGGCTGCATCACCGGCAGCTTCCCAATATGCCACATCCATCCATTCACCTTATATGCCGGTGCCTTCTCCGATTTCATCTCCAGCACAAGAGAGCTCTTCTGATTCCTCGTTCATACCTTCTACTCCTTATGAGGAACGCGACTCGATGGAAGTATCTGCCCCTTTACAAGAACCTGTGCAGAATCGCTATATAGCACCGGAGCCCACTTTTACTTCAGCCCCAGAGCATCCACCTCCGCCACCTCAGCCTGACTATGCTTCCATGCAAAACTTATGGGAATCAATGTATGATGAATAACTTTGTCAAGCAGGGGAGTTTCACACTTTTCAAGAAGAGCAACTTCGTCAGTCAGGGCAGTTGCACGCTATTCAGGAAGAGCAACTTAGACAGGCCCAAGAGTTGACCAACATCCGAGCCGATTTTAGAAATATGGATGATCATCAGGGTCGCTTCGAATCCCTTCAGAATCAACATGCGCGCATGACGAGGTGCATCCATGAGTATCATATGCGCCAAGGAAATCTCGGCTACCATCCACCATCGCCACCCCGCAAACAGTAAATCCGGTTGTGTCTTTTCCCTTTTCTTTATTTTCATTTCTTTAATTTTCCTTTTTATTGCGTATGTATCACTTTCCCTTGCTGGCTTAACACCGAGGACAATGTCTAGTTCAAGCTTGGGGGAGTTTGCATTCTTTTTATTTGCTTATGTTTGCATCTATTTGTGAAAAAAAATACCATTGCATGCATTTATTTTTGCTACCATCTTACAAACTCTTGTCTTATTGTTTTAATTATCTTTTTAGTAGAAGTTCAAAGACATGTCGTTAATTGATGAAATTTGAATACTCTTCTTTTCTTATCACTTGCTACTTCAGTATCAAACTTATAGACTGTGTGCTCATGCTAAATAGAATTATGAATGACTAGACGACAAAATCATATTCATGCCTTTTTATTTTAAGTCTTGATAGTAGTAGCCTTCTTATTGACCATATCAAGTACTTTTTGAGCTTATAAAAATTGAAAGTGAATAAAAAGAAGGGTTAGTTAAACCCCAACAAATAAAAAAAATGAAATATAAAGTTATGTGTAGGTACAAAAGTGTTATCCGGAACCAAGAGGTGTTCGGGTAATTAGATCCGTAGGGGTTCATGTCTGGCGACCTAAGGGCAACTGCTCTAGAATCCGTTGATCGAAAACCTGCTACAAGGACCACCTTGTGGAATATGGAGAAGCACATGAGTACTGAATCATGGCTAAGTTTGAACTCTTCATTCAGAACCTTGGTTGTTCGGGCAAGTAAACTCGAGGGGTGCTTTATCACCTGGTGCCCTAAGGTCATCTGGTCTGGGAGTCATCAGTCCAAAGCCCGCTACATGGACTTCCTTGTGCAATCCTGCTTGAAGATTAGAACTTTTAAAATGATTGAAAATAAAGTTGAAAAAGAAAAAGAAAAAGTTTTAAGCTCAATTAGTACTTATGTGTTCAATATTAATGCTATTATTTGACCGATAATTTATTTTTCTGCAAGGTTGAATTTGAGATTGTTTAAATTTGTTTAGCATTCAGAACCTCTATGAAGCTAAGTGCATGGAAAATGGTGAGATACTGAGTAGTAGGTGTGCAGAAGAATTGTGTGAGAAAATTAGTCAGTTGATAATGTGGAGGCTACGATGGAACTTTCTTGAGCCTTGCTTTGAATTTTCGCTTGAGGACAAGCAAGACTTTAAGCTTGGGGGAGTTTGATGCATGCAAAATACAACATATTTTAGATTATTATTTTAATTAATTTTTCTGTAATTTGATCATGGCATGCATCATTTTTAATCACTTTTAATCGTAATTCCGGATTTATCAATTTTAATTATTAATTCTCTGAATATTTTAATTGTAGATGGATTAACTAAATTTTGATAATTATTTTGCAGGAAAAATCGAGATTTAGATGGATTGTGCTGTATCGGCCGAAATTTCGAAGAATTTATCATTACGGCCGACACTTGGCTTTACCCCCAAGTCATATTGGCCGAGATTTGGCTTTACACCCAAGCCGTTTTGGGTGAGATTTGAAGGGGTAAAGATAAAAGGATTTTATCTTTTGGGCGTAATGGCATGAAGATGAAGACGTTTTGGCCGAGATTCAAAAGGAGTAACAATTAAATGATTTTATCTTTTGGGCGTAACAAGATTAAATTCTTTATTACGGCCGAGATCTATAGGGAGTAAAGATAAAAGAATGTTGTTTTGGCCGAGATTCAAAGGGAGTAAAGATAAGAAGGATTTATCTTTGGGCGTAATGATAAAAAGGATTTATCGTATTGGCCGAGTTTATCTCATAATTTTAAAGTCAACCGTACGATGTTACTGCCGCGATCAAACAGAAGGCCGTCCGCACCTATAAATACGTGAAGCATCTGTCGTTCTAAAGTGTGCTCTGAAGTTCAGGTTTCTTCCACGGCGAGTCATAAGCTCTGCAGGCTACGACCAAGAGGAGAGAGGTGCGACAGTTGGAGCATGCACGCAACCCTGATCAAGTCCGAGAGGCTGCCCGACTGTTTACCAGATTCGAGATCTCTATTTTGGGTGTAATTCTTTCAATTTTTATGATTTGTATTTTATTATCTCTCCGAAATTTCTAGGATGAACTCCATATTTTTAGGATTATTATTTTAGGAGATTATTATTGAAGGGAAATGTTTGGACCCTATTTTATTTGCTTTAATCTTTTCTGATCAATTATTAATTATACTTAATGCTTTTATGTTAGTTAATTAAATTTCTGAATTAGGCTATACCAGTTTGTGGAGTGTTTAATTTCAGAATTCATTATACTAATTATAATTGATTTTATTTGGAATTAATAATTGACATAAATTTGATAACTAGTGTGTGGAGAATCAAGTTTGTGTGGTCTATTAATCTATACCAGTTTGTGGAGTGATTAATAGTCTAGAGAATTCAATTTAATGCATCTTAATTTTAATATGATTTTGGGGGTACCAGTCGTGGAGACTTCAATTCTTATTAAATTAAGATGATTCTATATGATTAGATTGATGGATGCCAGTCGTAGAGACCACAAGTTAATCATGTTAGATTACTTTAGGGAGACTCTAATCTAGCTTTAAAGATTAAATTTATCTTTTATGGTTCAAATATTTATCCTGATCTATTTTCATCCTAAGGCCTAACTTCAACACCACTATCTTATTTTCTTTATTTTATTTCATAAAACCTCTTTTCAAAAATCAATGTTTTTCCTCTCTTATTAATTTATAAATCCAGATATTGAATTAATAATATTCCTCGTGGGTTCGACACTCTTTACTCCTTTTTACTATATTACTTGAGCGACTAGTGCACTTGCTAGCGATTTTATTTTGCTACATCATCTCTTACGCATCAATGCTTCTGACCAGGCAGTAGGGGCTGTGCTGGGGCAAACCAAGGAGAAGAAGCACCATGTCATATGCTATGCAAGCAAGACTCTAGATGAAGCCCAAATCAATTATGCAACTACTGAGAAAGAACTTCTTGCTGTGGTGTATGCATTTGACAAATTCAGGCCCTACTTGGTGGGATCCAAAGTCATTGTATTCACAGACCACCAAGCTGTGAGGCACTTGATCAACAAGAAGGAATCTAAGCCAAGGCTAATAAGGTGGATCTTATTGCTTCAAGAATTTGATGTTGAAATCAAAGACAAAAGGGGTAGTGAAAATCTTGTAGCTGACCACCTATCAAGAATGGAAGGAGTACAGGAATCATCTACACTTCCCATCAATGATGTATTTCCTGATGATAGTTTGATGGCTGTGGCAATTAATCAAGTTCCCTGGTATGCTGACTTGGTCAATTACCTTGCATGTGGAATTATCCCTCCTGACTACACATATCAGCAAAGAAAGAAATTCTTTCATGATTTGAAAGATTATTATTGGGATGACCCATTTCTATTCAGAAAATCTCCTGATGGCATGTATAGGAGATGTGTACCCCAATCTGAATTTCAGAAAATCTTGGAGGCATGCCATTCATCCCCTTATGGAGGCCATGGAGCCACACACAAGACTGCTGCCAAAGTCCTCCAATCTGGTTTTTATTGGCCAAGTTTGTTTAAGGATGCACATATCTTTGTGAAGGGCTGTGATCAATGCCAAAGAGCTGGTTCCATCTCATGAAGGAATGAAATGCCACAACAAGGAATTCTAGAAGTGGAAATATTTGATGTTTGGGGCATTGACTACATGGGGCCCTTCCCTAGTTCATGTGGTTACAAGTTTATTCTTCTAGCTGTGGACTATGTGTTCAAATGGATTGATGCCATTCCCACCATTGCAGCTGATTCCAGGGTAGTAATCAAGTTGTTCAAGGAAGTTATCTTCCCAAGATTTGGAATCTCAAGGGTGATCATAAGTGATGGAGGTAGTCACTTTATTGAAAAATGTTTTGAGAACCTCCTAATTAAGTATGGAGTGAGGCACAAAGTTTCCACTTCATATCACCCTCAAACAAATGGCCAAGCAGAAGTATCAAATAGGGAGGTAAAAGCCATATTGGAGAAAACAATTTCATTGACAAGAAAAGATTGGAGTTTGAAGTTGAATGAAGCTCTTTGGGCATATAGGATAGCATACAAGACTCCAATTGGTACTTCTCCCTACAAGCTTGTTTATGGAAAAATTTGCCATTTGCCAATTGAGTTGAAGCATAAGGCATATTGGGCAGTCAAGGCACTCAATTATGATATGCATGCATGTGGGCAAAAGAGGCTTCTCCAATTGATGAACTTGATGAAATTAGGCTAAATGCTTACTACAATTCAGAATTCTACAAGGAAAGGACTAAAAGATGGCATGATGGAAGGATTCTGAAAAAAGATTTCAAGGTTGGAGACCTTGTATTACTCTTCAACTCAAGATTAAAGATTTTTCCAGGAAAGTTGAAGTCAAGGTGGAGTGGACCATTCAAAATTCACAAAGTATATCCATTTGGTGCTGTGGACCTTCTGAATGACAAGGATGACATATTTAAGGTAAATGGGCAGAGGTTAAAGCTTTACAATCCCACAGCCATGGATTCTGCAAAGGAGGAGCTGATTCTAGTTGATTTGCCACCACCACCTAGCTGATTTCACCTTGTATCAATGTCTAGCTAAAGACATTAAAGAAAGGCACTTCTTGGGAGGTAACCTAAGTCATTATCAACCTAATCTTTCTATTTTTGCAGGAATAAGTGGTGAGGAACAGGTTCAATTCACAAGTCTCAAATTTAGGGAGTATTCATACCCCCTTATTTTTGATTTTTTCCACTGAAAACTCAATGATAACTGATAATATCTTTTTCATTATGATACATTGATCATATCATCATCTGAATTAACATTCATTTCAGTTATCCAAATCTGTTATAGATTAATTTCAGTGAACTTCAGAAATTTCCAATGCAGTGTTAAAATTGTGCACTCAAAACTCTGATTTTACCATACAAACTGATATCCTTTGTTTCTTTGCAGGATTAGTTGCAACTAATGAATATTAGACCACCCAAAGATGCCGGATGAAATGCCAAGAGAATTCAAGTGCCAAATTTCATGCATTTCACTCCCACCCACCCCTCCCCCTTGCCTATTATTTTCAACCAAGAGGACAGTGTTGAGAATAAACTTGGGGGAGGAAACTTGGTGCTTTTTTAACCTTTACACCATGTTTTCAATTGATTTTAATATTCATATCATAATTCATACCAGGTTATCATTGGTTTTCACAAGTTATCACTAGTTATCACTCGGTTATCATTTTTTTGGACCCAACTCAATTCTGAATTCATTTTAACTCTGAAATGGGTAGAATACTTCATTTTGACAGTGGGTGCACTCCAATACCAAGTGGCCAACTTGACCATTAGCCTTCTTACTTTAATTGGCATTATGAATTCAGATGCATTTGAATGAAATTTTCAGCTGAAAATTTTTCCTTTTTGTTGGTCACACTAGCTGATACTTATGGATTGAATTAGTAATATCAGATGTCTAGAAGGGAGTCAAGGCTCTTGCTGCCATGCTAAATAGGAAAACTTGACTTTTTGGATAAAGGGATCTAAACTATACTTGAGTTTGAACTATTGCTCACTTCATGAACATGATAGAAAAATAGAAAAAGGAAAAGTAAAAAGTTGCATGCATAGAAAAAAAAGGAAGAGAGCAAAACTTCCAAATGAATCTCTCTTCAATGCAAAAAGAAAAAAAAATTAGGAGAGTAAAACTTCCAAAGGAATCTCTCCTAAAGAAAGCATGAATAAAAATCAGGTGCTAAACCTATTTATATGCATTTCATGAATAAAAGTCAGTTGTTAAACCTGTTTAATCAATTGAAAATCTGTTCATGAAGAGATTTGTAGTTCAACCCCTTTGTAAAGTTGACAATTCCTACAATTCAAACAAGTTATTGCTAGTACTTCTTCCATGGCTTAAATTTACTTTAGCCTCTGTGATTCCCTAGTTAGAAATTGAGTTTTTGGAAAGAATGAAGTGTTGGCAAAGTGGGAAACTCATTGGTCTTATTCAGCTGATCTTTCTATTCATTTGTGGATGGTAAATTCAAATTCATCCTTAATTTCTGAATGTTTTGCTTGAGGACAAGCAAAATGCTAAGCTTGGGGGAGTTTGATCACTTGCTGATCACTATATTTTTCTAACCCATTTTAGATGCAATTCATACATATCGAGTCCCACTTTTGCTTATTTTTGGGCCAATTATACTTGGAATGCAAACATTGTGATAACTAGTTGATATTCCTCATTTTATACTTAATTCCATGTGCATAGAGGTTCTGAAATGCCAAAATTCATTAATATCTAAATTCTATGCCAAGTTATCATTTTGAGGATAAGTTATCATTCATATATGTCAAGTTATCATTATTTTGAGTGAACTGATTTTCAATGGTTTTCTTGCCCTAAATCCATCATTATCATGTATAAATCATATTTGGATAGTCACATCTCAACTTGTGCAAAGTTTTAAGTCCATTTGAACAAGTTATCATTTTTCAAGTGCCAAGTTATTGTTAAAGGGAAATTCTGTCATTTCGACATGCAAAACCATTAATTCTGCACAGGGACCTTAACCAATCATCTTGTTATTGTTCTAACTCATTGCTGGTCAAATTTCATCACATTTGGATAACCAAAACTCAAGTTATCATAAGTTATCGTTTTCAAGGCATTTAAGTTATCGTTTTTGGCACCCAAGTTATCACTTTTAGGAAATCTTATTCATAATTGATTTCTGACCTCACTCGATTGCCACTATGATCCATTTGAAACCTTCAATGCCTTGAACCACTCCCACTTGAGTATTTTCCATGAAATGTAGAAGGTTATCATTCCGGGTTCCTTAAGTTGCAAATTTGATATCGGTTTTCATTCTTGCAACACACCAATTCCCTTTTTGCTATAGATTTGATTTTAACTGCTGTCCTAATCCTTAGTTGTTTAAATATTATTAGAAGACTTTCATGCTTGATGTTTTGACCCTTGTAGCAAGTGGAATAGGACTGAAAAAGGAAGGAAAAGGAGGGGGAACCACTAGCTTTTTGGCTGTCCAAAAAGCTGTCACTGCTGAAATTTCAGGACCAGAGGACAGGTGGCTCACATCAAAGCTAAGGAACATTTGGATGCTGATCTAAGGGTGCACAAGACTCATATAAAAGCTGGAATTTCTGGAGGAGGAAAGGGGGGCTGGACATTGAGGGTTTGAGCAAGGGTTTGGAGCAAGGAAGAAAGGAGGCTGATGCTGGCTGCTGCACTATTGAAGTTGTTGCCGAGAAGCTGCTGATCAACATGATTTGTACTTGTTCTCCATTCCATTCTATGTCAAGCCTTGTAAATATGAGGAGCTAAACTCCATTTCTTCTAGGATAGGGTAGTAATCTAGGTTAATTTTGGATGGATGTGGATTGAAATTTTATTCTGCACTAAAAATCATCTATGGTTTCAGATTTCAGAATTGTTCTGAATTAGTTCTTGCCATTGATAGGTCTCATTTGTAATCTATAACTGAGAAGTTAACTTTTGATCTAACCCTTATTCAGAAATGAATTAGGCATCAATGGTAAGTTACTGAATTCCATTCTTGATTGAAAAATCTGATTTCTGAATTCCTGGAAATTTGATTTCCTAATTTTTTTTTAATTTGATTTCCTGGGCTGTTGAATCTGTTTGTCATTAAGGACTTGATTGATAGAGCAACTGAAAGGTTAATCTTCACCCCAATCTTGTTCAGGAATGAGTTATAAATATTTGGACATCCTCATGATTCAAATTTGTAATCATTGTTTTAAGTCTGATTTTGAATCTGAAATTCCTGATTTTCTGTCTTCTTGAATATGATTTCTAAGGCTGTTTGAATCTATTTGTCATTCTTAATCTGATTGATTGAACAACTGAGAGTAGCTATTGTCCCCATCTTGTTCAGAATTGAATCAAGATGTTTGGCATACTTTTGATTCAATTCAATTTGTACTTCTGATTTCTGAATTTTAATTCTGAAATCTATTTTCTGATTTCTTTTGGTATCTGATTTTGCCAATTGAACATCCTTATTTCATCTAATCATTGAGAGGTGTACTTTAGGTACTTCTTGCAGTCCAGAGATGGGTCAAGAAGCAATTGGCAGGGCTGAATTCCATTGATCAGTATTGCTGATTTCCCAAATTGCAGATTTTTGTTTTCTAATTTCATTTGAATTCTGATTTCCATTGTCAAGCCTCATTTTAATCCATTACTGAGAGGTAGTCTTAAGGTCATTCTTGAGAGTCAGAGATGACCCAAGGAGCATTGGATAATCACTGAGTTCCCCATTTAAGATTGAATGTCTTCTAGGCCCAATTAATAGGAGTTGTGTGGATTTCACTTTTTCTTGCAACCGAGAGGTTGATTTTAAATCCCCCTTGAATTCAGAGATGAATCATGGAGCACAAGTACTATTATTGGGTAGATTTCATCCTTGTTTGGTCAATTGAAGTGATTTTATATTTTCATGAATGCAATTACAAGTTATCATTGCAGAATTCCTTTGAATTGTAAAAAAATCAGCAATGAACTCCCCATTGAGCTGAATGATAACTTGATTTTCAGTGAGGACCCTCTATTGATTCAATCTAGCTAACAACTATATGACAATATGTTGCTTAGTTAGATGCCAATTGAGCTGTGGGAACAACCATTTTCAGGTTGAATCAAAAGTTGGACATTTAATGATAACTTGATCCATTCCATCCTTAATTAATTTAGATGAACCCCATATCCTAGAAGAACCTTCCTCATTGATAGTTAAACCTTTTTAGCCATTAATTTTGCATTTATAATTCAGTTTTGCAAAAGTTTCCAAAATCCCAAATCTGTTATCATTCTGCACTTGTTAAAAAACTATTCTCATTTCCAATTAAAAATTTGTTTTTGCCACCTTACTTAGGATTAATCTAAACTGTTTTAGGTAGTTTAGGACTTTAAATCTTTGAGGATACGACAACCCGAGTCTACTACAACTTACCTGTGCACTTGCAGCTAGTGAGTTGGGAGACCAAAAAAATGAAAAATTGACTCTTTTCTTAATTTCAGCGAGTTATCACTACTCAATCCCAAATATCACTACCATATGTCTCCGGTCCCCTCTCAAGAGAAAGGAACCAAGGTCCTCTTCTCGTCCATCGTTGGACTCTCCGCCAACTCCCCTCTCCATCCACCTTTGAAAATCTATATTCTTCTAGAGAAGTAGCACATGACATGCGAGTAGATTGGACCTCCCTTAATATGAATTGATTCATGACTTGTTTGATGGCATAGGTTGGCTTCCTCTTCTTAATGTTAAAGAACCTGTTTATCCTAGGGTGATCCGACTTTTCTATGCAAATATGTCTTTCCCCAAATCTAAATTTTATATGACATCTCACATTTTTGGCCATACCATTAAGATTATTGATTCCTTAATTTGTGAGACCTTCGATGTCCCCGATCGAGGACAACATTGTAACTCATAGGTGGCCCACTGATATTCCTATCACTGAAGCTTCGTGGTGAAGTGGACAACTTTTCCATGAAAGGCCTTCTCTAAAAGTTGAATCATCCACTTCTTATTACACATCGTATAGTCAGTCACATTCTCTTCCCTCGATCTGGTCATTACACTGATATGACCTTCTATGATTTATGTTTTCTCTATTGTCTTCTTCGACATAATCTTCCTCCAGTTAACTTTGGAGCCTATATGATTTATCACTTCGACATGATTCTTCATTTTGGTTCTTTTCTTACTCGAATCCTTCGTCATAAAGGCATTCCTGAGCCTGAGCCATCACTTTCTGAAAGACAGACTGATATCATTGGGAAAGAAAGTCACATTGAAGCGGAAGGGCCTTGTCCTTCCTTGTTAATAACGAATGGATATTTTCCAAGCAAGAACAAGAGACTCAAGACTCGGACTCTAATGATGGAGCAAGTACCGAGGTTCCTATGGAGCTCCTGTGGAAGATACCAGACCATCTTGGGAGCAGTACATACATCCTTCACCTGAGCCGACGAGAGTTTGGGACACCTCCATAGTGCCTTCACGCGATGACTGGGATGGGATGTTCACGTGCATGGATGGGATGGTTACACGCATGGACGGGATTGATCGGCGCTTAGATGATATGACCACACACATTGAGCATTTAGAGCTTGATCATCGTCGCACTCGAGACTACTTATTTTCATATTTCAGATCTCAGGACTTCGACACTTCCCCTTATGAGCAGGTTGCCCCAAACTCTCATCGGCTCAGGTGGAGGACGTATGTATTGCTCCCAAGAGGGTCCGGTATCTTCCACAGGAGCTGTCATAAGTGCCCCAACCTTGATACTTGCCCCATCATCAGAGTTCGAGTCTTGAGTCTCTTGTTCTTGCTTGGAAAATACAAGAAAGGACAAGGCCCTTCCGCTTCAATGTGACTTTCCCAATGATATCAGTCGGTCTTTCAGAAAATGATGGCTCAGGATCAGGAATAGCCTTTATGACGAAGGATGTTGAGTAAGAAAAGAACCAAAATGAAGAATCATATTGTGAGAGCATTTGGAATCTATCTTGTCTTTGGTGGAGATGAAGTGATAGATCATATAGGCTCCAAAGTTAACTGGAGGAAGATCATGTCGAAGAAGACAATAAAGATGACGTAAATCATAGAAAGTCATATCAGTGTAATGACTAGATCGAGGGAAGAGAATGTGACTGACTATATGATGTGCAACAAAAAGTGGAGGAGTCAACTTTTAGCGAAGGCCTTTCACCACGAAAGATAACTTCAAGGGCTTCAGTGATAGAAATATAAGTGGGCCACCTATGAGTTACAATGTTCGTGAGTCCTCGGTCAGGGACATCGAAGGTCTCACAAATTAAGGAATCAGTAATCTTAACGGTACGTCCAAAGATGTGAGATGTCACATAAAATTTAGATTTGGGGAAAGACATATTTGCATAGAAAAGTCGGACCACCCAAGGATAAACAAGTTCTTTAACATTAAGAAGAGGAAGCCAACCTATGCCACCCAAATAGTCATGAACCAAATTCATATTAAGGGAGGTCCAATCTACTCTCATGCCATGTGCTACTTCTCTAGAAGAATACATATTTTCAAAGGTGGATGCAATGTTAGCAAAAAGAAGAATCAAATTCTTCAAGTGGCGTTGGCGGAGAGTCCGACGATGGAGGAGAAGAGGACAATGGATCCTTGCGAGGGGACCAGAGACATACTTCTTCTTTGGTGGCATGTTTACAAGATTAGATCCTAAGAATAAAAATGATAATTGGCTGAGACAGAATCGAAAAGAAGAAACGGTCGACCACTGTGAGAAATAGTTGACCATTGTCATATCAGGACAGAATAGGTATCGGTTGATCAATTGAAAATCAAGTTTTTACAATGCTTATCACAGAGCACGGCAGAACACAGAAGCAAGTGTGGATCAAGTGATCGAAGAGATTTGAGAGACAAACTGATATCACAATCGAATCACACTTGAAGCCACCTGTAATTCACAACTGGAAAGAGTTACCGCGTGAGAATCGTTCAAGTTATGAGTTCAAGGTAGCTCGGCAATGCAATTCAACTTATGGTAGGATTTCCGATCAAATGCCCTCAATCGATAACGACGATTTATAATGGATCAATGGCATGGACGATCGCCGAAGTCTAATTCACCGTAGTCGACTATGCCATCGTCGCCATGGCTTCGCCGCACCGAGGTTTCGCTAGACTTTATGAGTGTTTGAAGTGGCGATGGAGGACCGGCGTTGGTAGCGACAACGAATGAGACGTCGAGACGAGCACAACTCTCAGTGTTCGACGCACGGGAAGTTGCGGTGGTGGCAGGGTGGGGCCCTCCGACGTTCGACGATGAAGAGGAGCGCTTAGCTGAGGAGATTCGCCGGAGGTTGCCCGTAACTCATTAAATATGTCTGCAAGTTGAACTTCAGTGGACACATGTTCAATGACAATGTTCTTAAGGGACACATGTTCTCTAGTGAAATGATACCGTAAGTCAATGTGTTTAGTCCTAAAGTGTTGAATTGGATTTTTGGTCATTTCTATAGCACTTGTGTTATCACACTTCATGGGTACATTTGAACACAGCATAATCAAGCAATTATTGTTTTACCCATAGTATTTGTACACAACAACTACCGGCAGCTATATATTTGACCTCGGTGGTAGAAAGTGCGATGGAGTTTTGTTTCTTGCTAGCCCATGAAATGAGAGAACTACCAAAAAAATAACACATCCCACCAGTGCTTTTTCTATCAACTTTACACCCGGCAAAATATGCATCGGTGTAGGCATGCAATTCAAATGGGGAATTTCTGTCATACCAAATGCCTAATTCACTTGTATGCTTTAAATAGCACAATATTCTTTTTACGGCGATTAAGTGCGATTCTTTGGGGGCGGATTGAAACCTAGCACATAAACACACACTAAACATTATGTCCGGCTTAGATGCCGTCAAGTAGAGCAAACTTACCAATCATACCTCTGTACCTTTTTTGATCAATGGACTTGCCTTTTTATCTTTATCTAATTTTGTAGTAGTGCTCATAGGAGTTGTGCTCGACTTGCATTCGTTCATCCCGAATTTTTTGAGTAGTTCCCTTGTATATTTTTCTTCATTGAGAAAAATGCTTTCCTTGGAAAGTGAGCTCTCCTACAAGACTCATTTCAAATTATTGTTGCATAGGCATTCATGAGTGGCACCATAGACGATATCATCAACATAAATATGAAATATTAAAATATCAGTTTTAAAATATTTTAAAAATAATGTGGTGTCAACTTTCCCTTTTTGAAAACCATTTTCAATTAAAAAACGAACTCAATCTTTCATACCAAGCTCGATGGGCTTGTTTCAATCCATATGATAGGGAAAATCTAGATTTTCAAAACCTTGAGGTTGTTCAACATAAACTTCTTCATTTATAAAACCATTCAAGAAAGCTGATTTGACATCCATTTGAAAAAGTTTTAAACCTTTATAGCATGCAAAAAGTCAAAAGCATTCAAATTGCCTCAAGTCTAGCAACATGAGCAAAAGTTTCATCAAAATCAATCCCTTCAATTTGTGAGTAACCCTTGGCCACTAATCTAGCCTTGTTTTCCTCACAATGACACCATTTTCATCTAACTTGTTTCGAAAGACCCATTTGGTTTCAACGATAGGATGGTCCTTGAGTCTTTCTACAAGTTTTCACACTTGATTTCTTTCGAAATTATTTAATTCCTCATGCATTGCATTTATCCAATTTGGATCTTCAAGTGCTTCATCTATATTGTTGGGCTCAAAATTTGCAAGAAAAGCCAAAAAAGCACATAGATTTTTTAAAAAATTTCTAGTTTTTATGCCTTCATTTGATCAAGTGGGTGTGATGAGACACATTTTCAATTTTTTGGGATGATTTGATTATCTTCTCTTTGAGGTACTTTCATTTCTTCCGCCTTTGGGGTGTAAGCTTTTGCTTCCTTTATGTCCACAACTTTAAGTTTTCTTTGTACTTCAACTATTTCTTCATCATCATCATGTGCTTGTTTGCTAAAAAAATCATTAGTTTCATTGAATTTAACATTAATAGACTCTTCAACAACTAATGCTCTTTTGTTATACACTATATAGGTTTTACTTGTACTAGAATAACTAAGAAAAATACCATCATCACATTTATCATCAAATTTGTCTAGTTTATCTTTGATATTCAAAATATAACATTTACATCCAAAAACTTTAAAATAGGAGATGTTTGATTTCTTACCAAATAGCATTTCAAAACATGTTTTCTTTTCAAGAGCATGATGTGTTTACGTCTTCCGTCCAAAAATATTTTGGTAACTTGCTTTCATTTAAAATTGTTCTAGCCATTTATTGTATAGTTCTATTTTTTCTTTCTACTACTTCATTTTGTTGAGGTGTTCTAGGAGTTGAAAAATTATGAGTAATTCCATTTTCTTCGCAAAATGATTCAAATTTATGATTTTCAAATTCTCCTCCATGGTCACTTTTAATTTTTGAAATCTTTTATTCAAATTCGTTTTGAACTCTTTTTGCAAATTTGGAAAACATGTTTAGCGTTTCATTTTTACTAGCGAGAAAAATTGTCCAAGTGAAACGGGAGAAATTATCAACAATTACAAAAACATATCTTTTTCCTCCTAAGCTTGTCACATCAATAACTAGAAATGGAAAAAATAGAATCAAATCATCCTAAGAAATTGGAAACATGCCTCATCACACCCACTTGATCAAGGCATAAAAACTAGAAATTCTTTAAAAAAAACTATGTGCTTTTCGGCTTTCCTTGCAAATTTTGAGTCCAACAATATAGATGAAGCACTTGAAAATTCAAATTGGATAAATGCAATGCATGAGGAATTAAATAATTTTGAAAAAAATCAAGTGTGGAAACTTGTAGAAAGACCCAAGGACAATCCTATCTTGATCAAGTTATAGGTAATATAAATGAAGGCATAAAAATTAGAAATTCTTTAAAAAATCTACGTGCTTTTTCGGCTTTCCATGCAAATTTTGAACCCTACAATATAGATGAAGCACTTGAAGATCCAAATTGGATAAATGCAATGCATGATGAATTAAATAATTTTGAAAGAAATTAAGTGTGGAAACTTGTAGAAAGACCCAAGGATCATCCTATCGTTGGAACCAAATGGGTCTTTCGAAACAAGTTAGATGAAAATGGTGTCATTGTGAGGAACAATGCTAGATTAGTGGCCAAGGGTTACTCACAAATTGAAGGGATTGATTTTGATGAAACTTTTGCTCCTGTTGCTAGACTTGAGGCAATTCGAATGCTTTTGGCTTTTGCATGCTATAAAGGTTTAAAACTTTTTCAAATCGATGTTAAATCGGCTTTCTTGAATGGTTTTATAAATGAAGAAGTTTATGTCGAACAACCTCAAGGTTTTGAAAATCCAAATTTTCTCCATCATGTATTTAAACTCTCAAAAGCTCTTTATGGATTGAAATAAGCCCCTCGAGCTTGGTACGAAAGATTGAGTTCGTTTTTAATTGAAAATGGTTTTCACATTTTTCAAAAAGGGAAAGTTGACACAACATTGTTTTTAAAACATTTTAAAAATGATATTTTAATAGTTCACATTTATTTTGATGATATCGTCTATGGTGCCACTAATGAGCCCATGCAAAGAGTTTGAAACTCTTATGCAACAAGAATTTGAAATGAGTCTTGTAGGAGAGCACACTTTCTTTCTAGGCCTACAAGTAAAACAATCAAAGGAAGACATTTTTCTCAATGAAGAAAAATATACAAGGGAACTACTCAAAAGATTCGGGATGAACGAATGCAAGCCGAGCACAACTCCTATGAGCACTACTACAAAATTAGATAAAGATGAAAAGGCAAGTCCATTGATAAAAAAAAGGTACAGAGGTATGATTTGTAAGTTTGCTCTACTTGACAGCATCTAAGCCGGACATAACGTTTAGTGTGTGTTTGTGTGCTAGGTTTCAATCCACCCCAAAGAATCGTACTTAATCGCCGTAAAAAGAATATTGCGCTATTTAAAGCATACAAATGAATTAGGCATTTGGTATGATAGAAATTCCCCATTTGAATTGCATGCCTACACCGATGCAAATTTTGCCGGGTGTAAAGTTCATAGAAAAAGTACCAGTGGGATGTGTTATTTTCTTAGTAGTTCTCTCATTTCATGGGCTAGCAAGAAATAAAACTCCATCACACTTTCTCCCGCCGAGGCCGAATATATAGCCGCCGGTAGTTGTTGTGCACAAATACTATGAGTAAAACAACAATTGCTTGATTATGGTGTAAATTGTTCAAATGTACCCATGAAGTGCGATAACACAAGTGCTATAGAAATGACTAAAAATCCAATTCAACACTATACTAAACATATTGACTTACGATATCATTTCATTAGAAGACATGTGTCCCTTAAGAACATTGCCATTGAACATGTGTCCACCGAAGTTCAATTTGTAGACATATTTACAAAACCCTTAAGTGAAGAATGATTTTGCATGCTTAGAAGGGAATTATGAATGATTAACTCTTGATTGTATATCAATTCAAAGTAAAAGTGACTTGGTTATACAATATCACTTTTGACATGAAGTGAACATTAAAAGTGTTGCACAACACTTACATTTGTATGATATCTCTGGAATATGATTTTTATGATTTTAAATGATTTTTAATGGTTCAAAATTTGAAAAATATAGGTATCGATCGATCTACTGAAAGGATCGATCGACCGACTGGAAGGACCGGTTGAACGCTATGAAAGTTGCTAATGCGCAATAACAATGATCGGTCGGCCGATAAGAAATACCAATCGACCGGCATATGAATGCGTCCGACTGACATAAATCGACCGATGCCGATTTAAATGGAAAAGAATTGTTCGGTCAACCGTTAGGCAGGATCGGTCGATCAACAAATGCCAAAATCGCGCGATATCAAAAGTCGACCGCTCAAATTGGTCGACCAAATCCTCCTCTCCACCCGACCGCTGCTCTTCCTGACGACCGAACTCTAGCCAGCCGACCTTTCCCCTCCGGCGAACCCTACGACCGCCGATCACTCCAGCGACCGGCCGACCCTCTTCCTTCGACAACCGCCGAAATCCTAGGGCTGTAGACAACGACCTTTTGATCAACCTCTCTCCCTCACTCTCTCTGGCCGACCGTCTCTCCACTTGGTATCTCCTCTCTCCGCCTCTCTTCGACCGACCGCTTTAAGCTTCTGCCACCTTCGGCCGACCGTCCCGCCGGCCACACCTCTCTCTCTCGGCCAGTCTCTCCCTCTCTCTCTCTGATCACTTGCTGATCACTATATCATTTTAACCCATTTTAGATGCAATTCATACATATCGAGTCCCACTTTTGCCTATTTTTGGGCTAATTATACATGGAATGCAAACATTGTGATAACTAGTTGATATTTCTCATTTCATACTTAATTCCATGTGCATAGAGGTTCTGAAATGCTAAAATCCATTAATATTTAAATTCTATGCCAAGCTATCATTTTGAGGACAAGTTATCATTCCTAAGTGTCAAGTTATCATTATTTTGAATGAACTTATTTTCAATGGTTTTCTTGCCCTAAATCCATCATTATCATGTATAAATCATATTTGGATAGTCACATCTCAACTTGTGCAAAGTTTTAAGTCCATTTGAACAAGTTATCATTTTTCAAGTACCAAGTTATTGTTAAAGGGCAATTCTATCATTTCGACATGCAAAACCATTAATCTGCACAAGGACCTTAAGCAATCATCTTATTATTGTTCTAACTCATTGCTGGCCAAATTTCATCACATTTGGATAATCAAAACTCAAGTTATGACAAGTTATCATTTTTAAGTCATATAAGTTATCGTTTTTGGGGCACTCAAGTTATCACTCTTAGGAATCTCATTCATATTTGATTTCTGACCTCACTCACTTGTTACTCTAGTCCATTTGATGCTTCTAATGCTTTGAATCACTTGCATTTGGATAATTTCCATGAATTGTGACAAGTTATCATTCCGGGCCCCTTAATTCATTAATTTTGATACAAGTTTTCATTCCTGCACAACACCTAATACCATTTGATATCTGAGCTAGCAACTATCATTATCCTAATCCTTATTTGTCAAAACATCATTCAAGGGCTTTGATGCTTGCTGTTTGGGGATTTGTAGCAGGGAGAAAGGTGGCCAAAAAGTGGAAAAAGTAGGGGGGGACCACTACTTTTTCCTGCACAAAAGGGAAGCTATCACTGCTGGAATTTCTGCAGATGGACAGGTGGCTTAATCAGGAGGATTAGAACATTTGGATGCTGATCAAAGGGTGGAAAGGAGTGATATATAAGCTGGATTTTTCTAGAGGAGAAGGGGGGCTGGTCATTCAAGGGTTTGGAGCAAGGCAAGGAAGGAGGCTGTTGGATTTTGGGAGCTACTGCCGAGAGCTTGAAGCAGCCATGAATTGTATCTGTTTCTTATCCCATTTCATGTCAAATCTTGTAATTATGAGGAGCTAAACTCCATTTCTTCTAGGATAGGGTAGTAGTTTAGATTAGTTTTGGATGGATATGGACTGTTTTATAATCCTACACTGAATTCTATCCTAATTTTAGATTTCAGATTTCAGGAATGTCCTACATTGATTTATGCTATGTTGTCATTAGACCCATTTGTAATTGATGCCTGAGTGGTCTTATTTGATCTAAACATCCTTCAGGAATGATTTATGAGATTATATCAGATTTCTAGGTTCAATTCTATTGCAAACTTGATTTCTGAATTCTGATTTCCTAGTTTCCTGAATTTCTGATTTCTGAATCTGATTCCTATGAATGTTGAATCTGTTCTTCATTTCTAACATGATTAATTGAGTCTTTGGAATGTTGTTAATGTTCCTATCTTGTTCAGGAATGAATCAAGATTGTTTGGACAATCATTTGACTCAAACCAAAATTTTTCTACTGATTCCTGAATAGAAATCAGAATTCTGATTTTTCTGATTCTTCATTGGAATCTGATTTCACCAATTGAGTCCCCTGAATCATTCCCTTCACTGATAAGTGAACTTTAGGGATGTCTTGTAGTCCAGAGATGGGTCAAGAATCAATTGGTATCAAATCAGATTTTTCTACTGATTTCTAATTCTGTTTTTCTGGTTATCTGATTTCTGAACTGTTTGAACCTATTTGACATTCTGGACTTGATTAATTGAGCAATTGGAAGGTTGGTCTTCATCCTAATCTTGTTCAGAATTGAGTTATGAATATTTGGGCATTCCATGATTCAAATCTGTTCTCAACATTACCTTAAGTTTGATTTGGAATCTGAAATTCCTGAATTTCAGAATCTGGTTTCCTGAATTTAAAAATCTGATTTCCTGGGCTTTTGAATCTGATTGTCATCAAGGATTAGATTAATTGAATAGTTGAGAGGCTAATATATGCCCTGATCTTATTCAGAAATGAATCAAGATCATTGACAATTCAAAATTCAAATCTGATTTTTCCAAAATCTGATTTCTTAGTTTGATTCTAATTCTATTTTCTGATTGTTTGGAATCTGATTGCCAATTGTTAATCCCTATTTTATTCAAATCACTGAGAGGTGTACTCTAGGAATCCCTTGCAGTCCAGAGATGGGTCAAGGGGCATTCGGCAAACTTGAATTCCATCAATCCACATTGCTGATTTTTTTAGAAATGCTGATTTCTGTTTTCTCATTTAATTAACTTTTGATTTCCATTGTCAACCCTCATATTAATCCACTACTGAGAGGTAGTCTTAAGGGCTTCTTTGAGATCCAGAGATGGGCCAAGGAGCAATGGGAATTATGAACTCATGTGGCCATATGTTTTGCATTTCCAATTGAGTGTGTTTGTGTGGATTCCAATTTATTTTGCAACCGAGAGGTTGATTTTGAATCTCCCTTGAATTCAGAGATGAATCATGGAACATAAGCACCATTATTGAGTATATTTTATCCTGCTTTGGTTGATTGGAATGATTCCATCTTTTTATGATTGTAAATGCAAGTTATCATTCCAAACTTTGTTGAATTGCAAAAAAATCAGCATTGAATCTTTCTTTTGAGCCCAATGATAACTTGATTTTCAGTGAGGACCCTCTTTTGATTCAACTTAGCTAACAATTATATAATCATATATTGCTTAGTTAGAGGCCAATTGAGCTATGGGAACAACCATTTTCAAGTTGAATCAAAAGTTGGACATTTAATGATAACTTGTTCCATTCCATCATTAATTAATTTAGATGAACCCCAAATCCTAGAAGAGCCTTTCTCATAAATAGTTAAACATTTTTAGACTTCATTCTAGCATTTATAATTCAGTTTTGATAAATTTCCAAAACACAAAAATCTGTTATCATTTCACTTTCCATAAAAAAAAAATCTATTTTCACTTCCCTTTGAAAATCTATTTTTAGCCATTAAAGTAGAACTAATTTAGATTGTTTTAGGGTGCCTTAGACTTCAAATTCTTGTGGATACGACAACCTGAGTCTACTACAACTTACCTGTGCACTTGCAGCTAGTGAGTTGGGAGACAAAAAAAAATGAAAAATTGACATTTTCTTTAATTTCAGCAAGTTATCACTAGAAAACCCAAATATCACTATTACTCTCTCTACCAGTCTCTCTCTCTCTCTCACCGTCCGGCAACTCTCTCTCTATATCTGTCCCCTCTCTCCATTCTCCGGCCATCCTCTTCTCTTAATAAATCGCAATAACTTTGCTTCTCCGATCAATTCCATCTTTACCTCGATCAGTGCCCAGCCTCATTTCCGATCACCATTGTTGAATCCATGGCCAACGATGATGGACATCTCCGTACTAAGATGGTCTTTCAACATCGTCGTCGCCTTTTCGTCTCCGGTGGCACCATTCATGTTCTCCGACGTGAACCTAAACCAGAATCCAAACCCGAGCCCATTTGACGTAGCCGTGGACGAGGATGATTCTGTGGACGTACTCGTCAGCCATCTTCCACCGAGCCCACTGAGTTTGATAGCCATCTTTTTGTCACTAGGGACATCTCTGTCATGTTCGAAGCCTTGTATGCCTCTCGCGAAGTCCGGCGTGCCTATACCATTGATTGGGACGTTCTGAACATCCCAGATGTTCAAGAGATGTTCGCAACCATCGGTTGGCTGCCACTTCTCTCCCTCACAGAGCGTGTGTACCCTCATCTTGTTCGTCATTTTTATGCGAACATGACAATCGCTCGAGAGTCCATTATTATTTATGTCCTTGGTGTACCCATTCGATTGGACCCCGACCATCTCTGTCACATCTTTGGCGTGGCATGCCTCTTACCTGGCTTTTATTCATTTGTCACCCATGATTGGCCCTCCGATTATCTTCCGATCGCAGATGGCATTCGTACGGTTTTTACTGGACAAGATGTCCAGTATAGCATCGAAATGGCCTATCGACATTTTCATCCGATCATGAAGATGGCTCATCACATCCTCAGTCACATAATCACTCCTCGGGCTGGGACAGAGGTCACTCACTTCGATCTCTTCTTTCTTCACTGTCTCTGCATCCGTGATGCCTCATTTCTTCACTTCGGCCATTACGTCCTATCACATGGACTACACAATTCAGAAGATCTCCTCTAGTGCTCGTGGTCAGTACCACTTATATTTTGGTGCCTGGATTACGAGGATTTTACTCCATTGTGGTGTCGAGATTCCTGCAGACGAGCGCAAACGAGGAGTACATTCGACCTCGCCCCACTGACGTCATTGATTCCGGGACAATGCACCGGAAGGGTCTTAAGTTTGGAGGGCAGGCATCATTAGATTCTGACGATAGAGATGATGCCACAGATGGCGAGTCAGCACCGATAGACACTCAGGATGCACCGGAGGCTGGCCCCAGCTTTCTGCCACCATCAGCACCCGCTGAGCATGTTGGACCTTCCCAGCACGCTACCTCAGATTTCTATGACTTCACGGCTCTTTCACAGCAGGTGGCTTCCATAGACCATCGTGTGACTCAGATGGATCGACGTGTTCGACGGATGGAGCGTGACTCCCGCTACCTTATTGGATCGCTACAGGCCTACCATGCATCGCAGGGATTTATTCCGTCCGTAGCTCGTGTGGATGATAGTCCCGATGAGGAGTAGTTGGGTTGTCTCCCTCTTTGATGATGACAAAAGGGGGAGAAGTCTAGGACGATATTTTGCTTTTATGTGTAAGTTATGTGTTTTCATTTATGCTATGTGTTTTCATTTGTGTCATGCACCATTTTGTAATGACTAGAGTCACATTTATTAGTGCATGAACACATGATGGATGTATCGTTAACTATGAATGTAATGTGATGACTTTTTCTTCATAATGAAATGCCCTTTGGTTTCAATTTTTTTCATATTCACTTTCCTTCTAGCCATATGTTCCTATTATCCCAAGGTATTATGAAAAAATAAATATCATTGATTTAGGGGGAGAGAAAGTGAAATATGCATAAATGTAGGGGGAGTTTGTTAATTACTTTCTATGTAAAACTTACATTTCATTTTCTTTCCTTCTTCTTCTTATCGTCCAATTAATTTGCCATCATCAAAAAGGGCAAAATAAATGTTTAGATTAAATATGTCTACAAGTTGAATATTTTTAATGGTTCGATTGTGAACATGTGTTATGCATAAATGAAAATACATAACCTACACATAAAAGCAAAATATCGTCCTAGACTTCTCCCCCTTTTGACATCATCAAAGAGGGAGACAACCCAACTACTCTTCATCGGGACTATCATCCTCATGAGCTACGGGCGGAATAAATTCATGCGATGCATAGTAGGCCTGTAGCGATCCAACAAGTTAGCGGGAGTCACGCTCCATCCGTCGAACACGTCGATCCATCTGAGTCACACGATGGTCTATGTCAGCCACCTGCTGTGAAAGAGCCGTGAAGTCATAGAAATCTGAGGTAGCATGCTGGGAAGGTCCAACATGCTCAGCGGGTGCTGATGGTGGCGGAAAGCTGGGGCCAACCTCTGATGCATCCTGAGTGTCCATCGGTGCTGGCTTGCCATCTATGGCATCATCTCTATCGTCGGAATCTAGTGATGCCTGCCCTCCAATCTTAAGACCCTTTCGGTGCAAGGTCCCAAAACCAATGATGTTAGTGGGGCGAGGTTGAATGTACTCCTCATCTACGCTCGTCTGCAGGAATCTCGACACCACAATGGAGTAAAATCCTCGTAATCCAGGCACCAAAATATAAGTGGTACCGACCACGAGCACCAGAGGAGATTTTCTGAAATGTGTAGTCCATGTGATAGAAGACGTAATGGCCGAAGTGAAGAAATGAGGCATCACGGATGCAAAGATAGTGAAGAAAGAAGAGATTAAAGTGAGTGACCTTTGTATAGTGCCCGGCCCGGGGAGTGATCATGCGACTGAGGATGTGATGAGCCATCTTCATAATCGGATGAAGATGTCGATAGGCTGTTTCGACGGTATACTGGACATCTTGTCCAGCAAAAACCGTACGAATGCCATCTGCGATCGGAAGATAATTGGAGGGCCAGCCATGGGTGACAAATGAATAAAAGCCAGGTAAGGGGCATGCCACGCCAAAGATGCGACAGAGATGGTCGGAGTCCAATCGAATGGGTACCCCAAGGACATAGGTAATAATGGACTCTCGAGTGATTGTCATGTTCGCATAAAAATGACGAACAAGACGAGGGTACAAACGCTCTGTGAGGGAGAGAAGTGGCAGCCAACCGATGGTTGCGAACATCTCTTGAACATCTGGCATGTTCAGAGCGTCCCAATCAATGGTATAGGCACGCCGGACTTCGCGAGAGGCATACAAGGCTTCGAACCTGACAGAGATGTCCCTAGTGACAAAAAGATGGCTATCAAACTCAGTGGGCTCGGTGGAAGATGGCTGATGAGTACGTCCACGGGATCGTCCTCGTCCACGGCTACGTCAAATGGGCTCGAGTTTGGATTCTGGTTCAGGTTCACATCGGAGGACATGAATGGTGCCACCGGAGCCGAAAAGGCGATGACGACGCTGAAAGACCATCTTAGTATGGAGATGTCCATCATCGTCTGCCATGGATTCAACAATGGTGGTCGGAAATGAGGCTGGGCACTGATCGAGGTAAAGATGGAATTGATCAGAGAAGCGAAGTTATTGCGATTTATTGAGAGAAGAGGATGGTCGGAGAATGGAGAGAGGGACAGATAGAGAGAGAGAGAGTTGTCGGATGGTGAGAAAGGAGAGAGAGAGAGGGAGAGATTGGTCGAGAGAGAGAGGTGTGGCCGGCGGGACGGTCGGCCGGAGGTGGCAGAAGCTTAAAGCGGTCGGCTGGAGAGAGGCAGAGAGAGGAGATACCAGGCGGAGAGATAGTCGGTCGGAGAGAGTGAGAGAGAGAGGTCGGCCGGAGAGAGAGAGGGAGAGAGCGGGCGGAGAGAGAGAGGTCGATCGAAAGGTCATTGTCTGCAGCCCTAGGATTTGAGGTTAGTCGACGGTTGTCGAAGGAAGAGGGTCGGTCGGTCGCTGGAGTGACCGGCGGTCGTGGGGTTCGCCGGAGGAGAAAGGTCGGCTGGCCGGAGTTCGGTCGTCAGTCGTCGAAGGAAGATCAGCGGTCGGGTGGAGAGGAGGATTTGGTCGACCGATTTGAGTGGTCGACTTCTTATATCGCGCGATTTTGGCATATGCCGATCGATCGATCCTTCCCAGCAGTTGACCGGACAATTCTTTTCCATTTAAATCACCATCGGTCAATTTATGTCAGCCGGACGCCTTCATATGCTGGTCGATGGGTGTTTCTTATCGGTCGACCGATCATTGTTATTGCGCATTGGCAACTTTCACAGCGTTCGACCGGTCCTTCCAGTCGGTCGACCGGTCCTTTCAGTAGATCGACCGATCCCTGTATTTTTCAAATTTTGAACCATTAAAAATCATGTGTTATCGCAATCGAAACCAAGGAACTGTCCGTGAAAAGAATTCGCCGTCGATTTTGGCCTAGGAGAGTCGCCGGAGAGGTCGAGGACGATCCTTGGAGGTGTCGGCCGAGAGAAATTGCAGGAAAAAGTGGGATTATCCGATGGCGGCGATGGAGAAAGGGCCGACCGATTTCGATTTGGGAAAATATTTAGGGAAAAATTTTCGGCGGCCCTTTTATAGCGTGTTGAAAATGGTCGACCGATATTATATCGGGCGACCATTATACTTAGACATTATAGTCGATCCATTTTGTCTCTAACGGTCGTCCGAAATACGTTCAAGAGACCGTTCTAGAAGTGCGTACTTTGAAAAAGAAAATCGATCGTTTGGCAACTTAATGGTTGTCCAATCAGATCCTATAACGGTTGACCGTTCTGATAATGGTCGACCGGTCTGAATGTATGTGTTGTGCAACACAATTTTATATTCAATTCGATTCACAAATGATTCATGAGTTGAATTGAGAGGCAATCAGGTTTCTAACATTCCAAGTTCACGTCTAAGCATACAAAATCTCTCCTCACTTAGGGGTTTTATGAAAATATCCACAAGTTGAATTTTGGTGAACACATGTTCAATAGCAATGTCTTTAAGTGTCACATGTTCTCTAATAAAATGATAATGTAAATCACATGTTCAATAGTCGCACTTGTGTTATCGCATTTCATGGGTACACTTGAACAACTTATACCATAATCAAGTAATTGTTGTTTTACCCATAATATTTGTGCACAACAATTATCGGCTACAATATTTCGGCCTTAGAGGTAGAGAGTGCGATGGAGTTTTGCTTTTTGCTAGCCCAAAAGATAAGAGAGCTACCAAGGACACTAGTACTTTTCCTATCAACTTTACATCCGACAAAATCTGCATCTGTGTAGGCACGTAAATCAAAAGATGAGTTCCTATCATACCAAATGCCTAAATCACAAGTGTGCTTCAAATAATATAATATTCTTTTAACGACAACTAAGTGTGATTCTTAGGTGCGGATTGAAATCTTGCACACAAGCATAATCACATTATATCCGGCCTAGATGTCGTCAAGTAAAGTAAACTACTAATCATGGATTTGCCTTTCTTATCTTTATCTAATTTCGTTGTAGTGCTCATGGAGAGTTGAACTTGCCTTGCATTCATCCATTCCAAATCTCTTTAGCAACTCTCTTGCATACTTCTCTTGATTAAGAAATAACCCATCTTTATTTTGCTTGACTTGTAATCATAAGAAGAATGCGAGCTCACCTACAAGACTCATCTCAAACTCTTTTTACATAAGAGATTTAAACTCTTTGCACAAGCATTCATTAGTAGCATCATAAACAATGTCATCAACATAAATATGAACTATTAAAATATCATCTTCCAAATGCTTCAAAAATAATGTAGTATCAACTTTCCCTTTTTAAAAACATTTTCAATAAAAAAGTACTTACTCTTTCATACCAAGCTCTAGGAGCTTGTTTGGATTTTCAAAGAGTTTTAGAAAGCTCTAGTTTTAGAAAGTTTAAATACATGATTAGGAAAATTTGAATTTTCAAAACTTTGAGGTTCCTCAACATAGACTTCCTCATTTATAAAACCATTTAGAAAAGCCGATTTTACATCCATTTGAAAAAGTTTGAATCCTTTAAAACAAGCAAAAACTAAGAGCAGTAGCAACGAGAGCAAAAGTTTCTTCAAAATCAACTCCTATTTGTGAATAACCTTTTGTTACAAGTCTTGCCTTATTTCTTATTATCATTTTCATCTAGTTTGTTCCTAAAAACTCGTTTTGTACCAATTATTGGATAATCTTTTAGCCTTTCTACAAGCTTCCAAACTTGATTCCTTTTAAAATTATTTAATTCTTCATGCATGGCATTTATCCAGTTTGAATCATTCAAAGCTTCATCTAGGTGCAGAGGACACTGAACTTATTTACAACCTATAAGTAAGGGTGTGCGGCACTGAACTTCTCCTCGACGAGCCGTCTAGTTAACCTCCAAGAAACACGCTGTAGAGGGCACTTGTCCGAACTCCACAGAATTATGCACACATAAGAACATACATTAGACACAAGAAGATGGAAAGCCTCTTTTATTAAGTCTCAATTCTGGCTGCCCAGATGACAGCCCCTTGGTTTACAAAATGGCTTTCAATAGCCTACCAAGTTCTGTCCATCTGTTCATCCTACACACTCATACCCACTGCCCCACTGCTGTGCACTATACTGCACTGCAGAGGACTTGCTGCCTACTAGCACACTTGCACTACTTCACACTTCATACAAATGACTATAGCACATGGGTATTTATACAAGAGGGATGTGGTAACCACCACCCCATTTGAATTCAAATGCTCCCTCCCAAAGCAGCACACCCTCTGGTGCGCCAAGTCAGCAAAACCCTTGGATGACCTTCCCGCCATATCCATGATCCTATGACACTTCTGAGTGCGTCCAAGTTTTCCCGCTAGGATGCAAAGTTGTTGGTAACCGCCGCTGCGTCCCGAGATCTTCCTGCACGAAGATCTCCCTGATCAAGTAGTCCACGCCATCCTGCATCAAGAGGATCAATCCAGGACAAGATAGTTATGCCCCGGGACAGTCACTGCACGTAACCGCCAAACTGGGCGTCGGGGCACGCCACCTGCGCGTCCTATGTCCCAGGTACGTAACTGTCCCGAACACTTGTCAAGGCGTCCTCCCGACCCTTGCCTGTTGATGTCCTTCGTCCTTGACGTCTGCACACTTCATGGCCCTCGTAATGTCGGCTGTCGTTGGTAACCGCCGCCTATAACTGCCACATGTAATTACCTTATCATCATGACGGTCACCGATAACTACCTGGCCGTCATAACTACCGTCGGTAACTACCTCACCGCCATAACCACCGCCGGTAACTACCTTGCCGCCATAACTGCCTCCGGTCCTCTTCGCAAGAGATTGACGATCTGATGACCTCCTCGTCGTCTGTAGTGTACTGGTGCATTGCTTGGTCCTGCAGACTGCCATAGAGCCTCCTGCCTTGGTGTAGTGGGCCTGGCAGTCGCTTTGAGCCCTAGAGCGTCCCAGCGCGCCCCAGCCAAGACTTCACGTCCCAAAATCCTCTTTTGCATGAGAATGCTCCTGCCATATGACCTGCTCGTCATACCATGTCCAGAGGAAGGGTTTGGGATGGCTGGATTCATCCTGGGATGGTATGGACACTTCCTGCCAAACCGAGCAGTTGTTCACGCCGCTTGCACGCCATACGTCCCAGGGACAAACTGCTCGTCCCAGAATCCTCCTCCGTAGAATTCTCTTGGTTAGAGATGTCCCCACGACTTCCCTTCTCCTGAGGGATGAATGGGGCGAGGCACTTTGGTCCAGGGACGGTATCATCCCAGAATGCCAAAGTTGGCATTCGGTACGCGTCACCCGTCCCACGGTTCTTCTGCCCATCCCATCCTATCCGGATGGTGATGTCAAGCCTCCTCCATGATGCCTGACCTTCAGGATGCTCCTGTTGTGCTCCTAGGATGATTCGAACATGTCCTGGGATGGACATGGCCGCCAACCTTGGCGCCCACCATGTCCCAGCCTCGTCCTGGGACATGCTGCACAAATGGGGCGTGACATTCTCCCCCACTCAAACCATTGCCGTCCCAGCAATGTCTGCATTCTGCTGCTGAAACTTGGATCATCGCCCCAGAAGAAAGCCTTCAACTTGGACTGTTCAAGAACCTTCTCGCCCTTGAACATGGCCTCAATACCTCCTCGTATTACAAGGCCACCCGCTGTTCCCTGCCATCCCTTCCAGAACTTGCTCATTCCAGACTGAGATGCTTTGGAACCTTGCATGCATGTCCACCCTGCTGAACTGCCTTCAATCTGACGTAGCCTCCTTGCGAGCGTCCCAGGGATGTGGCATGTGCGCCACGCCCCTGCACTATGGCCTGGACATGGCCACTACTCCGGGCCATTGTCCAGACTGCTCCAGGTAGTGAAGATGCCACATCTCACTGCCCAGAACCCTCCTGATCAGGTTCCTCCTCGAACTGATTTGTGGGTATTACCCTGCTGTCCGAGGGCAACACCCTGGCCACCATGTACTATTGGCCGTAGTGGTCTGCACCACGCACTGCTGCCAGACCCTGGGACATGGCCTCTTGCCATCGTCCCAAGACAAGGTCTGTCCAAGATCCGCACTCCACTGCAAATCCTAGGACATGGCCTCCTGCCATAAGTCCCAAGACAAGACCTGTCGGCTGTGATCTGCACTCCACTGCAAATTCTGGGATGACCACCTACCATGATCCCAAAATATGCACTTGCTGCAAGCGTTCCAGGGACATGGCCGCCTGCCATGGCCCCCAGACATGAACATTCTTCAAGAATCCCAGGGACATGGCCACCTACCATAGTCTAGGGACAGGACTGCTTCATCATGTCTGCAGACTTCAATGATGAACCGCACCACTATTGCTTGATGAAGATTTCTGGGACATGGACTGCACTCCTGCGTCGCAGGGAGAAGGCCTCTTGCCTGCGTCCTAAGGTCATGGCCACCTGCCATAACCTTGATATCATCTTGGCCAAAGTTTGGGATAGTCAAATGTTGTCCCACAATATCCTGTTCGTCCAGCGTCTGCATGTGCCAATTGGCCGCTACGCCTTCTGGTTCCTGTATCTTTGCATCCTGGCCATTAAAGTCGAGTGGCCACAGCATTTGATGGGTCTACTCCCCCACCAAATCCGCCGCCATGCACCCCCACACCTTGTGATGCCATTGTTGATGCAGAAGTTGAGGAAGTACGCCCCTGATTTCCACTGAACCAAGGGTGGTCGTGGCCTGCTTCTCTAGCGCCGCGACTTCAGCAAGTGTCCCCTTGAACTCCATTTTCAAGGGACAAGGCTTGAACACTGAGACCTATGCGCCATAGGGGAAGAACCTCCTGTTCTCCTAGGGTTGTTAAGTGTCTTGGGCCTGCCTTGTTGAGTGCCACGCCCTCCCTAGAGTGACGAACATTCTTGGCCACTGCCAAGTTGCTTTCCATCTTCGTTGAAGTGTGGTTGTTCTCGCTGTTCCGTCGGTGTGCTCCTAGATTCCACTCGAATCAGGGCTCTGACCACTTGTCTCACACTCTTGGGATTGTCCTCTGCATCTGACCTGCACATTAGCATGCTTGCCCTGACACCTGCCTGCTCGCATGTGCCTTGGTCTTTGGGATGTTCTTGTTGTGCTCCTGGGATGATCAAAACATGTCTTGGGATGGACATGGCCGCCAACCTTGGCGCCCGCCATGTCCCAGCCTCGTCCTGGGACATGCCGCACAAATGGGGCGTGACATGATTTTTTATTGTCCAAGAAATGTCGAAAAAATACACAAGTTTTTCAAAGAGTTTCTAGTCTTTATACCTTCATTTATGTTACCTATAACTTGATCATTGGATGTGATGATGCATGTTTCCAATTCCTTGGAATAATTTGATCATCTTCCACTTGTGGTTCTTTTATTTGTTCCACATTTGAGATTTCCATTCTCTTTTCTTCCAAGTCTTTATTTTGGATTTGCATGTCTTCAAGATGTCTTTTCACTTCAACTATTTCTTTCTCATCATCATTCTCTTGCTTGCTCATAAAAAAATCATTAATTTCATTGAACATTAATAGATTCTTCAATAACTAATGTTCTTTTATTATTCACTCTATATGCTTTATTTGTACTAGAGTATCCAAGAAACACACACCATCACCACATTTTGCATCAAATTTGCCTAATTTATCTTTAATATTCAAGATATAACATTTACACCCAAACACTTTGAAATATGAAATATTTGGCATTTTTCCATATAGAACTTCATGTTTTCTTTTCAAGGGGTCTAAGTAAGATTCTATTTAAAATATAACATGATGTGTTTACGGCTTCCGCCCAAAGATACTTAGGCAAATTACTTTCATTTAGTATTGTCCCTGTCATTTTTTGAATAGTTTTATTTTTTCTTTCTACTACTCCATTTTGTTGAGGTGTCTTAGGTGTAGAAAAGTTGTGTAATTCCATTTTCTTTACAAAACAATTCAAATTTATAATTTTTAAATTCACCTCCATGGTCACTTCTAATTTTTGCAATTATTAACTCAAGTTCTTTTTGTATTCTTTTCGTAAATTTAGAAAACATGCTTATAGTTTCATCTTTGCTAGTAAGAAAGATAGTCCAAGTAAAACGAGAGAAGTCATCAACAATTACAAATATATATTTCTTTTCCCCTAAACTTACTACATCAATAGGTCTAAATAAGTCAAGATGTAAAAGTTCTAAAGACCTATGTGTACTAATAACATTTTTCAATTTGAAAGATCTTTTGATTTGTTTACCTTTAAGACATGAATCATAAATATTATTTTTTTCAAATCTAATTTTAGGTAAATCTCTAACTAATTCATGACATGAGAGTTTGCTTAACAACATAAAATTTACATGTCCTAATCTTCTATGCCAAAGCTTTATATCATCATGCATTAAGACATTTTTCATTTTTTAAATTTTCAAAATCAATCTTGTATACATTATTATATCTAAAATCCATATGTAAAACTTCCTTGTTTTCATCTAGAATCAAGCATTTATCCTTTTCAAAATTTACTAAGTAGTTTTTATCGCACAATTGACTTATACTAATTAAGTTATGTTTTAAGTTTTCAACTAGTCAAACATTTTCCAAGTATGTCATTCTTACCAAACATTACCTATACCAATTGCTCTTCCTTTGCTATTATCTCCAAAGATGACTTTTTCTCCATTTTTCTTTTCTAATGTAATGAAGTTTGATGGGTCACCAATCATATGTCTTGAGCATCCACTATCCAAATACCATTTGCCTTCATTATCCTTTGGAGCTCTCTATAAGAACAACATTAAGATTCTCATCTTTTTATTACCCAAACTTGCTTGGGTCCAATTTGATTAGTGATGGTCATTTTGGGAACCCAAATCTTCTTCATACCACTATTTAATCCCATTTTAACTTTACATTCATAAGAGTAATGTCCCTCATAACCACAATGAAAACAAGTGATATGTGATTTTGCATGAAGATTTCGTGATACTTTAACAAATAGAATCCTTTTATCATTTTTAATATCAAGTTTACCTTTTAAAACAATATTCTCATTTTTCAAGATTTTAACACTACAAGTTTATTTTTCACAAGATAATTTTATGATATTATTTTTAATTTTCAAAGCTTCAATCATCAATTCTAAACTAGAGTTCTCATCATCTAGTAAATTGCAATTTTCCCAAACTTTAAAATCATGTTCATTTTTCAAATTTTCAAATTCTATATTATCATGTTTCTTTTTAAGCCATCTATATTTATGTATAAGAATTCTAAACTCATCATGCATATCAAAGGACTCACTATCACTAGATTATGATAAGTTTATCTACCTCATAGCTATTTCCCATTAGACATAGGTGGGCTTCTTCATCATCACTTGAGGAGATAGCTTGAAGAGCTTTCTTTTTCTTCTTTAAGTTTTTTCCCTTCTTTTCTTTCTTAGCTAGATTTGGGCACTCATTCTTGTAGTGTCCAACCTTTTTGCATTCAAAGCAAGTCACTTGATTTTTGCTTGTTGATGCTCTTCTTTTGTAGAAGCCTCCCTTTTTCTTTTGCTTGGCAAATTTAAGATATTTGTCAAGCTTTTTGGCATACAAGGCTAGCTTCTTTTCATCTAGATCTTTATCTTCTTCACTTGTTTCACTTTCCTCCATTTATGCTTTGAAAGCCAAAGTCTTCCTTTTGGAAATACTTGTTTCTTCATCTTCCTTGATTCCAATCTCATAGGTCAAGAGGCTATGAGATCATCAAAATCTAGCTCGTTCAAGTCCTTCTCTTTATACGCCACTTGGAGGAAAGAGACCTATGAAATTTTTTCACCTTTTGAGAGTTAGTATGTGGCTCGCCCAAGGAGGCTAATTCACAATATCATTAAAACACACAATCATTTCATTTATAGACTAGTTATATTGATGATTCAAAATATTAAGTCTAGACTCCTTAACCTTATCGGTACCTTCATGTGTAATGATAAGTTTTTTTCTAAATTTCATAAGCACTTTGACAATTAGAAACACGATTAAATTTCGTTGCATCTAAAGCACAAAAAAGATGATTTTTTACTTTCCAATCTAATTTCACAAGTAATATTTCACCTTCGGTGTATTCCAAAGATGACTTTCTATGCAAATCAAAACTATTTTCAATGATATCCCAAATATCAATATCAATAGAGCATACATAAGCTTGCATTCTAATTTTTCAATAGGCAAAATTTTAAGCATTAAAAAGCGGAGGACAATTTGCGGATTGACCTTCACCCAAAGCAAAACTATTTGATGCCATAGCTCAAAAGATGTTTAAATTTTTAAAAATAAGAGCAACATGGCTTTGATACCAATTGTAGAATCGAAAGCACCAAGAGGGGGGATGAATTGGTGTATAAAAATTAAAACCGAAAAAGTCGTTAAAGTTAATTTATAGAAAATGCAATCACAAGAAAGTAAGGATAAGTAAGAAGAGAAAGAGAAAAAAAAGACGCGATATGTTGACGAGGTTCGGCCCAACTCCTTGGCCTACGTACCTGCTCTGACTTCCCAACCTTGAGACCGTTGGAGATCCACTAGCCTTCTTTTTTCTTGTAGGGAGAGAGTAACCCTTTCTACACTACAATGCCTTCTTCTTCGCTCAAGAGGTAAGGTACACCTCTTCTTACAATGAGCTCTCAAAGCTATCTAAATAAGAATTCCCTCCACTCTCTTCTTACAAATAATGTTCTCATTAAGAAACTAGAAGAGGGAAGGGATGATTTGCAATTTTGGTTTAAGAGAAATGATTTGGACTTGAAGGGAGCTCTGGAGTGATTTGCCTTGGATAACCTTCCTTCAATCTTTTGGATCCCTTTTATAAGCTTTTCTTAAAAATATGGCCGTTGTAAATTAATTAAAAAAGGTTGTGCTGTCAGCTCTGAAACGGTCGTTCATTTTAATATTGGTCGACTGTTTTGCACAGTAACTAGCCGTTATCTGTTTTGTCATATCTTCAATGGTCGCCCATTACAGAATCGGTCATCCATTTAATAAAAAAATCCATTGTTTTTGTCTTTTCTGTGCAGTTTTCTGTTGATCGTAGTCTGTAGAAGAATTATAGCCGTTTAAATAATTCTTGCTTCCATAATGGTCGCCCGAAAGGAAATCGGTCGATCGATTTAGAAGTATGATGCTTTCTGTGATCTGCGGTCGTTCTAGCTGCAATTTTGATCATCCATTATATTCCATAACAGTCGACCGATAATAAATCGGTCGCCCATTTTTAGAAGTCATTCCTCTCTAGAATTATCGATCGTTCCAACTTCAATTTCGATCGTCCATTATATTCCATAACGGTCGACCGATAATAAATCGGTCGCCCATTTTTAGAAGTCGATCCTCTATGGAATTATCGGTCGTTCCAACTTTAATTTTCGGTCGTTCATTATATTCCATAACGGTCGACCATTATACCGACGATTGATCATTTCTACTGCAGAGAAATATTTTGACTCTTTTTCTTTGAAAAATATTAAACCTATTCGCACTAACACTTCAAGCATAATTAATACATCATCTTCCTTGTTTGCTATCATCAAAATACTTAGAATATGGTCTTTGGACCAACAGTTATGACTTTTACACCCGACACCACTTAAATTGTTAGCAAACTGGGTAGGTGAAGAATATAGTTGTCTTGATGAAATTGTAGAGCCCTTATACAATATACCTTATATCAGAAATTTTTATAAGATTAGGCTTCATAAAGATTGTTATGATGTAAAATTATAATTGCATTAATATCACATGTTTACTAATTATTATGTATGATGTTCTAGCACCATACAAATTTCTAATGTACTAAGGTGCACTAGAAGTAACCCATCATTGTTATAGCTCATGGTCTTTGGAATGTCATTTGATATGACTATATGTTCTATATCATAGAAAAGTGAGTGGATTATTTTTAGTGCAATTATATGATATGTGTTCTAAGTGATATGATATGTGTTCATAATACATTATGCATTTTCTCTACCGGGATGATATGTCTTATGCAGGGAGGGTACCCCATTTTCATGGGATGATAGGATATCCTACGGGATAATATATGTTCCCTAGCAGGGATGATATGATGTCCTATGGGACGAGGCCTCTGGTCTGTTGCAGAAAATGTACCCCATGTTTTGGGATGATATGAAACCCTACGGGATAATATATTCCTCTGATCAGTTGATAATATGATATGTGCATTATGCATACATGCATACATGATATGATATGTTATGACATGTTACATGATATGATATGATACGTGATATGACATGATATATGATATGATATGATATGATACATGATACAACATGATGCATGATATATGTGAGCGTTATATGATATGCTAACGATGTTATTTCATTGAGATTAGTTGATTCAGTATCATTCATAATATGATAATTGTTTATAAGTAATAAGATGTTATAGCTTGTTTCCTATAAGTTTTTAAAATGCTAAATTAGTTTATCTGAATTGAATAGGTGGTAACACATAGGTTATGAGTTTTCAACTTACTGAGCTATTGTTTGCTCATAATGTTGCTTTAATACTTTTTCAGATTAGTAGACCAGTCATGTGGCCGTGCTTGAAAATCCCCTATCTGATTAGAAGCACTTTTGAAGACTTAGTCTCTTGATGTCTTTTTGTGAGGATGTGTGACTTCTCTTAATATGTTACGTGGTGTGTAAAAGTTAAATGTTTCGGAAACCTTTTAGAATGTATGAGTTTGAATTAGAGTGTGTACTTTATAAGTGGTTGTGAACAATGGTAACTTTATTTCACATGTTTATACATGATAATATGATGCTTCCGCTATAAGAACTTGATCGATCGTATTACGTCGCGGTTTACAGGTTAAACCAAGGTTTAAACCGGGTCATGGCAATATCCCTAGAAACTGAATAACAAACAATGACCATTGCCGGTGCAACATGAAAACCAAATGGGAAATCACTTCGTTGGTGCTCGATGTCTCTATGTTCGGCCACGCAGAGCATAATGCTACGAGAAGTTATGGGAAGAGCGATTCAAAAGCAAAAACATAGCTACGGGAAGTTAAACGCTCGATCGTCTAAACGCTCGATTGCCTGAGACTGAACGCTCGATCCCTTGGGACGTTTTGAGGCATAATGCTAAAATTTGGAAAGCTTTGAATCGGAGGGCTTCGAGGGAGCTTCGAGGGAGCACTAGAGTGCACTTTTCTAGAGTTACAAAATTGACGAAGTTACAAAAGTGGGCTAAACAAGGAAAAGTACAAGAAAGTAAGATAACTCGACAGTCCCGGAAAAGTACAAGAAAGTGTCAGCTTCGAATTCTTCAATCTTCTACTTGAACAGGCTTCGACCATCTTCTGCTCTATCGAACAAGATACTCATTTCGATTCTTCACATGGATGATTCAACTTGATCAGTTGACGGATGGCCTTGGGGCGCGATTTGAAACCCCACGCTCGAGATCTTTAGAGTCTTCGAGGGAAGGCATGGAAGATGGGATGTTGCATCTACGCTAGGAGCTCAAGCTTGTAAGACAACCTACCTTCTTCAGGATATTGATGTCTCGTCGGACAATGTTTGCCCATTTCTTCATGTGCAGTGAACATGCCCGAGCCATATCTTTCTTTAGGATCTTCCCTCGTGCAGTGAACAACGGCGACAACCCAAAGAGTGAGAGGTTACTGCTCCGTCACTATGTCAAAGGACTCCGATTAGTTGACTCGCTCCGTTGTAGGTTGTAAGAGAATTGCGCGATGTCAAGCAGTTTCGCCCAATTCTGATTGGCACAGACATAGGCATGTAGATCTCCAAAATAATTCACCCTCTCAGTTTGGTCGTCAGTTTGAGGATGAAGTGAGGATGAGAAATGCAGGTTCCAGTCCATCACCACATGCTTCATGAATAACTTGGGGAAGTGATGCATGCAAAATATAATATATTTTAGTTTATTATTTTAATTAAATTTTCTGTAATTGGATCATGGCATGCATCATTTTAAGTCACTTTTAGTCATAATTCCGGATTTATCGATTTTTATTATTAATTCTGTGAATATTTTAATTGTGGATGAATTAATTAAATTTTAATTATTATTTTACAGGAAAAGCCGACAACACTGATTTATCAAGTTGAATTATCGGCCGCAATTCGAATACAAAGAGGTGTATCGGCCGAGGACTCTATATCAATCAAGTTTATCGGCCGCAAAAATCCAAAGTTTTATCCTTACTGGCCATGATCGTTGGGCACAAAATTTATCATTAAGAAAGTTTATCGCCCGAGAACTTCAATCATCGGGCGCAAAAGAGAATATTAACAGAGTTTTGTGACCGAGATTCAGAGAGGAATATCAAGTTTATCGACCGTGAAACTATATTGTTAAAGTGGATAGAGACGTAATCAACTCAAGTTTTATCTCACAAAATTAAATTCGATCATACGATATCACGACCGTGATCAAATTGAAGTTCGTCTGCACCCTATAAATAGAGGAGGAAGCCATCGTCCCAACTCGTGCTTTGAAGTGTAGTTTTCTTCTACGGTGAGTCCTGAGCTCTGCAGGCTTCGACCAAGAGAGATCTGATCGGACGACTAATTCAGACGCTCCGACAACATCCGAGGATCCTGTTTTATTCTTGGTGTAATTCTTTCAATTATTATTATTATTTTGTTATTATCTCTCTACAATTCTAGGATGAACTCCATGCTTTTAGATTTTATATTTTAGGAGATTATTAATTGAAGGGAAATGTTTGGACCTTATTTTATTTGTTTTAATTTTTTTGATCAATTATTAATTGTGCTTAATGCTTTTATGATAGTTAATTGAATTTTTGAATTAGGCTATACCAGTTTGTGGAATGTTTAATTTCAGAATTCATGATACTAATTTTAATTGATTTTATATGAAATTAATAATTGACATAAATTTGATAACTAGTGTGTGGAGAATCAAGTTTGTGTGGTCTATTAATCTATATCAGTTTGTGGAGTGATGAATAGTCTAGAAAATCTAATTTACTGCGTCTTAATTTTAATATGATTTGATGGGATGCCAGTTGTGGAGACTTCATTTCTTATTAAATTAAGATAGTTCTACATGCTTAAGTTGAGGGATGCCGGTCGTGGAGACCGCAATCTAATTATGTTAGATTACTTTAGGAAGACTCTAGTCCATCTTTAAAGATTAAATTTATCTTTTATAGTTCAAATATTTATCCTGATTTGTTTTCATCCTAAGGCCTAACTTCAACACCATTATCTTATCTTATTTTTTTATTTTATTTTTTTATTATAAAACTCATTTTCAAAATCCATGTTTTTCCTCTCTTATTAATTTATAAATTCAAATATTGAATTAATAATATTCCTCAAGGGTTCGACATTCTTTACTCCTATTTTCTATATTACTTGAGCGACTAGTGCACTTGCTAGCGATTTTATTTTGCTACATCATTTTATGCATCAGGATGTTTCAGTGGCAGGGTACTTGTGTGATGGCGAAGATGGCATACTTGGATAATCAATCGACGACCACCATGATACCTGCCCCTTCAAACTTGGGGATGTTTGGATGTCCCGCCCATTTGCATAATGGTACGTCGCAAGTTGTTGAACAGTGGAACGTAGATGCGATGTTCCTTGGTGAAGAGATCAGTCCATCTTCCACCCAAAATCGGCGCGTCTTTTGCTTGTTCCAACATCTTTATCGTGGGATCCAACTCCATCCCTTCTTGATCCTCTCGATTAGGTCGATTTGAGAGGAGCATGGTCGGCTGAGGGCGTCGGCAACGACATTTGTCTTGCCAAGCTTGTATTTCAGGACATAGTCGAACTTTGTCATAAAATCTTGCCACCTTGCTTACTTTGGCGAAAGTTTCTTCTACATCTCGAAGTAGCATGTCGCAACCCATCTTGATATGAAATATGACCTGAGAAGGTAGTGCCGCCATGTCCTCACTGCAGAGTCATCTTCTTCTCCCGAATGGCATAGAAGTGCTGTAAAACAAACATTCAGTTCTAACAATAAAAATGACAATAACATAAAATATGGATACAAAGCATCAGACACCTCCCAGCCGTTAGTTGTAGGCTAGAACTCTCGTCCCTCTACCCTCTCAGGAATACTTGCTCCCTAATAAAAATATCTCCAAGACTTCCTTTTTTGTAGGCTCTCATCCTTCTGTTCTCCTCTCTGCAACTTTTGTCCCCCGGTTGTAACAGTGATCTCCTAGCTATCGCCTCTCGTCCCAATATTTCTTATTTTAAAGTTTTTTATTGTAAATTCTATATTTTGAATGTTAAGATAAATTAGGTAAATTTGATGTTAAATGTGATGATGGTATTATTCTTGGTTATTCTAGTACAAGTAAAGTTTATAGAGTGTATTAATGTTAAATTCAATGAGGATGTACAAAATGAGGACCAAATATGGAAAAAAAAATGGAAGAACCTCTAATAAAGGAGAACAAAATCATTCCACGAAATTGGAGCATGTCTCGCTAATTTTGAACCCTCTAATAGATGAAGCACTTGAAGATCCAAATTGGATAAATGTAATGCATGAAAAATTAAATAATTTTGAAAGAAATCAAGTTTGAAAACTTGTGGAAAGACCCAAGGACCATCATTGGAATGAAATGGGTCTTTCGAAACAAGTTATATTTGGCCAAGGGTTACTCACAAATTGAAGGGATTGATTTTGACGAAACTTTTGCTCATGTTGCTAGACTTGAGGCAATTCAGATGTTTTTCATGTTATAAAGGTTTTACACTTTTTCAAATGGATGTAAAATTGGCTTTCCTAAATGGTTTATAAATGAGGAAGTTTATAACAACTCAAGGTTTTGAAAAACCATAGTTTTCTAATCATATTTTCAAACTTTCAAAAGCTCCTCGAACTTGGTATGAAAATATTGAATTCATTTTGTAAAAAAGAAAATTTGACATCACATTATTTTTGGAACATCTGAAAAATGATATTTTAATAGTTCATATCATTTTTGAAACTAATGAATTTGAGTTGAGACTTGCTCACTTTTTTTCTAGATCAAGGATGGAATTTTTTTCTCAATTAAGAAAAGTACACAGAGTTGCTTAAAAGATTTGTGATGAATGAATGAAAGCCTATTAATGGCATGAGTACTACTACAAAATTGGATAAAGATGAAAAAGACCATTGATAAAAAAGGTACAGAGGTATAATTGATAGCTTGCTCTATTTAACGACATCTAGGTCGAATATCACTTTTAATTGTTACTTAACGACATCTGTTTAACGGCATCTATCCACTCCTAAAGAATCACATTTAATTGCTACTTAAAGCATTTTTGTGAATTAAGCATTTGGTATGATAGAAATTTTCTATTTGAAAAGCACTAGTGGGATGTGTTGCTTTCTTGATAACTCTATCATCTCATGGGCTAGCAATAAATAAAATTCCATCTCACTTTCTACTGTTGAGACTGAATATATGGGTAAAACAATTATTATGATGTAAGTTGTTCAAATGTACCAAGTGCGATAGAAATGACAAAAAAATTGACGGCATTCTAGGATTAAACACATTGACTTGCGATATCATTTCATTAGAGCATGTCACCCTTAAGGACATTGAGTGAAGAACGATTTTACACAATACTTACATTTGATGAAATATGTCTTTGAAATAAGATTTTAATGGTTAAAATTTCAAAAAATTAGTGAAAAAGTGGTTATTAAACTATGATCGAACGCTTGGCATGAACGATCGACTAGTATTTACAAAAATCACGTATATTTACAATTCAATCGGTCGACCCTCCTCTTTCATTATTTTTAGATCGCTGCCCTAGCCGCCATCGTCGCCTCCCTCCTCACCACCATCATCTGGGACACCGTCATCGATCTCCTGGCCGTCGATGTCGTCCTCTCTACCTCATCAATCATCATTACCATCCGCCATCTGCCATCCACCATCTCGTCACCATCGCCACCTTGTCTCTTTGGAGCCTCTCCGCTCCTTGTCGTTTTCTCTCATCTCATCGTCTGCTTCCGTGCCGCCACACCATTGGCATTATCGCCCTCGCCGCCATTGTTCATCCTTCTCTCATTCCCTCCATTCACCGTTGTCTCCATCGACCTTCCTTGCAGACATTGTCATTTTTCTTCTTGTCGTTGTCTATGTTCCGCCAGTTCACTGCTACCAGCCGCCAGCGTCCCTCTGCCTTGTTGTTGATGTCTGCTATCACCTTCTTTTCGAAAACACATGTTTGCTCCTCCCGCTGATTGTTGAATCCATGGATGACGAAGGGATTCTACACGATATAGTCTTTTGACGTCAACGTGCTCCCTCGGGCGGCAATCATAGTTGTATAGTCAAAAAACAATCCGAACATGACCCTGAACACGAACTCGCGCTTGTCCAATATGGACGAGGATGATCCTATGGGCCGTTGGCCCCCTACCACTCATGAGCCTGACCCCTCTTCACTCGATCTTAGGCCGCTACTTGTTTTGATGCTCTGTATGCCTCTCGTGATGTTTACATCATTGATTGAAAAGCTCTAAACATTCCATGTTCAGGAGCTGTTCAAGAACCATATAACATCGTCCCAAACTTCTCCCCATTTTAAATCATCAAATAGGGAGGCAACCAAAACTACATCTCAAAAGGACTATCATCAACACGAACTACGAGAGGAATGAATCCGTAGGATGCATAGTAAGCAGCGAGCCGACAAGATATCATGAGTCGCACTCCATCCGTCGTATGCGACGATCCATATGAATCACCTGATGGTCTATATGAGTTACCTACTGTAAAAGAGTAGTGAAGTCGTAGGCGCCATAAGAAGCCAAAGCTACGTGCTGGGAAGATCCAAGATGCTCAGTGGATGACGAAGGTAGAGGTTAGCTAGGGCAAGCATTTGGTATGCCCTGAGTATCCATCAGCGCGGGCTCTCCATTAGTATTATCCATCGATCGTATCCATCGGCGCTTCCTCTCCAACCTAAGATGTTTTCTGTGCAAAGTCGCGGAACTAATGACATCCGTGGGGCAGGGTCGAATGTACTCCACTCTCGCGTTGCATCGGAGGAAACCTTCTGGAATATATAGTCCATGTGATAAAAAATATAGTGGCCAAAATGGACAAATGAGGCATCGCGAATACAAAGACAATGAATGAAGAACAAATCAAAATGAGTGTCCTCCGATGCGAGGAGTAATCATATGACTCAGATGGTGATGAGCCATTTTCATGGACGAATGAAGGTGCTTATTGGCCGAGTCGACACAGTAGTGGACATCTCGTCCACAAAAAACCACACGAATGCCATCTGCAATCGGGAGATAGTTGAGAGGCCAACCATGAGTGACAAATGAATAGAGACCCAGTAATGAACTTGGAACACCAAAGATAGGTGGTCACGATTAAACTGAATGGGCCCCAAGAACATAGGTAATAATGGCATCCTGCGTGATCATCATGTTCGCATAGAAATAATATAGTGGTAGCCAACCAATGTTTGCGAACAACTATTGAACATATGGAATGTTTAGAATGTTCCAATCAATGGTGTAGGCACGCGGGACATCACGAGAGGCATACAAAGCATCGAAACAAGTAGCGATGACCTCAAGGTTTTTCTAAATTGTTGTAATGCTCTAAACATTCCAGATGTATAGGAATTGTTCGCAAACATCGGTTGGCTGCCAATATCATTGTCTTGTTCGTCATTTGTATGCGAACATGATGATCACCCGAGAGGCCATTATTACCAATTTGTATGCATGGGTCTCTATTCATTTGTCACTCATGGTTGGCCTCACGACTATCTCCTGATTTCGGATGATATTCATGTGATTTTTGGCGGCCATCGACTCGACCCTTAAGCACCTTCATCCATCCATGAAAATGGCTCCTCATATGATTACTCCTCATGCCGGCCACTATACAGGTCATCCATTTTGATATGTTCTTTCTTCATTGTCTCTATATCTATGATGCGTCATTTCTCCAATTTGTCCACTATGTTTTTTATCGAATGGACAAGTCCAGAAGGTTTCCTCCGGTGCCCATGGTCACGACCATCTATATTTTGGCGCCTCGATCACTAGTATCTTACTTCATTTCGATGTCAACATTCTTGCGGGAGGGAGAGGAGTACATTCGACCTCGCCCCACGGACGTCATTGGTTCCGTGACTATGATGATGAAGACGATGATACTAATGAGGCATTGATGGATACTCAAAGCATACTGGAGGCTGGACCTAGATCCCCTCCACCTTCGGCACCCACTAAGTGTCTTGGATTTCTTCATCACATAGCTTCGGGTTCCTATGGCGCCTACAGCTTCACTGCTCTTTCATAGCAGGTGGATGTCATAAACCATCGGGTGACTCATATGGATCGTCACATTCGGCGGATGGAGTATGACTCACGATATCTTGTCGGCTTGCTGCAGGCTTACTATGCGTCCAAGGGATTCATTCCTCCCGTAGTTCATAATGATGATAGTCCTGATGACATGTAGTTGTATTGCCTCCCTCTTTGATGATGTAAAAAGGGAGATAAGTTTGGGATGATGTTATATGGACCTTTTAGTTTCTTAGTTGTGATATTCCTTAGTTGCTATGCGTTTGTACTAGTGTTATGCACCATTTTGTAGTGACCATATTCACATTTTTTAGTGCATGAAAACATGATGGATATTGTGATAACTTTTATTTCATGATGGACGTTAATTTCATATTTAATCCATCATTTGTTTATGAACTAACATATGTGAATAGTCACAACAAAATGGTGCATGACACTAGTACAAACACATAGCAACTAAGAAACGTCGCAACTAAAAAACTAAAAGAACCATATAACATTGTCCCAAACCTCTCCCCTTTTTAACATCATCAAAGAGGGAGGAAGCCCAACTACATCTCATCAAGATCATCACGAACTACGAGAGAAATGAATAAATAGTGAGCTGACAAGATATATTGATTCGCTCTCCATCCGTCGAATGCGACGATCCATATGAGTCACCTGACGGTCTATATGAGTCACCTACTGTGAAAGAGTAGTAAAGTCGCAGGCGCCATAAGAAGCTGAAGCTACGTGCTGGGAAGATCTAAGATGCTCAGTGGATGCCGAAGGCGGAGGGGACCTAGGGCCAGCCTCCGGTACACCCTTAGTATCCATCGGTGCGGGCTCTCCATCAGTGTCAATCGATAGTATCCATCGGCACTTTCTCTCCCAACCCAAGATGTTTTCGGTGCAAAGTCGTGAAACTAATGACGTCCGTGGGGCGGGGTCGAATGTACTCTCCCGCAGGAATGTCGACATCGAAATGAAGTAAAATCCTAGTGATCCAGGCATCAAAATATAGGTGGTAACGATCACGGGCACCGAAGGAAACCTTCTGGAATATAGTCCATGTAATAAAAAACATAGTGACCAAAATTGAGAAATGAGGCATCACGGGTACAAAGACAATGAATGAAGAATATATCAAAATGGGTGACCTCTGTATAGTGGCCGACGCGAGAATAATCATACGATTCACAAACATTGATTGGTTGCCAATATTATCTCTCACAGAGCATGTGTATCCTCACTATGCGAACATAATGATCACCCGAGATGCCATTATTACCTATTTTCTTGGGGGCCCATTCGGTTTGATCATGACCTCCTATGTCATGCCTTTGGTGTTCCATGTCCATTATCGGGTCTCTATTCATTTTTCACTTATGGTTGGTTTCACGATTATCTCCCGATTGCGGATGACATTCGTGTGGTTTTTGGTGGACGGGATGTCCACTATACTGTCGACTCGGCCAATAAGCACCTTCATCCGTCCATGAAAATGGCTCATCACATTATGAGTCGTATGATTACTCTTCGCGCCGGTCACTATACAGAGGACACACATTTTGATTTGTTCTTTCTTCGTTGTCTCTGTATCTGCGATGCCTCACTTCTCCATTTTGTCCACTATGTTTTTTTTATCATATGGACTATATATTCCACAAGGTTTCCTCCGTGCCCATGGTCGTTACCACTTATGTTTTGGCGTCTGGATCATTAGGATCTTATTTCATTTCGGTGTCAACATTCCTACAGGAGAGGAGTACATTTGGCCGCATCGACAGACGTCATTGGTTCTGTGACTTTGCACCGGAAACATCTTAGGTTGGGAGAGATACCACCGATGGATACTCAAGGCATATTGGAGGTTGGCCCTAGATTCCCTCCGCCTTTAGCACCCACTGAGTAGGTTCGATTTCGGCTTCCTATGGTGCCTACAACTTCACTACTCTTTCATAGTAGGTGGATGCCATAAACTGTCAGGTGACTCATATTGATCGTCACATTCGACGGATAGAGCATGACTCATGATATCTTGTCGGCCTGCTGCAGGGTTATGCATCCTAGGGATTCATTCCCCCCGTAGTTTGTGATGATGATAGTCTTGATGACATGTAGTTGTGTTGCCTTCCTCTTTGATGATGTCAAAAGGTTGAAAAGTTTGGGATGATGTTAGTTTCTTAGTTGTGATGCTCCTTAGTTGCTATGCATATGTACTAGTGTCATGCACCATTTTGTAGTGTCTGTATTCACATTTGTTAGTGCATGAACATATGATGGATATGTTGACTATGGATGTATTGTGATAATCTTTTTTTCATGATAGTTGTGCTAACTATTAATCTCATATTTAATCCATCATTTATTTATGCACTATATGTGACTATAATCACTACAAAATGGTGTATGACACTAGTATAAACACATAGCAACTAAAGAACATCACAACTAAAGAACATCACAACTAAAGAACATCGCAACTAAGTAACTAAAAGAACCATATAACATCGTCCCAAACCTCTCCGCCTTTTAACATCATCAAAGAGGGAGGTAACCCAACTACATCTCGTAAGGACACATAGTAAGCAGCGAGCCGACAGGATATCGTGAGTCGTTCTCTATCCGTCGAATGCGACGATCCATATGATTCACCTGGCGGCCTATATGTGTCACCTGCTATGAAAGAGTAATGAAGTCGTAGGTGCCACAAGAAGTCAAAGCTACGTGCTAGGAAGATGCTCAATGGATGCCGAAGGCGGAGGGGAGCTAGGGCCAGCCTCCGTACGCCCTTCATCGCGGGATCTCCATCATTGTCATCGTCTCCATCAATAGTATCCATCGGCATTTGCTCTCCTAATATAAGATGTTTCCGATGCAATGTACTCCTCTCCCGTAGGAATGTCGACATCTGAATGAAATAAAATCCTATTGATCTAGTCCATGTGATAAAAAAACAAAATGGAGAAATGAGGCATCATGGATATAGAGACAATGAATGAAGAACATATCAAAATGGATGACCTATGTATATATAGTGGCCGACGCGAGGAATAATCATACGACTCAGATGATGATGAGCCATTTTCATGGATGGATGAAGGTGCTTATGGGCTGAGTCGATAGTATGGACATCCTGTCCACAAAAATCACACGAATGCCATCCTCGATCAGGAGATAGTCGTGAGGCCAACCATGAGTGACAAATGAATAGAGACCCAGTAATGGACATGGAACACCAAAGATATGACATAGGTCACGATCAAACTGAATGCCCCACCCCAAGAACATAGGTGATAATGGCCTCCTGGGTGACTGAAATGGTTTTTAATTAAAAGCCTAGCGATGTCCGACGTGTTTACACCGTTGACTGAAATGCTCTAAACATTCCATATGCTCAGGAGCTATTCACAAACATTGGTTTTTTGTCAATATTATCTCTCACAAAGTGTGTGTATCCTCGTCTTGTTCGTCATTTCTATGTGAATATGATGATCACCCAAGAGGCCATTATTACTTATGTTCTTGGGGGACCCATTCGGTTTGATCGTGACTTCGTATGTTCTTGGTGTTCCATGCCCATTAACGGGTCTCTATTCATTTGTCACTCATGGTTGGCCTCACGACTATCTCCCGATTGCGGTTTTTGGTGGACGGGATGTCTGTCCACTATTCTGTCGACTCGGCCCGTAAGCACCTTCATCCATCCATGAAAATGGCTCATCACCTTCTAAGTCGTATGATTACTCCTCGTGCCGGCCACTATACAGTGGTCGAGCATTTTGATTTGTTCTTTCTTCATTGTTTTTGTATTCGTGATGCCTCATTTCTTGATTTTGTTCACTATGTTTTTTATCACATGGACTATATATTCCAGAAGTTTCCTCCGGTGTCATGGTCATTACCACCTATATTTTGGCACCTCGATCACTGGGATATTACTTCATTTCAATGTCGACATTCCTGAGGGAGAGGAGTACATTCAACCCTGCCCCACGGACGACATTTGTTCCGTGACTTTGCACCGAAAGCATCTTAGGTTGAGAGAGCTAGCGCCGATGGATACTGACGATGGAGACGATGACACTAATGGTGAGCCCGCACCGATGGATACTCAAGGCGTACAGTTTATGGGATCCACCTGTTGTGAAAGAGTAGTGAAGTCGTTGGCGCTATAAGAAGCCGAAGGTATGTGCTTAGATGATTCAAGATGCTCAGTGGGCGCGGAAGGTCGGAGGGGAGTTAGGACCAGCCTCTAGTACTCCCTAAGTATCCATCGACGCTAACTCTCCATCAGTGTCATCATCTCCATCGATAGTATCCATTGGCGCTTGCTCTCCCAACTTAAGATATTTTCGGTGCAAAATCATGGAACTAATGACATTCGTGGGGCGGGGTCGAATGTACTCCTCTCCTGCAAGAATGTCGACACCAAAATAAAGTAAAATCCTAGTGATCCAGTCGCCAAAATATAGGTGGTAATGACCACGGGAACCGGAGGAAACCTTTTGGAATATATAGTCCATGTGATAAAAAAACAAAATGGAGAAATGAGGCATCGCGTATACATAGGCAGTTAATACAGATCAAAATGAGTGACCTTTGTATACTGGCCGACGCGAGGAGTAATCATACAACTCAGATGGTGATGAGCCATCTTCATGGACTGATGAAAGTGCTTATGGGCTGAGTCGATGGTATAGTGGACATCTCATCCACAAAAACCACACAAATGTGATCCGCAATTGGGAGATAGTCGTGAGGCCAACCATGAGTGACAAATGAATAGAGACCTGGTAATGAACATGGAACACCAAAGATATGACATAGGAGGCCACGATCAAACTGAATGCCCCCCCCCCCCAAGAACATTAATAATGGCCTCATGGGTGACCGTCAAGTTCGCATAGAAATGACGAACAAGGTGAGGTACACTCGCACTGTGAGAGATAATAGTGGCAGCCAACTGATGTTTGCGAGCAGCTGAACATTTGGAATGTTTCCAATCAACAGTGTAGGCATGCCGGACATCACGAGAGGCATACAGAGGATCAAAACTAGTAGCGACAGTCTCAAGGTTTTTCTAAAGGGTTTTAATTAAAAATCTCGCGATGTCCGACATGTCTACATCGTTGATTGGAATGCTCTAAACATTTCAGATGTTGAGCAGCTGTTTGCATACAATGGTTGGCTGCCAATATCTCTCACAAAGCGTGTGTATCCTCATCTTGTTCGTCATTTCTATGCGAACATGATGATCACCCAGGAGACCATTATTTCCTATGTTCTTAGGGGCTCATTCGGTTTGATCGTGACCTTCTATGTCATATGTTTGATGTTCCATGTCCATTATCAGGTCTCTATTCATTTATCACTCATGGTTGCCTCACGACTATCTCCCGATTGAGAATGGCATTCGTGTGGTTTTTGGTGGACGGGATGTTCACTATGCCGTCAACTCGACCCATAAGCACCTTCGTCCCTCCATGGAAAATGGCTCATCATGTTTTGAGTCGTACGATTACTCCTCGTACCAACCACTTATACAGAGGTCACCCATTTTGATCTTTTATTCTTTTTTCATTGTCTTTGTATCCGTGATGCCTCATTTCTCCATTTTGTCCACTTTTTATCACATGGACTATATATTCCAGAAGGTTTCCTCTGGTGCCCGTGGTCGTTACCACCTATATTTTGGTGCCTAGATCACTAAGATCCTACTTCATTTTAGTGTTGACATTCCTGCGGGAGAGGAGTACATTCGACCCCACCCCACGGACATCATTGGTTCTGTGACTGCACCAGAAACATCTTAGGGAGAGCTAGCACCGATGGATACTCAAAGCATACCGGAGGTTGGCCCTAGCTCCCCTCAGTCTTTGGAACCCACTGAGCATCTTCGATCTTCCCAGTGCACATAGCTTCGGCTTCCTATGACGCCTACGATTTCACTATGCTTTCACAATAGGTGGATGCCATAGATCGTCGGGTGACTCATATGGATTATTGCATTCGACGAATGGAACGCAACTCATGATATATTGTCGGCTCGCTGTAGGCTTACTATGCATCCTAGGGATTCATTCTTCCCGTATTTTGTGATGATGATAGTCCTGATGAGATGTAGTTGGGTTGCCTCCCTCTTTGAAATCAAATGGGGAGAAGTTTGGGATGATGTTATGGTTCTTTTAGTTTCTTAGTTGCGATGTTCCTTATCTGCTATGCATTTATACTAGTGTCATGCACCATTTTGTTGACTATAGTGACATTTTTTAGTGCATGAACACATGATGCATATGTTGACTATGGATGTATTGTGATAACCTTTGTTTGATGATGGATGTGTTAACTTTTAATCTCATATTTAAAATCCATCATGTGTTCATGCACTAACAAATGCGATTATAATCACTACAAAATGGTGCATGATACTAGTACAAACACATATCAATTAAGGAACATCACAAATAAGAAATTAAAAGAACCATATAACATCGTCCCAAACTTCTCCCCATTTTGACATCATCAAAGAGGGAGGCAACCCAACCACATCCTTAGGATGCATAGTAAGCTTGCAGCGAGCTGACAAGATATCGTGGGTCGCTCTCCATCCATCGAATGTGACGATCCATATGAGTCTCCTGATGGTCTATATGAGTCTCCTGATGGTCTATATGAATCTCCTACTGTTAAAGAGCAGTGAAGTCGTAGGAGCCATCAGAAGGTGAAGCTATGTGCTTGGAAGATCCAAGATGCGTGGGTGCCAAAGGCGGAGGGGAACTTAGCCTGCAACCAATGATGTCCATGGGACGGGGTTGAATGTACCCCTCTACTGCAGGAAGACGCCGAAATGAAGTAAGATCATAGTGATCCAAGCGCCAAAATATAAGTGGTAAATACCACGGGCACCAGAGGAAACCTTCTGTAATATATGGTCCATGTGATAAAAAAATATAATGGTCAAAATGGAGAAATGAGACATTACAGATACAGAGACAATGAAGAAAGAACGGATCAAAATGGGTGACCTCTGTATGTGGTTGACGCGAGGAATAATCATATGACTCAGAAGATGATGAGCCATTTTCATGGAGGGATGAAGGTGCTTATGGGCCGAGTTGACGTTATAGTGCCATTCACAATCGGGAGATAGTTATGAGGCCAACCATGAGTGACAAATGTATAGAGACCCGGTAATGGACATGGAACACCAAAGATATGACATAGGAGGTCACGAACAAATCGATGGGCCCAGACGCACATAAGTAATAATGGCCTCTCGGGTGATCGTCATGTTTGTATAGAAATGACGAACAAGACGAGGATACACACGCTCTGTGAGAGGTAATAGTGGCAGTCGATCGATGTTTACAAATAACAGTTGAACATCTAGAATGTTTAGAGCATTTCTATCAATGGTGTAGGCATGTCGGACATCACGAGAGGTATACAGAGCATCAAAACACGTGGCGACGGCCCAAGTAACAAAGATGTGACGATCAAAGTCATCAAGTGAAGATTGGTCAGGGTCATGAGTTGTAGGGGGTCGACGAGCACGTCCACGAGATCCTCCTTGTCCACGACCTCGTCCATGTTGGACAGGTGTGGTTTTGGGTTCAAGGTCAGGTTTAGGTTCATTTTCGACTATATGACTGCACGGAAGTTGACGACGAGATGACAGAAGACGACGATGAGTGGAGTGGGACTGTAAAGACAAGGTGGCGGCAGTCGTTGAGGGGATGGTGGATGGTGATGGTGATTGACGAGAGGATGGCGAGAAGAGAGGATGATGTCGGTGGCCAGGAGGTCGGCGATGTTCCTAGATGATGGTAGTGAGGAGGGAGGGCGACGTCGATGGCCGGACGGTCGTGGACGATGTCGCATAGAGGTGGAAGAGCGATAGCTAGGGCAGCTATCGAAAAACAATGAAAGAGGGTCGACCGATTGTGTTGCAAATATGGGTGATTTTTGTACATACCAATCAACTGGTCATGCCAAGCGGTCGATCGATCACAACCTATTTTGCAATTTAAAATATATCCGATCATCGATTTTATGTCATAAACCGGTAGACCACTGTCGATCGCTAGGTTCTAGCGGTCGACTGATCGTAGTTTGATAACCACTTTTCACTAATTTTCAAAATTTTAACAATTAAAATGTTATTTCAAAGACATATTTCACATGAATGTAAGTGTTGTGCAACACTTTTAATATTCAATTCTTTTCAAAAGTGATTTTGGATAACCAAGTTACTTTTACTTAGAATTAACATGCAATCAAGATTCAATCATTCATAATTCCCTTCTAAGCATGCAAAACCATTCTTCACTCAAGGGTTTTATGAATATGCCTACAAGTTGAACTTCAATTGACACATATTCAATAGCAATGTCCTTAATGGTCACATGCTCTTTGATGAAATGATGTCACAAGTCAATGTGGTTAGTCCTAGAATGTTGAATTGGATTTTTGTCATTTCTATAGCACTTTGTGTTATCCCACTTCATGAGTACATTTGAACAACTTACACTATAATCAAGTAATTATTGTTTTACTCATAATATTTGTGCACAACAACTACCGACGACTATATATTCGACCTCGACGGTAGAAAATGCGATGGAGTTTTATTTCTTGCTAGCCATACCAAGAAAGTAACACATCTCACTAGTGCTTTTCCTACCAATTTTACACCCAGCAAAATCTGCATCGGTGTAGACATCTAATTCAAATAGGAAATTTCTATCATACCAAATGCATAATTCACATGTATGCTTTAAGTAGTGCATTATCCTTTTAACATCGATTAAATGTGATTTTTTGGGCGCGTATTGAAATCTAGCACACAAGCATACACCAAACATGATATCCAGCCTAGATATCGTTAAATAGAGCAAGCTACCAATTATTCTTCTGTATATTTTTTTATCAATGGACTTGACCTTTTCATCTTTATCCAATTTTGTAGTAGTACTCATAGGAGTTGTGCTTAGTTTGTATTTGTTCATCCCGAATCTTTTAAGCAACTCCCTTGTGTATTTTTCTTGATTGAAAAAAAATCCATCCTTGAATTGTTTCATTCGTAGGCTTAGAAAGAAAGTGAGCTGTCCTACAAGACTCATCTCAAATTATTTTTGCATAAGAGTTTCAAACTCTTTACACAAACATATTCAATTAAAAATAATGTGGTGTAAACTTTTCCTTTTTGAAAACCATTTTCAATTAAAAAGGAACTCAATCTTTCATACCAAGCTCGAGGAGTTTGTTCCAATCCATAAAGAGCTTTTGAAAATTTGAAAACATGATTAAGAAAATCTGAATTTTCAAAACCTTAAGGTTGTTCAATGACACGAGAATTGATAACAATTAAATACTAGCAAGTGCACTAGTCGCACAAGTAATAAAGTGTAAGAGTAGAGTGTCGAACCCACGAGAAACTAACTTACTTAACTAAACTAATTTCAGAGGCAAATAAGACATGACATAAAGTTTTGGATAAAAAGGCATTGTAGAAAATAAAATTACAGAAAAATGAAGACTAAAACTAAAGTAGTGATTAAAATGATGTGTTAGGATGTGTTAAAATGATGTGTCTAAGGTCTTAAGATGTGTTAAAATGATTAAGAACGAACTTATTTAACTTCTGTAGTGATTGATTTTATCGAAAGAAAATTAGGTTCAACTTTTAGATGGATTAGGAACACCTAAAGTATGATTTCTCTAAGCGGGTAAACCAACTATTCTTAATCCTAATAAGATGAGAATACTCCACCCGGATCTACTCTTATTCCTAGTCAGATTAGAATGCTATAAATGATGAGTTAAGAGATTGATCACACTGCCCAATTAATAATCAACTAATAATTCAATAAAAAATAATGATTAAATAGAGCAATCATATTCTTAAAAGCTAAACAAATTATAGTAAAGGTTCATAAGTTTTCCTTAACAAGAATTCTTTTGCAGAAATAAAATTGAAACTTAAAACTAAACTAAAATATCCAAATTACAAAGATTAAAATGAGAGAACCTTAAAGCATAATATGATGCATCCCAACATAAAATAAAACTAAAAGTACTGTCTTGAATGAAACGATGAATTGTTGCACGATCCCGCCCGAGATCACCACGTAGAAATTTTCTCGGTTGTTCTTCAAGATGCTCCCACATATTTGTCTTCAAAGCACAGGTTGCAGGCCATAGCATGATCTCTCCAGGTGGTAGAAAGACTCTATTTATAGAGGTTCAAGTTTCCATGTGATTGGAGAAGAAACGAAAACTTGTTCCTATTCAAAACAAGGAAAATTCAGAGTATAATTTGATTCTGAAATTTTGGCCTTGTCAAACTCCAAAATTTGATCATGATATGTTTCCAAATCATCTTGGTATTATATAGTAGGACTAGGAATCCTTGTGCTCTTGAAATTCTTCTAAAAATTTGTCCAAAACTTGAATCTGCAGTCTGTCACGGGTGGTAATAGATGTTTAACGACCTAAATAGTGTCTGAATCGCATTAGAAATGAATTTTCACGGCCCATGGCTGCTTTTTCATGGCCCTTACAATGTGCAAAACATGGATTTCACCATCCGTGACAGTTTGGTCATGGTCGTGCCTCGGGCCAACCTTTTGATGTGAGAAAATACGTGTGAGAAATGACTTTTCACGGCCCGTGAAGAGTCTTTCATGGCCCATGACAACCACGACTCTGTTTCACGGCTCGTGACAGCCTAATTTTAGTCCTGTGCAACTTCACTCTTTTTCACTTTTTGGCTCCATTTTAACTTCAAACGGCTTTCTCCAGTGGCTTCATAATTTAGTTTTCTTGCTTCCTAGACAATAAAATACAACATTTGGATAGATTTTAATTTTTATAAAATTAATGTAAATAAGCTCATAAAATGATGCATGCTATTAGAAAATTATTCAAAATAAAAATAAATGCATGACTAAATATATGTTGGTTTTTTGCATGCATCATTCAACATAAACTTCCTAACTTATAAACTATTTAGAAAAATCGATTTTACATCCATTTGAAAAATTTTAAAACCTTTATAACATGCAAAAGCCAAAAGCATTCGAATTGCCTAAAGTCTAGTCAATAGGAGAAAAAGTTTTGTCAAAATCAATCTCTTCAATTTGTGAGTAACCTTGGCTACTAATCTAGTCTTGTTCCCCACAATGACACCATTTTCATCTAACTTATTTCGAAAGACCCATTTCGTTCCAATGATGGGATGGTCTTTAGATCTTTTCACAAGTTTTCAAACTTGATTTCTTTCAAAATTGTTTAATTCTTCATGCATTGCATTTATCAAATTTGGATCTTCAAGTGCTTCATCTATGTTGCTGGGTTCAAAATTAGCGAGAAATGCCAAAAAAAGCACATAAATTTTTTAAGGATTGTCTAGTTTTTATACTTTCATTTATATTACTTATAACTTGATCAAGTGGATACGATGAGGAATGTTTCTAATTCTTTGGAATGATTTTGTTCTCCTCTATTAAAGCTTCTTCCATTTCTTCCACAGTTGGAGTGTCAACTTTAGCTTTATCCAAGTCCTCATTTTGTACATTCTCAAAGTTGTCTTTTTCACTTCAACTATTTCTTCATCATCATGCACTTGCTTGCTCATAAAAAAATCATTAGCCTCATTGAATTTAACATTAATAGACTCTTCAAATAGTGTTGTTTTGTTATACACTCTCTTTAAGCTTTACTTGTACTATAATAACCTTTGTTTCATGATGGATGTGTTAACTTTTAATCTCATATTTATTTTATGCCTATAGTTGTTGATTTCATGCTTATATTGCTTCATATTATTATGACAACATATGGCTACTTATTCAGGGGGAGAAAAATGTGAAATATGCATGAATGTAGGGGAAGCTTACTTACTACTTGTTCTGTATACTTACATATGATATTAGAGCCACTCCGCCGCATGGATCTCTGTGCATGACGATCGCTCGACGAGGACATTGAGTCCCCTAAGAGGGAAGAGTGCATGAGGCATGCCTTGGATTAGTCCCACATGCATAAGTCATGGGAGAGATGTTAGGTATATATGAGAGCATGGCCTTGGCTTGGTAGGAAGCATTTTGATCAAACCGTGCGGGTTGAGGCCCAATGCGGACAATATCCTATGCAAGCAAAAGTGCAAGAATGTTATATATACGTCTGGAAACTAGCCTATGGGGCAAAATACCTTCATTGTCCATGTATTCAACAATTATCGGAAGGAAAACACGTCAGATATAACGTTTAGTGTATGCTTGTGTGCTAGATTTCAATCCGCTCCCAAAAAATCATATCTAATTGCCATTAAAAGGATAATGCACTTAAAGCATACGTGTGACTTAGGCATTTGGTATGATAGAAATTATCCATCGTGCCTACACCTACGCGGACTTTGTCAGGTGTAAAGCACTAGTGGGATCTATTGCTTTCTTGGTAGTTCTCTCATTTCATGGGCTAACAAGAAGCAAAAACTCCATCGCACTTTCTATCATCGATGCCGAATATATAGCCGTTGGTAGTTGTTGTGTACAAATAATATGGGTAAAACAATAATTGCTTGATGATGTAAGTTGCTCAAATGTACCCATGAAGTGCTATAGAAATGACCAAAAATCATATTCAAATTATAGGACTAAATACATTGACTTGCGGTATCATTTCATTATAAATCATGTGACCCTTAAAGACATAGCCATTGAAGAACGATTTTGACATATCAATTCTAAATAAAAGTGACTTGGTTATGCAAAATCACTTTTAACATGAATTGAATATTAAAAGTGTTGCACAACACTTACATTCATGTGAAATATGCTTTTAAAATAAGATTTTAATAGTTAAAATTATGAAAAATGGTAAACAAATGTGTATTAGGCTATGATCGGTCGGCCGCTAGGCAATATAGGTAGACCGCTTGAGATTAAGAAAAATCCGACTCGCTTGGTCATCGGTCAATCGATTCCTTTGGCCGATCGATCGAAATATGACATGAGATCGGTCGACCACACATCGACCAATGGATATCTTTCAAATTGAAAAAAGGCTATGATCAGTCGACCGCTTGGCTTGAGTGGTCGATCAGAATATACAAAAATCACGGATTTATAAAACTCAACCGATCAACCCTTTTTAATTTTTTACCCTCGACCGATGCCCTAGCCGCCACCTATTCTTCTCTTTGTGATGTTGCTGCCGACCTTTTGGCCATCAACGTCATCCTCCCTCCTCGCCACTACCATCATCGACCTCTTGGTCGCTAATACCATCCTCCTTGTTCGTTACCTTCATCACTGTCAACTTTCCTGCCACCGTCGTCATCCCTCCACAGCAACGCCACCTTCCTGTTGCCGCCGACCTACTCGCCTCCTCCTCCATCACCATCACACCCTCTCTCCTCCGCTCGTCTCCATCTTTTCTCTCCTCGTCACCGTCGTCCCTCTCCCTTGGCGTTGTCGCCATCATTTCTCCCCGTCCAGTTTCCTCTACAGGTAGCCGACATCCAAGTGCTGCGGTAATCATTTTCTTCTCCGGTCAAGCCGTGCCCCAACCCTAGCCATTGCATCCTCTTCCTCCTTTTTGACGCCCCTTTCGGACATCAGAATAGAAGCAGACCAAGCCGGGCTCTCTTGTTCGGCAACCCGCCCTTCTGTCTGACGTGTTTTCCTTCTGATCATTGTTGAATCCATGGACAATGAATGTATTTTGCCCCATAGGCTAGTTTTTAGATGTTGACGTGCCCCTTTGGGTGGCTATCGCACTCGTATGGTTGAAAATGAGCCCAAACCAGACCTTGAACCCGAACCCGCGCCTGTCCAACGTGGACAAGGCCATGGTCGATGATGATCCTATGAACGTGCTCATCGGGCACCTACCACTCATGAGCTTGACCCATCTTCACCTGATGACTTTGATCATCACCTATTTGTTAATTGTGTCGTGGCCACTTGTTTTGATGCTTTTTATGGCTCTCGTGATGTCCGACGTACTTACATCATTGATTAGAAGTCCCTAAACATCCCCTATATTCAGGAGTTGTTTGTGTACTCATATTCTTTGACTTTCAAATTCAACAAACTTTGAAATCCAACACTCGCATCCATGTTCTACGTATTAGTTCCAAATTAATCATAAAAAAGTGCATCCTTCATTTACATAATAAACAATGCAATTTTAATGATTGTATCTTTGCTTCACTTTCCATTTTGTTATCTTCATTTTCCATCACAATGATAATCGTCAAAACATGTGAATCAAAGCATATTGTATTCAAATTAGTTAAAGTGAGTAAAAAATATCTTCACTTATTGATTAATATGTTGTGTGGACTCATCAAAATAGTTAAAAAATCCAGTAACCTTACTTTTGGGTGCTTCAAAAGAGGTATTATAAATAAAAAAAAGACTTTAGAATATGAATATTAGATAATAGAAAATACAAATGATCTTAGGTTCCATTTACTTGCTTTATGCATAAGGTGTATCTTCACATGATTGTGAGGTTGTTAGATGTTGTTCAGTAGACTGTTGCCTATGCATGAATTGCATCAATTCTTCTAATTGGCTTTCCATAGATGCCCCACAATCTTTTAGAAACTTATTTTCCTTCAGTAGTTCATGCCTTGAGAAGCTATTTCCGTTTAATTCTTTAGTCATGATCCCATTGCCAAAGCCAACAACATGACTGCATTTTTTATGTTCAAAATAATGTTCAATTATCTTTAATGTCGGAAGAATGGGCTGGACTTGCATAATCTCTTGAATTTCAACTTACAAAATATGTCAAGGATAAATGATATAGTAATATATTTTTCATGAAAATCTAATAAAAAATAATAAAACATACGTATCTTTCTATGATCTCAATCTCAACAAGATTGTTGTCTTTCTTGCGAGTTTCGAAGAACATAATTGCAACGTCTGGTGGATTATTGTCTTTACCTCCCTTCACACAAGGAATAATATATTGCCAAGAAAAGAATAAAAAAATAACGCTGAAAAAATAGTATCGTTTGTATATGCAAAGAAATATTATCATTCAGTAACAACACCTCACTAGAGTTTCTTGAGCTTGTATCTCTTTAGTGGATTGAGTAGAGCTAACATCATCTTGAAAAGAGGCATTCTCTTGAATATGTTCAAACTAAAAAAAAATGAGGCCTCTAATTCACATGACAATTAGCTAGTACTTGTTTGTGGCATCTTTTTGCTAACATTCATACAAAAATTTTCTCTTCGGATGGTTGCCACTAGTGTCTATCACAGAGCATGTGTATCCCCATCTTGTTCTTCATTTCTACGTGGACATGATAATCACTCGTGAGGCCATTATCACTTATGTTCTTGGCCTGCCTATTTGTCTTAATCGTGACCTACTTTGTCACATCTTTGGTGTTCCTTGTCCTTTACCAGGCCTCTATCAGTTTGTCATTCATGGTTTTCCTCATGATTCTCTCCCGATTGAGGATGGCATTCGTGTGATTTTTGGTTGATGAAATGACCAATATGCCGTCGACTCAGCCCATATGTATCTTCATCCATCCATGAAAATGGCTCACCACATTTTGAGTTATGTGATTACTCCTCGAGTCGGGCACTATACAAAGTTCACTCATTTTGATTTGTTCTTTCTTCATTGTCTCTGTATTCGAGATGCATCATTTCTTTATTTTGGCCACTACGTCATTTATCCCGTGGAGTATACATTAAAAAAGATCTCCTCTGGTACTAGTGATCGTTACCTAATGCATGAAATTCATGCATAATTATTAGGCCTATTTATTCTAATTTTAGGAGTCTTTTGTGTTTAAAAATGGAAAATTATTTTAAGTACAAAGAAGTTCTCTTGAGATTTATTACTACCTAAGCTTGGTAAAATTTATGACAAGAAATGAAAATGCGCTAGAATTTGGACGAAAAAGATGAGGAATACTACTTCCAGCAACTGTCACGACCGTGCCATACTCCATCACGGCCGTTCCACATGAAGGCCTGGAGATTGTTCTGTCACGGCCGTGTTGTATAGCTTCACACCCGTGCAGTCCTCTGATGAAGATTCATGTTCTGTCATGCCCATGCGGAGGATGTTCAAGGTCGTGCAAGATGAAGGCTGGAAAATTACGCTATGTCACAGTCGTGCATATGAGAAATACAGCTGTGCTGCTTTATGTTGGAAGAACCAAGTTCTGTCACAGCTGTGCCACTTGAACGTCATGGCCGTGACAGCGATAATTCTGGCCATTTTTATCCATATTTTTTTATAAGAATTTGGGTTGTTGAGCCACGCTACACGGAAACCTATATAAGGAGACCCCAAATCAACTAGAACATCTTTGGAGGGAAGAAATCAGAGGTTGAAGGCTTGGTGAAGGAGATCTAGAGGCTACAACAAAGTTCTACCGGAAACTCGAAAGAGGACGGTAGAATTAGGAGTAATTCCTCTTGTTCTCTATCCTTTTCATAAAGCATTATCTAGTTTTATGGAGTAGTTCTTTAGAATTTTCTTGATTGAACTTTGTTCTTTATGAATTCTTCGTACAATTAGTTCATGGATCAATAGCATGTTTGATTATTTTATTAATTGTTGCCTGAGATTTATTCCATTGAATCTTTCTATTATCTGAAAAGAAGTTGTAAGATTCTCTAGAATTCTTCTCTGATTTTTCTCTTGCATGCCACTTTTGGAAAATCGCAAAAGACCCAATTGTGTTGTCGTTAAGGTGACTTGAAAAAACCCTTAACTTTATATTCTAGTTGAATGTGTTTTGTGATTTAATAAATTAGATTAAAAATCGAAAGGATTAATCTGTATTGTTGATTTCAGAATAGGATTTAAAGCTTGAAATATTGGTTAAATCAATTTGGGAATTTTACCTTATTTATTGATTATCTTTTGTCTAAGAATTCATTCATGAGTAGTGGTATTAATCAAGATAAATCCTATTCATTAATCTTATACTTTTAAACCCCATTGATCATAACTCTATATTTATATTATTTACTCTTCTTATTTTCACAAAGCACAGAGTTATTATCTTTTCTCAATTTATAAGTAAGAGAAGTTATTATTTATTTCTTTTCCTCGTTGGAACATGCTTTATATTCATCATTTTATTACTTGAACGATTAGTGCGCTTGCTAGTGTTTCTGAATTCGCATCAAGTTTTTTACGCCGTTGCCGGGGACTAGTTAATATTTAATTGATTATCTTACTTATTAATTTGAGAATTATTACCATTCATTTTCATTGGTATGGTCGTAGGAATTGAATAGTGAGAATTATTACCATTCATTTTCATTGGTATGGTCGTAGGAATTGAATAGTTTATGATCCACACATTCTGAAGGGTTCTAGCACCAGTGCCTTGGGACATAGGAATAATACATGAAGCTCAGGTAGACAAGTGGTGTTTGACCTTGAGATAGAAGAACTGCTAGAAGATTGAAGAAGTAAATTTTTACTATTGTGGAAATGACAGAGCAATAAAGGAAAATTGAGAACCAACTACCACCACCTCCACCTGTGTACATAACAATGAAGGACTACACTATGGGACGACTGGCTGATGAAAGAGGGAGTATTACATTTTCTAAAATTGGTGCTAACAATTTTCAAATTCAGCAGGGGACAATTCAAATGATATCAAACACACAATTTGGAGCAGATAGAGACGAGGATTCATTTAGCCACATCACCAAATTTATCCAATTATGCTCAACTTTCAAATTTGAAGGAGTAACTGATGATGTTTTCGGCTAAGGCTTTTTCCTTTTTCTCTGAGAGGAAAATCTTACACTTGGCTTACTACATTACCCATTGGCATCATAAGGACTTGGGACAACATGTGTCAAGCATTCATTAACAAGTACTGTCCACCGCAAAAAATTTCTAGATGCTTATCTGAAGTTTCTTCATTTTTGCTAGCAGGATATAGAGTCCATGCATGAAGCTTGGGATAGATTCAAGGATCTAGTCAGCAAGGTTCCAAATCATAACATTCTCCTTTACCAGAAAATTTAGTACTTCTACAATGGAGCATCAACCGAAATAAAGGATAAGATCGATACTGCTGATGGAAGAACCATTACTAATAGATTTCCTGAAGACCTTTACAAGTTATTTGATAATCTTGCCTTGAATAATTGGCAAAACTCAAAGGCAAAGAAGGCTGGACTTTATCAAGTTGATAAGGCTGCTCACATTCAAGCCCAGTTAGATGCCCTAGCAAAGAAGATGGATATGCTCATGGCTCAAAGACTTGTCAACAAGGTTTCGAACATCATATGTGACATGTGCGGAGGATGACATCCTAATCATGAATGCCAAGCAGGTATGAATTTTAATCAACAAAATTTTGAGGATGCTAACTTTGTTTCTAATAATACTTTCAGGAACAATGTGAGAGGAAATGCTTACAACACTGGGCTAAGGACTCCTCTTAACTAATCTTGGATGAATAATAGGGGTCTAGCACAACCCCCTGCTTATCAACCTTATACCAAACCAAAGTGCGATTTGGAAAATGTCCTATCAAAAGTTCATCCTCACTATGGAGACCAAATTTACTAATCAAGATGCATCAATCAAAAAATTAGAAACACAGATTGGGCAATTGGCAAACATGGTATCTAGAAGACAGCCAGGGAGCTTCCCTAGCAATACAGAGAAAAATCCAAGAGAGTAAGCGAATGCAATCACCTTAATAAGTGTCCACTCGGTGCCCCTATTAGATCCTTGAAGGTGACAAGGTTGAAAGTCAAGCTAATGACTATAACTTAGAACTACACTGCCTAAACCCTTTTCTCTTTACTTCTTTTAGTTTCTTAGTTGTGGAATAGATTTGATTTTAACTTAGTTGTGCTCATGTTCAGAAAAAACTTCGGTTACGACCATTTTCACGATGGTTCTCAAGACCTGAAGTATATTCATTCTGTCATCATCACGGTCGAGACCACGCCTTAGCATCTTTCTATGTAGAGGGCCAGACCACAAACTTGGTCACAGAGTACCAAGCAACTACACACATGACTCGTCAGACGTATGCATATCATTTCACGCAGGACCATTCTGCACCATTCCCGCCACCTTCAGAAGATTAAGCCTTGCATTTCTTTTCCTTTATTTTACATTTTCCCACTTATGCATTTTCCTCTTCTTTTAGTTGTTATAGCCTGGGGAACCTTTTGCATGGCATGTTTAGTTGAGTAGTATTGAGTTAGAGTCTTGTGTTAGTTCTTTGATAGAATCAGTGTCTTATTTTAGTTTTTTTTAGAGCATCAATTCTCTTCCTCATGCTACATGTTTTTTATTGTCTTAAAGTTTAGTGTCTGAGCATTGTTTATCCTATGAAATTCGATTACTACTCTTTTTATCAAGTATCACCAGAATATTGGAAAATTGTAGGAGTTTGTTGTCGAGCAAAAGAATCTACTCTTTAATTATGCACTTCTAAATTTATCTATTATAATATGAGTTCTGATTATATCTATATCTTTCTTGAACATTAAATCTTTTTTAAGCTTATAATTATGCTATATAATTTTAATGCAAAAACGAAAATGAAAAGAGGGCTAGTTGAGCCCCAACACTTAAATGAAAAGTATAAAGTACCCTCTGGAACCTTAGTGTATCTGGATAATTAGACTCGTAGGGGATTCTTGCCTGGCAATCTAAGGGCATCTGTTCTAGGATTCGTCGGTTGAAAGTCTGTTACATGGACCACTTTGTGCAATATGGAGGATTACTAAATTATTGAAAATAAAAATAAATAAAAATATTAATGCTGAAATGTGAAGTGATAATGTCTTAAAAGACTTGTAGTTCAATATTGATACTTTTATGAGATAGATGAATATTATTTGTAAATGATGCAGGAAGGTCATGGTTGAGGGTTGAGGATTTTGTAAGGCTGAGCTTGGATTGAGAAAAGATATTCTGTTGACGGCTGTGTAAAAGAGCAATAGGAGAAAAATATTGGATATTTCAATGGAGCGAGGGCTTGTCTGACAAAATTGCTTGAGGACAAGCAAAATATCTAGCTTGGGAAATTTGATGTACAAAATTCATGCATAATTATTAGGCCTATTTATTCTAATTTTAGGAGTCGTTTGTGTTTTAAAGTGGAAAATTATTTTAAATACAAAGAAGTTCTCTTGCGATTTATTACTACCTAAGCTTGGTTAAATTTATGACAGGAAATGGAAATGCGCTGGAATTTGGACGAAAAAGTCGAGGAATACTACTTCCAGCAACTGTCATGACCATGCCATACTCCATCACGGCCGTTCCACATGAAGGCCTAGAGATTGTTCTGTCACGGCCGTTCCACATGAAGGCCTAGAGATTGTTCTGTCACGACCATGTTGTATAGCTTCACGCCTGTGCAGTCCTCTGACGAAGATTCATGTTCTGTCACGCCCATGTGGAGGATGTTCACGGCCGTACAAGATGAAGGCTAGAAAATTACGTTATGTCACGGTCGTGCATTGATGGAGATTATCGGCCGATAAATCCAATGCCAAAGAGAAGTTCTATCCTTAGCCAATATTTATCTATTGAGGCCGATATCTTTGGGTGCAAAACTTATCATTAACTAATCGGTAAGTTTTTATCATTAACCAATGATCAAGCTTATCGGCTGTGAAACTATATCGTCAAAGTGGATAGAGTCGTAAGCAACTCAAGTTTTATCTCACGAAGTTAAACTCGGCCGTATGAATTATCAACCGTGATATGTCGTCCGCAACTATAAATATAGGATGAAACCATCATCCCAACTCGTGCTTTGAAGTATGGTTTTCTTCTACATGAGCTCTGCAGGCTTGACAAGAGAGAGAGTTGATCGGACGACTGATCTAGGCGCTCTGACAATATCTGAGTATCTTGATTTATTCTTGGTGTAATTCTTCCGATTATCATTTGTATTTTATTATTATCTCTCTGCAATTCTAGGATGAACTCCATGTTTTAGTGATTTTATTTTTAGGAGATTATTATTGAAGGAAAATTATATGAACCCTTATTTTATTATTATTGAATTTCTTTTGATCAATTTTTAATTGTGTTTAGTGCTTTTGATTTAATTATTTAAATTTTTGAGTTAAGTAATTACTAGTTTGTGGACTACTTGATTTCAGATTTTATTTAGTTAAATTAAATGATTTATTGTGAAATTAAAATTTGACATAGGTCTAATAACTAGAGTGTGGAGAATTAGATCTGTGTGGTCTATTAATCTATACCAGTTTGTGGAGTGATTAATAGTCTAGAATTTTCATATTAATGCATATTAAATTTAATCTCATATGCATGAATACCAGTTTGTGGGACTTCAGTTTTGATTAAATTTAATATAGTTTGATTTATCATATTAAATAGCAGAATTACCAGTTTGTGAACTCTGTGATTTTAATTTTATAAATTAATAACTTGAGAAAATTCCTAATCCATCTTAAGAATTTTAATTTATCTTTTCTAGTTCACATATTTATCCTTAATTTATTATCATCCTAAGACCAACTTCAACACTATTATCTTATCTTCTTTATTTTATTTTATAATTACAAAATCTATTTTCAAAAATTCATGTTTTTCCTCTCTGATTTTAATTTATAAAATTAGTTATTGAATTAATAATATTCTTCGTGGGTTCGACACTCTTTACACCTATTACTATATTACTTGAGCATCTAGTGCACTTGCTAGCGATTTATTTTACTACACCTTTTTATGCATCATGCATTTAAGAAATACGATCGTGCTGCTTTATGTTGGAAGAACCTAGTTATGTCACGGCCGTGCCACTTGAACGTCACGGCCGTGACGACGGTAATTCTGGCCATTTTTATTCACTTTTTTTATAAGATTTTGGGTTGTTGAGCTATGCTACAAGGAAAACTATATAAGGAGACACCAAATCAACTGGAAGAACATTTTTAGAGGGCAGAAATAAGAGATTGAAGACATCAAACTCGAGAGAGGACAGTAGAATTAGAGTAATTCCTCTTGTTCTCTATGTAGGATCTCAAAGGGCACCAAGAGGGGGGGTGAATTGGTGTTCAACTGAAAATATCGATTTCACAAAATTCGTAGCGGAAGCACAAAATCAATTCTTAAAACCTTTGCAATTCAGATTATAAACACAATATGAACGGGGAGAGAGAGAGAGAAAATTGAACACAAAGACATGGTGGTTGTTGACGAGGTTCAGCCACACCTTGGCTTACGTCCCCGCTCCGACTTCTCGACCTCGAGACCGCCGGAGATTCCACTAGCACTTCCTTTGTTCCAAATGGGGCAAGGAAGAAAGCCCTTTACACCACCATTTTTTCTCCGCTTCGAGAGGCAAGGCAACCTCTCCTCCTAGGAAGTTAATCTATTTCTCTCGCTCAAGAGGTAAGATTTTGAACATCTTTTACACAGGAGCTCTCTCTAATTTTTCTGAACAAAAGTTTTTCTCTCTTTTACAATACTATAGCTCACAAGAGAAGAAGAGAGAAAGAATGAGAAAGCTATAAAATGAAAACTTCAAGAAATGATCTCTTTTTGACAACTTGAAACTTTTCTTCAATGAGTGAATGGGTGTCTTTGCCTCTGGCTTTGGCACTCCTTTTATAGCCTTCAATGTGTGAAAAATTCGTCCAGAAATCATTCCATAAATTCCTCCTTCAAATTTGACCGTTACTGTTCATTTGACTCGGAGGCCGGTCGACCGCACTTTTGGACCGGTCGACCGATCTATGTGACCGTTGCGCCATTTTCACAGTTTCTGGACTTGGTCGGTCGACCGGACTGTCAACCAGTATGTCGACCGGTATTGTCTCGACGTCGTCCGGAGTAGGCTCAGTAGTTATCGGTCGATCGGCATCCTCTATTCGGTCGACCGGTACGTCTTGACCGGCCTTCTTGGCATCGACCAGCAAGTTGATCGACCTGCACTGTTTTGATCTTGGAGTCTATGGAAAGGTAACAGAATTCTCTACAACTCTGGTGTTCCATGTTCTTCCAAAATTAATGATATTAGTGAAAATTATTTAATCAAAGTGTAGTGTGCATAAAGTTATCCATTTTTCTTTAAACTTTTTTAGCATTTCAACTTTAATCTTTCGAGGTTTGTTTCATCAAAATATAATTTTATATGTCATTAAAACTTTGACCCAACACTCTATCCTTTTCCTGAACCATTATTTATATTGATGTACTATAGTTTTATGGAGTAGTTCTTTAGGATTTTCTTGATAGAACTTTGTTCTTTATGAATTCTTCATACAATTAGTTGATGGATCAATAGCATGTTTGGTGATTTTATTAATTGTTGCCTGAGATTTATTCCTTTGAATCTTTCTATTATCTGAAAAGAAGTTTTAAGATTCTCTAGAATTCTTCTCTGATTTTTCTCTTGCATGCCACCTTTGGGTAAATCGCAATAGACTCAATTGTGTTGTCGTTAAGGTGACTTGAAAAAGTCTTTAACTTTATATTCCAGTTGCATGCATTTTAAAATTTAATAAAATAGATTAAAAACCAAAAGAATTAATCTCTTTTTTTTATTTCAGAATATGATATAAAGCCTAAAACATTGGTTAAATCAATTTGGGAATTTTACATTATTTTCATTATCTTTTGTCTAAGAATTCATACATGAGTAGTGGTATTAATCAAGATTAATCCTAGTCATCAATTATATACTTGTAAACTCCATTGATCATAACTCTATATTTACATTATTTACTCTTCTTATTTTCATAAAACACAGAGTTATTATCTTTTCTCAGTTTATAAGTAAGAGAAGTTATTATTTATTTCTTATCCTCGTGGGAACGATACTTTATATTTATCATTTTATTACTTGAACGATTAGCGCGCTTCTTAGTGTTTATGAATTCGCATCATTACCCCTTATATTTTGGAGCTAGAATTACGAAGATCTTACTTCATTTCTGTGTTGACATTCCTGTCGGAGAGGAGTGCATTCGACCCCCCCCCCACAAACATTGTCAGTTCCACGACCTTGCATCGGAAGCATCTTCGTTTGGATTCTGATGATGCCACTACTAGAGATGGAGAGCCAGCTCCATTGGACACTGATGACATATTAGAGGCTGGCCTTAGTCAGTACCCCAGCTCACCTCCTCCTTCGGCACCCACTGCATCTTGGATCTCCACAGCATGCAGCTTCGACTTCATATGGCGCCTACGACTTCACTGCTCTTCCACATCATGTGGATGCTATAGACTGTCAGGTGACTCACATGGATCGTTGCGTTCGACGGATGGAACGCGACTCACGTTACCTTGTTGGCTCCCTTCAGAAGGATTGATTTCTTCAGTGGTTTGTGATGATGATAGTCCCGATAAGATGCAGATGGATTGGCTTCCTCTTTGTTGATGTCAAAAGGGAGAGAAATTTGGGACGCTGGTATGTATTTTGTCCTTAGTTGCTATGTGTATTAGTGTGATGCACCATTTTGTAGTGACTATAGTCACATATGTTTGTGTATGAACATATGATGAATGTGTTGCCCCTTTAGTTGCTAATGTGATAACTTTTGTTTCATGATGTGTGTACTTTGGTATCTTATATTTATCTTGTGCCTATAACTTTTGATGTCATATGCTTATATTGCTTCATATTATTATGACAACATAAAGATCACTTATTTAGGGGGAGAATGGCGCAGCACCAGGATCAATTGAGAATAAAGAAGACAAATGGATAAGAGGAAAGACCGAAGTACTATCCAAGAAAGGTACCGAACAAAATTCTGGTGTTTGGAAATTGGCGAATCCACGCTATAAATAAATATTAATTTTTGAAGCAAAGATGAGATGTTCCTTTTTTCTCTATTCATTGACCTCTTTTATTGACTATTACAGTAGACTCTACTTTAGGAAATAAAAAAAGGAAACAAGAATTAAGAAAAAAAATATTGAAAATAACTAATGAGCTAACAAATTAGCTAATTAATGTCATTATTATGATATGATTTCCTACTAATCAGCATCAGCCAATATTTGATCATTAGTATGATATGATTACTGTTAATCAGTAACAACCAAGGTTGTGTCAAGATCTCGTCATTATTATGATATGATATGATTTTCTACTAATCAATAACAACCAGAATTGTGCCAAGATCCATGGGATGTCCTAGATCAGTCTCTCCTTCACAAGAGTTCGACCTCGAACTTTGAAATGTTAAATTCGGAGGATCATGTTTCACATCTAGCAATGGTCCTATCTTCTTTCTTTGACTTTACATATGAATCAATTAAACCAAGCAGATGATAGAGCAGTACCAAATAGGATATTGTCCTTAAAACTTGATTTGAAAATGCAATATGCTGAAAAATAGAACTTTTGGCGTCAACGAAAACTTGCACGCATTTCATATCCACTTGAAGCATTTGAAGCAAATCTCTTTTGTTAGTTGACGAAGTTAACCTTAACTTTTCATTCACCTCTTGAATAAGTTTATCTTCTTTTGTCTTAGAAAAAAATTCCATAGATGCTAATTCTTCAAATTTTGGATTGATCATAATATTTTCAATATCAACCACAACTTCATCCTCACAAGATGACAAAGATTTTGATATCACAATCTTAACATAACCAGGGTATTTAACTACTACTTCTTCATCACAATCTTCTACATCATCATCAATTCCATAAGAGATTTGATCAGCCTCATTAGTTTGAATAAGATAAATTGGGGCTTGTTGTGGACATTCATTGGAACGATGAGCTGATTGATAGCAATACTCAGAATTCCTTGTGATTTTTGCTACACTTGGCTTGTTGATGGTGGCCAAAGAAGTGTCTAAAATTTGGCGAGGAGCTGCATTCTCTTGTGCAGGTTGTAGATTAGATTTGGAATCAACAAATGAGTAGAATCAAAACCCTGGTAATTGAATTTGGAACCCCTATCAAGTTGGCATTCCACCTTCTTAGCAAAGGTGAAAGTGACAGATTGGGTGTAAGTGGTTAAGCGATTACCTTGCTTACACTCCTGGAGTTGATGGGATAGAATTTTTTTAGAATCAGGAGGAAAGTATCGGGCTAGCAACAGGTTCTTCAATTTTCACTAGGACTGCACAAGTTGTTTGTGTTGCCTCATGCACATGAGTTGAATTTGTTCCCACCATGTACAAGCACCTCCCTTCGACCGATACACAACAAGCTTTACTTGTTTGCGTTCAGGGATCTCCATGTACTCCAAAAATCTCTCAACTTCAGCCAGCCAATCGAGGAAGCCAATCTCCATGAGTTGAAATTGGCCATTGAAGGATGAAAGTCCATCCTTATTTTGAAATCTTGTTGGCATGTTGCACAATGTTGAACAGGATCCCCAGCATCATCGTCACTATCAGCGGGGCGTCGAAGGGCTTGGGCCTGACGAGAGGGTCTTCGCTCTTCACGGTCGTGCAAGAGTAACTCGAGAGATTCATGGATGCGCTGCAACATCTCCTTCATCTTGTTGAACTTAGCACGCCTAGGGTTGTCTGCCATTATTCGCAATGCTCTAATACCAATTGGCGCAGTACCAGGATCAATTGAGAATAACGAAGATAAATGGATATGAGGAAAGACCGAAGTACTATCCAAGAAAGGCACCGAACAGAATTCTGGTGTTTGAAAACTGGCGAATCCATGCTATAACTAAATGTAATTTTTGAAGCAAAGATGAGATCTTCCTTTTTTCTCTATTCATTGACCTCTTTTATTGACTATTACAGTAGCCTCTACTTTAGGAAATAAAAAAACGAAATAGGAATTAAGGAAACAGAAAATATTGAAAATAACTAATGAGCCAACAAATCCACTATCTAATTAATTCCGCTTGATTAGTGTTATTATTATGATATGATTTCCTACTAATCAGCATCAGCCAATATTTGATCATTAGTATGATATGATTACTGTTAATCATAACAACCAAGGTTGTGTCAAGATCTTGTCATTATTATGATATGATTTTATACTAATCAATAACAACCAAAATTGTGCCAAGATCCATGGGATGTCCTACATTAGAGAAAATGTGATATGTGTATGAATGTAGGGGGAGCCTACTTAATATTCATTCTCTATGCTTACATTTCATTTTTTCTTCTCTATCGTCCAATCAGTTTGTCATCATAAAAGGGGAGATTGTTGAATCATATATTTTTATGATAACAAATTAAATTGGAAATAAAAATTACTAATCTATGCTTGAGTAACGATTGTGCAGGTGTAAGATCAAAAGGAGTATATGTGTTGAAGAAATCGTAAAGATAAAAGTTAAAAAGAAATTTTTATAGTCGACTGGTCATATCGATTGACATCAAAGGAAAATTGTCGAATGTATGTCGGTCATTGGTTTTGTCATCACACCGGTCTACCGATCAAATGCAGAAGTCAAATCTAGTTTATGACGCGAAGATGACGATCGATGGTCCGGTTGTCTCACCGGTCGACCGCCCAATAGAAGAGAATAATTCAAAGAATGTCACGACTGTGATGGTCGATGGTTCGGTCGTGGCACCGGTCGGCCGATCAACTCAAAGATAAATTCAAAAAATGTCACGAATGAGGATCGAGGAACCATTCAAATGATAGGTCAACCGGTCAGCCGATACAACACAGAAAATGCGCAACGGTCATATTGACCGATCGACTGATCCATAAATGTAGTCGACTGATCCATAAATACGGTCGACTGGTCACAAGCTGAAGTGAATAATAATGGCTATTTTTTAAGGAGAAATTTATGGAAGATTTTTTGGAAGTGATCAACACTTGAAGAAACCTATAAAAGAAGTGTCAAAGCCTGAAGGAAGATTATCCAAGCAAGAGAAAGTACTCGAAAGATTTGTCCAAGTCAAGAACACTTCATCAATCAAAAATTGCAAATCATCCCTTTCCCTTTCATATTCTAAGAGTGAGCATTAGTTGTAAAAGGAGAGAGTCAGAGGGAATCCTTGTAGTGAGATTTACTAAAGTTGAGAGCTTCTTGTAAGAAGAGGTGTACCTTGCCTCTTGAGTGAAGAAGAAGGCGCGTGGTGTAAAGAGGATTGTTCTCTCCCTACAAGAAAAGAGAAAGCTAGTGAACCTCCGGCGGTCTCGAGGACGAAAAGTCGGAGCGGGGATGTAGGCCAAAGAGTTGGGCCAAACATCGTCAACACATCATGATCGTTTTTGTTTTCTTCCTATCTCTTATTTGCTCTTTATCATTATTTGCTTGTGGTCAATTTTATCGACTTTTTGAAATTAATTTCATGATAATATATTCACCACTGCTCTCTTGGTGCTTTCGATCCTACATGTTGTAGTTTTTGCAATGAAAAAATTTATATCGTATTTAGTAGGATCCAAGGTCACCATTCACATCGACCACTCTACTATGAAATATCTCTTCTCTAAGAAAGACTCAAAACTAAGATTGATCAGATGGATATTATCACTACAGGAGTTTGATGTAGAGACAAAAGACAGAAATGGACGGGAGAACCAAGTAGCTGACCATATATCTAGGATTGAGTACAAGGGAGGGAACACTGAAACGAAGTCACCTATCCAAGTAAACGTATCGGACGACTCCTTGTTCTTTGTTTCTGTCAGGACTTGTCCCTGGTTTGTAGACATTGCCAATTTTAAGGCTAGGAGAATCCTATCAAGAGACCTAGACTATCAGAAGAAGATAAGGTTCCTATATGAAGCGAAGAAGTACTTCTGGGATGACCCCTATCTGTTCAAAGAATGCCCATATGGTCAATTAAGAAGATCAATTCCAGAAGAGTCTATTCAGAAATTATCTCTACTTGCCATACACCTGTCTATGGGGGACATGAAGGTGTTCAGCGAATTGCGACTAAAGTTCTTCAAGCTAGCTTCACCTGGCCGACTTTATTTAGATATGTCCACCACTACATCAGTAACTATGACAGGTGTCAAAGAACAAGAAATATTTCGATACGACATAAAATGCTGCAAACCAGGATCCAAGTGGTGGAGCTTTTTGATGTCTAGAGATTCGACTACATGGGTCCCTTTCCGGGATCAGGGAAGTATAAGTATACTTTGTACCTGTGGAATACTTTTCTAAATGGGTGGAAGCTATTCCCACCACCCATTGTGATGCCCATCATGTGACCAAGTTGTTCTTGAAGATGATCTTTCCTAGATTTGGAATGTCGAGATTTGTCATCAGTGATAGAGGGAAGCATTTCTTGTAAAGATAGTTCAATACTCTATTATCTAAGTATGCTATCACACACAAAGTCGCCATCCCTTACCACCCACAAACCTTGGGGCAGGTTGAAACATCAAACAGACAAACTAAATCAATCTTGGAGAAGACAGTAGCAAACTCTAGAAGAGATTGGAGTTCCAAGCTTGAAGACGCACTTTGGGCATATAGGATGGCATTCAAAACCTCTTTAGGCACAACACCATACCGACTTGTATATGGAAAAGCCTGTACTTGTCGTTTGAGCTTCAGCATAGGGCTTATTGGGCATTGAAGTTCCTCAACTTCAACCTCTAGGTAGCCGAAGAGAATCAGAGACTCTAGCTGGCTAAGCTAGAGGAATCGAGAAATGCAGCTTTCGAGAATTCGTCTATCTTCAAGGATAAAAAAAGAAGTGGCGTGACAGGGCTATTCAACAAAGACAGATGAATGAAGGAGACCAGGTCCTTCTATTCAATTCTAGACTACAACTATTTCCTGAGAAACTCAAATCCAGATGGACAGGGCCCTTCAAGCTCTTGAGATTTTTTCCATATGGTGTAGTGGAACTTGAAGGAAGCAGAGGGGATACATTTAAGGTTAATGGTTAAAGGTTGTATCAAGAGCCGATGCCAAAGAATGTTGAAGAGACCCTTTGGCTAAAAACACCCTCAACCGACTTGCTCCGACAATGTCGAGCCGATGACACAAAACAAAGGCGCTTCTTGGGAGGTTACCCAAGTTCTAAAGTTTTAGCTCTTTTTATTTTTACAGGAATAAAGAGGTGCAAAACGCATGTGTTAGAGGAACATGGCATGTATACGGAAGCAGATGGATCGTCACAACTTCAAGTGTTCGTCGAGTTTAGCGGGCGCTAGAGATGGGCCAATCGCCCACACAAAAGACGGCGGAGATTATTTTAAGGAGGGAACACTAAAAAGATTTCGAAGCACTGATCATCAAGGAGGGGAAATTTTCGTGTACTGGACCCAATGTTCAAATTTCGAACAATGTTTCATTTTCAGGCCCCAAATCCTTTCTTCACTCCACCAAAAATCCTCACTAGCGGCCAAAATGATTATGGCCCGAAACCGATCTAAGGGCGTCAGATGGACGTCGAAGCACTCAGATCCTCACATGGTCGACCTCGGTGACAAGGCCGATGACGAGTCTACTGGAGACAAAGTTCGTGAAGAGCTTCCCTTGCGCACGGAGTTCCCCTTGAGGTCGCGCCCGATGGTTCACGGTCCTTGGTGGAGGTGTGAACTGATACTCCTCACACCTCTCAACTCAAGGAACCTCAAGATGAAGATTGGGATCGGACCCACCTCTCGGCCTGTATAGAATCCTTACCAATGATGAGCCTCTCATGGACGAGGTCCCTTTCGTCGAGTAATGGCAAAATTAGTTCATGAGACTTCGGACAAATATCTCTAGATACAATGAAGCGCTAACCCTCTATGACACCCATAGTCGTAGATCAGTCTATGTGCAGCCTCGTGGCCTACTCGTAGAGACATGAGGAATGGAATTTCCTCTTGGGTTGGATGCCACTATTTTGATAAGGTCCATAGAGAGTTCATTAAAATGAGAATGAAGAAAAAACTAGGAGCAACTGGGTTCGCCTCTCGATATACACGAAAGATGCAGCTAATGACTCTTAAAGTAATCTAAATCATCGTCCCACCTCTCAGCATGCATACTATGCTCAGGTCATCAAACACACTTTCGGGTGATGACCATGAACACTACGAAAAAACCTGAACGAAAAGAATTGTTCACCTTGCGAAATCAGCGGATCGGAACAGAAACACAAAAAACCCAATCCATCACGGTAAGTAAACTCTACTTTAGCTCCACGCCTCTCAAAGATGTGAGCTAAGATAGAGGATTAGATTTCCCTCTCGGGCTACGGTAAGATGGATTCCTCAGCTTCACAAAAACACATTCAATGTCACACCCAACTCCGTGACTAAGTTCTAATCTCAATGATCATATCCCTTAATTTTGTTTATCAATTTTAAAAATAAATTCAGCAAAACCTCCAACCTTACTTATCCTAAGTTCTAATCTCAATTATCATATCCCTTAATTTTGTTTAGCAATTTTAAAAATAAATTCGGCAAAATCTCCAACCTTATCTTATGTTATTAGATGCATATGTACTCATCAATGTTTAATTACATATTTTCACTATTTTTTCACAACCCATCTCACATATAACATCCCATATGATAAGGTTCCACACAACCTTACAAAAAGTTTCTCAAAAACATAATCATAACATTTATGATTATCGATTACATACATACTTCCAAAAACAAAAGTGAAAGGAAAATAAAGTTCTACAACGGCTCAACTTCTTCTATATGTAACAAAACAAGCTCTGAGTCGACTCAAGTCGAGAACTTATAAGTATATGAAAATTTTAAAAAGAGTACTATGAGCAACAATTATTTGCTCAGTGAGTGGAATAAGAGTATAACATAGGGGAACAATACGAGTGCATATAACATTTAAATAATCATATTTTTCATATGAGAAAACATTTAAAGGGTAACACATATATCATAGGTTATAAAATCATATGAACTTTCACATAAATAAATGATACGTCAAAAATCGTGTGATGCGAAGAGCACGGAATGACAAAAAACAATATGCCTTATATGGAGGGGTCATGTTTCAGGAGCGATTACCCCTAGACGTATGGTTACCCCTACACGAGCAATTACCATTACTTCATAGGAAATTATCAAATTAAGCTTTAATATTTATAAATCCTTTATACTATTGATCACCTCTTTTTGTACTTATAATCCCTACAATTAAATCCACAATTTTACATAAAAGTCGGACGTATTTAAATGTTTTGATCAATTTTTTTAGTGAAAGAGTTGAACGAGTAAAAGAAGGGACTAACCACTTTTCGAAATTTGAATTTTGAACAGGGATGAAACATAAGGAAAAAAGGAAACCAGTGGAGGGGGACACGGAGGGCAAGAGGAGGAGAAGAAGAAGACGAAGGCAAGAAAGAAGAATGAAGAACTAAAGAAGAATTTTAGGATTCTCTCGTGAAAAATCTTTGTTGATGCTAACTTTTATTCCGACCTTTTGATATTTTGAAGTTGACTTCTCATATTTACATGATGCATGGCTATTTAGAATTTACATTTGATTTCAATTAGATCGAGAGATCAATTGTCTTTTTTTTCTTTCTGCTATAGCTGATTTCATCCAAGAGGAGAAATCAGCCATCCTGCCTGCTATGCTTCTAGTAATTGTTTATCTATATTTTGTTAGAAAGATCGAGAGATCTACGAAAGTGACTGTTATGAGATGAGAATCTTGACAGTCGAGTGAGGAGTCAATCCGCGTTCTGATCATTAGTGTAAGATTAATAGGATGGGTTGTACGAATCGAGAGATCGAACCCTTCTACTGATTAGAGTTTACTTAATTGGTGATCTTAAATTAGTGATCAGTAGTAATTCCCTTTTTTTGATGTACGGATACGGTGTTTGCAATAGCATCAACAAGTTAATTACGAGAGAATCCTTCCCTTCACTCCTTAATCTTTTCTTACCTTATTTCCTTATTTTTAATCCCAATTCATTCACGCATCTAGTTTATTCTTTTATAATTTTGTAACAATTTTTGAGGTATAAATAGAGTAATTAATTAATCTAAATCAACGGAGTTACGACACTCAGGGTTTCTACTCGACCTGTGCAATTGTAGCTGCGTGAACTTTTGAGTAAAATTTAAAACGTCGCTAGAATTTCTTTTTTTATGTGAAAATCCGCAACTTCACAACGACAATAAGTTCACGTCAACTATCACAATGTGAACTGAAACTATACGGCGTGTGACTATAGTGCTTAAGGGTCAATCCATAGGGACAAAGCTTGAAATGTTCACACTTGATTGAAACTGTTTAAAAGAAAAAGCTTAAGTCTATAAGTGTTGTTTAAAGTGAGAAAGTTAAATACTACAAACCAGAAATCAAAGCAAATAAAACTACACTAATTTTTATGGGTTTTTAATATAAGTGTGGACTAAACCAGAGTAAATACTAGGGCTTAGTGTGATGTTTTCACTTGAGATTAATGTTCTCTGGACATTAAATCATGGATAGATTATAGATTACCCCTCAACATGCGTGTAGTCGTGTATTTATAACGGGTAATACTTAGCTCATCCAGCATGTATATGGATGGTCAGCTAGCACGTGCTGATAGGATCGACTATCCAACTCGGGCAACACTCTCATGTGGACAAAGCAGATAGAAGAGCCAATTCCTCTCGATAGGGATTAAGCTTGACCTATGCAGACTCTATGTTACAGGTTCTCAAAATGATAATAGGAGTTCCAACCAACATCTCGGTCCAAATTGGAATTACACTAATAGAGATAACTCTCTCGGGTGAGAAACCTCTATGGCTTTCAAGCGAAAAGAGTCCTTGCTAAATATGATGACCGTGACTCTTGGCAACTTTTCTAAATATGATTCCACAATTGTGTGCCCTCTCAGTTCCTCCACAGATACAAAGTAAAAAGCTCCCTCTCGGGTAGAAAATTGCCAAATCAATAAAATAGGACCAAGCATAGAAGAGACGGTCAAGGAGTGAATCGAATTCAGCCTTTATCCACGCGGCTCATGATTCCTTTTTGGATGATTGAGTTTATGTCCCACTTCTCGGCATGCATATAGAAACTCAATGAAAAGCTTCCCTCTTGGGCAGGGAATCAATGAATATACGTCGTCTGAACAGAGGAACTAGCAAACACAATCAGAAAAGCACATATATTGTAACATCCCCTTAGCTCCGTTAAGATACTCTTCGCTTTGGGCCGAAGGTCCGCACGAATTTAAAATGCATCTTTTTAGGTAAAAAAGGATGCCACTTATAAGCCCATGACCACCTTTGTGTTTTGTCCATGTGGGACTATCTTTCTTCACCCTTGGTCCTTTCACCTTGGGGCCTTACATATATCGCATCGACAGAATTTGTCCATGTTGCATAATGATAACCCTGTTCAGCTGGTGACCTCTTAGCATCCAGCTGAATAGGGAAGTAGATTTCCCTCTCAAGTTGCACTCGAGACAAGTTCTTGAGTTCAATCAACATTCAGAATCATTACAATAGATCAAACATGATAAAATAGGGAATGATTCATAAAGAACAACAAAGAAATCAAATAGTTCATCGAACAATGTGGAAGATTGGAAAGCAAAAACATTTGAAGATCAACATCCTCCTAGCTAGCTAGTTAGTTACACATCAGAAACAAGAAAAAGAGGAAAAAAAGAAAGAAAAAAAAGAAAAATAAAGCTGGTCGCAGCCTCCTCTTCAGCTCTCTTTAACAAGCAATGGATTCTAGATTTAGCCAAATTTGAACCCTTTCCATGGGCAGCCTCCATGCCCTTTTATAGATTTGTAGCTTAGTGCCACCTATTAAACTTTTGTTCACCAACTTCCTTGTGTGTGTGTGTTTTTTTTTTGTTAGCTTTCTAGGCAAAAGAAATATGCTCTTGTGGTCTTTCTGGATATCTCCCTTCAGCTTGTTACATGTCCAATTTTTAGCAACTAGTTTGTCCACATCTGTCCATAAAGGTGTAAAATAAGATTTCTTCCTCTTGTAGAAGGAATTTTTAGGCATCACATGGAAAGACGTTTTTTTCTTGCTATTTGCTTTTTTGGATGAACTAGCTCCTTTAAGTATGTTGTCTAATCTCGGAAAGTGTCCAAGTATGGAGTATACACACGTATGGCATATACCCGCATGCCCCCATGTTTTACCAACTGAAATTTCTACATGGAAAGCTATCAAAATAAGTAATAATATCCCAGAAATGCAGATTATCATAAGATAGATGTGGATAAATCATAAAAGTTACATTTCAATAATAAAGCATGTGTTCGAGCATGAAAACATATCAAATCATGAATTAATTAATGCATGTTGAACATAAATTAAGAGTATATATAATTTCTCCACATCAATAAAGTAACTCAAGATATCATTATATTCGTAATTAAGCTCTACACATGAGTCATTGCACATATTCAACATGATCCATACGTATCCCTCCACGATCATCTACCATACAATTAATTGAAGCTTCACAATCATGACGCTCGAATACGCACATCATGCCATAAGTCAATATGTATCCCTCCATGATCATATGTCATGTAGTTAACCAGAACTTAACAATCATGAAACCCATAACACAAGCCACTATGTGCACGCAGAAAATCTCCCAAAGGACAGATACACCCGATATATGCACTAAAGACGTCATGCATATTGAATGTGATCCCAAAGACCTTTTTCTTTCAACTAGAATGGTCAATCAACATATGGGGTTTCATAATATCAAAGTAACTGTCATAATCACATATCAATATAAAATATAACTAATTCATAATTTATCAACTATAAGGTCAAATCTTATGATTCTATATGAAATAGAAACTACCTATAAATATCATCAACAAATTCTTAGTGAGTAATTCAAAAATGTCTAAGCAATTTGACTTAGGATTTGTGTTTTGGCACACTATATGATACTGAAAGAATAATTTCTTTCTTTCTCATTACTTGTCCATTTTATGAGATCATAATTTTACTAAAAACTAGACTTCATTAGTATTTAGGCATAAAATTTTAAAATTTAATTCCCTGTATACTCTTCTAACAAAAATAGTCGATTTAAACTCGTGTGGGAAGAAAATTTCATTTCTCCATATATAAAACTTCAAATTGAATGATTCTTCTTCTCATCAAACCCTTGTAATGTCAAATTAAACATATCTAAATTTCAAACCCTAATTCAAACTATCCTAGTCGTGCCCTAATTTACAAGGTGAATATGTATCACTCAGGATAGAACAAGTGACCTGCGATGATTGATTAATAACTTTCTTTATACAAATGATTTTTATATGATTCCAGTGGTCGGAAATCTAACTTCTAAAGGATGAATCATGTTAAATTTCAGAATTTATGAAGGATGAAGCATGAAGAAATGAATCATTAGCAAAACCCTTGTCTAGCACTGAGCTCTGTGCGTGACGAAGATGAAGATGAAGCATGACGAAGAAGTAAAGGCGACATGGGTACCGAGTCTTCTTCTACACGAAGATGAGAACTTTCAATGTTCTGGCACCGAGTCGAAACTTTTGTTTTGGAACATTTGCCTTTGACAAGAACTTTTGTTCTAGTGGGCCCAACCTACGAAGATGTGCATGTTTTCCAGAACAAAAGCATGTTCTACCCTTTGTTCTCGACCCAAACGCAGCCTAAGGAAGCCACTTCTTTAATTTTTGTTCCATGCAATTAAATCCATTTGAATTGTTTGGATACGGGAGAAATCGACTTTCCTAACCATCTTTTGTGAGAACTCCATATTCACAGCATAGCCATTTAACGCAAAAGGCTAGAGCTTCTTCACCAGCCTCTCAGCGCATTTGCAGCAAAGGGTTCGACACGGCATGACACCTGGCCGTCCAGAGGGCCCCTAGGTGGTGATGAACCCCGAGCTGAAGAGAAACTCGGAGACCACGGACATGAGGCCCTTGGCGTACTTGGTCCTGTAGCTTTCCTGGAGACGTTCGGGTCTCTGACAACAACGAAGTCACGGGGGGCGGCGGCGGCGAGGTGATAGATGGGGCTGTACTGGAGGGACCATTTGAAGAGTGGGAAGAAGAGGGCACCGCAGAGGAAGTCAGAGACGTCGGAGACATCGTTGATCTTGGCGGTCACGATGGGGATGGCAGTCACGGGCGAGGGTGAGGGCACGAGTGAGAGAGGTCAGCCAGTCCAGGCTGACCCAAGAGCCATTGCTGCCTCTGCTAGCAATCGGCGGAGAGAGTCCTTGATGGAGCAGGAGGTGACGACGGGAAGGCGACGAGGAGGAGAAGAAGGTCTTTGCTTGAGGCTGCGTGGCGTGGACTGAACCGGGGAGAGGAGGAGGGAGGCAGAAGAAGAAGAGAGCAAGTCCAGTGGTGCATGCATGTTGTGATGCATCCTTCGGAAAGGGAACAAGTGCATGAGGGATGAAAGGAAATAAAATGGACGCCCAACTTAATTTTTCATGAGGGATATGATCCATTATTTTATTATCAAAATAATAAAAATGAAAATATTCGCATCCCAGATTTTTAAATAATTGAATGGACTAATTTCGATGGAAGAAATGTGATCCTGAAGGAGAGAAGAAAACCTTTCTTTCCTCCAAAACAATCTCGACTTGATCTTGATGTTAGTTGATCTGGCACCTAATTCTATCTTTCTCCTTGGATTTGTCTTTAATTATATCCCCCTCTTCAGTAATCACTGAGTACTCAAAACGTGAATTATCACATGAAAGAATGACGATCTCTTGTAGATCTACAGTAGCATCTTCCTCCCCCTGCACAAAATACTCTACATTTTCATCATCTGTATCCACATCTACCTCATTATTTTCAAGTTTAGCTTCTACATAATCACTGCTCTCCTTCTTTGATTTACTAAAAATTTTCAAACTTTTAGATTCCTTAAACATTACATATCTACTTTTGATGATTTTTTCCTTCTCTAGATGAAATAACTTGTATTCAAAATATGCATCTCCATAACCCGTAAATATTCACTCTTGAGCCTTCTCATTTAATTTTTGTCTGTATCCCTTTGTTGACACTTGTGTAGAAGCTCAACAACAAAAAATCTTCAAGTGAGAGAGTAAGACACATTCTTTTCACACTTTCTCAAGAGTATTTGAACCCAAAGGAATTCATGGAGATTTGTTAATTTGGTGGCACACAACATTCGCAGCTTCGCTCTAAAAGATCTTTGGCAAATTAGCCGTCCTCTCAGCATACAGCTGACTCTATCAGAATGAACTTGTTCAGTCTTTTATCAACACCATTATGCTGTGGAGTTCTAGACAACAAGAAATATCAATGTCCCATTAGCATCACCATGGCGTCGCAATATTTAGCGCCGCTTTGGCATCGTAGTTGGCGACACTAATGGGACACTGATATTTCTTGTTAATCACTATTGTTTCTGACAATTGATTAATAGTGTATTGTTAACATCACGTTAGCATCTCCTTCATGTCATATTAGCACCGCGACGGTGATGGGAATTAGCGTCAGCATAGCGTCACTATGGCATTGCAATATTTAGCGCTGCTCTAGCACTGATGTATGTGACGCTAACAGTGACACCATAGCGTCACTTGCATGCCGCATGTTGACGGTAATAGAGCCGAGATGACATGGGCGTGATGGGTGACGCTATTAGCACAAGATTGGTTGTGTCGCAAGCTCTGTGGCCCTACTGCGACAATAAAGTGTCGCTACTTTACATAGCACCTCTTTAGGATTGCCGTAGAGCCACCTTGTTTGTGTCTCTAATCAGCATATTTATTGTAGTGTGCTTTCCACAATAATCCTTGATTTTTTAGATGAATATTCACCATCATTATTTGTGCGAAGCTGCCTCTTTCTTCACAATGACATGAAACTTATGAAAAATATGAAATACCTGATCCTTTTTTCATAAAATAAATTCACAACTTCCGCGAAACATAATCAATAAAAGTAACAAAATATCTATTGCCACTAAAGAGTTTACCTCAATGGGACCACACACATCAGAATGTACCAAATCCATTTTATTTTTCTTCTTCTTGGAATTGGACACAAATGACACCTTGAACTGCTCACCAAATGCACACTCATCACAAGTATTCGTAAGTTCATCTTTGGTAACAATGATGTGAGAACTTCTCGTCAGAACTTGTATTCCTTTCTTACTCATGTTTCATAATCTTTTGTGATATTAATGAAGCATCTTCCTCTATTGCATTAACTGACTGTCCAATCAAATTCACTTGAATTTTGTAGAAGATCCCTAACAATTTTCCTTTTGCAACAACCATGAATCCTAATACAAAAGCCAAGGATAAATTGGATTGAGGCACAAATCTAATACGTATCTAACATCCTTCATAATTAACTCACAACCAACATCTGTTCGCATGCATATAACTCCAATTCAAGCAATTTTATACCTTGTCTTATTGCCCATCTTCATTATGCCATGATCATAAGTATTTAAACGTTGAAGCATTCCTTTAATGGAGTTGCATAATGTGAAGCCCTTAAATCAATAATCCACTCAACTGAAGAGTTTGTGACCTTACATTCTTCCTTTCCTACTAAGAAGAATATGAGATCCTCATTCGACTGTAGCAGTACTCCAATCATCTGCGCCTGTTTGATTCTTCTTGCTCTATTGTCTCTTCTAGTTTCTATAATTTGTCTTGGTATGTCTTTTTTTATCATAACGATAACATGCAAATTTTTCTCTTGACTATGACCTATTATTACCAATCTTTTGATCCTCTGTTTCAATCTCTACCTCTATTTTCGGTGATAGAGACTTGTGTAATATGTGTTCTCATGCTCTTCCTCATTGTTTCTTCATAGAATAAACAATGTTTGACACCATTAGGACCATAATTATTAAGTGCTATCACCAAATGTTCTCATGAATCTGGCAAGGAATTTAGGAGCACTAATTTCTACATCGCATTATCAAGAACTATTTTCATTGCTCCCAACCTATTTATTATTTTGCTAAAATTCACTCAAGTGTTCGTCAACAAAATTTCCATCTTTAACATCAAGTTCACTAATTTTTTGATCATGAAAGCTTAATTTTGAGCAATATTCCTTTCATATAAGTCTTGTAGCTTTATCCACAAAATTTGCGCATATGTCTCTTGAACAACATGATAAAAAACACCTAATTAATAAATCACCTAATCATCTCAATAGCTTTTTTGTGCATCTTTCTCAAACTTTCATTAGTTTTTCCTGCTGACTTTTTATCTCATAATTCAACATGGTCAAACAAGTCCTTGTAGTAAAAAAAGTCATCCATCCTGACTTTCGAAACCCAATAATTATTCAATGCCAATTTGATCATCCCGTTAAAATAGCTTTCCTCCAATTTACACAAAAGAAATTCCAATTAACCTCATTGTGATGCCACTTGTTCAAAATTTAATTCCTCTTCTTATGTGTGAATTAAATAATATAAGCCAAGCACGATGCACAAAAAATAATAGTAGACAAAAGAGACATCAAATTTGCTTGAAAAAATCCTCCAATGAGAAGATCCTCCAATCAGAAGGAAAAAAACTACAAGGCAATCACACAACAATATTCACTATCTCAAGAATAAAGTACATGGTCTCTTGAATTTCACCTAAATCTGAATAATAATCTCTTGGGATAAATAATTCTTCTCTAAAATAATACTGAAATAATGTAGGAATAACATTACATGATTACTATAATTCTTTGTGATTATAGTATCAATATTATCTTTTCTCACTACAAGAAAATCGCGAATTTCCGATGGACAAGGATCCTTCACAATTTTTTATGGCTTATGCAATGGAAAGAAAAATCCTTTCGAAATATCGACAATAATTTATTGGCGATCCTATCCTTCAAAATTACCAATGAATTTCTTATCCATCAATAATTCTGATGGACAGGGTCGTTAATAATTAAATTAATAATAAATTATATATAATATAATACAGGCATAGATTTAAGATTTATTATTAACATTTTTTACGATCGTGTTTGTCGATAACTAAATTAATAATACAATTACATATAATATAATATTAGTATATATTTAATATTTTATTATTAACATTTTTTACGATCGTGATTGTTGAAATTACCGACGGATGTAAAATCCGTTGATAATTCCCATGGGTATAGCCGTCGGTAATTAGATTAATAATAAAACTTTTTATATAATATAAATATAAGTATACGTTTAATATAAACATTTCCAAGAGTCCTATCCCGATGGACACCACAGTCAAAAACTCTAATTTCATGCCTCCTTTTCCCTCTCTCACGCTCTATATGTCCCTCTCCCCTCTCTCTCTCACGCTCTATCTGTCCCTCTCCCCCCTCTCTCTTTCCATCTCTCCCCTCTCTCTCACTCCCAAGTGTCACGCCTTATGACCCTGCTCCAGAAATCCCAATGCACGTGGCTCGGTTGAGCCCTGGACGATCGCTGATTTGCCCACTTGAATGCCCGAAGCCCTAATCCGATCACGCCTTGGATGCACAACGAAACACCCACATAAGGAGAGAAGAGAGAGGCTCTGAGTTGAGAGGAAAATTAGAGAATATATTAGCACAACTCGGATGAGCTTCAAGCCCTGAATTACATGATTTTATATAATGTCAAAAGATTCCTACACATCTTCTAACTAGGTCTCCTAACCCTACTCGGCCTAGATTGTTTCTCTAGGAAATATCTCAGCCAGCTGTAGAAGTCCTCAAAAGATTTGGCCAAACCTGTCTCCTAATCGCCCTAGGAGTTGGCCGTGTCCACCATGCGCCCACGCCGCGTCCGCGCCACGATACAAGTCCGCATCTTTGCCCCCTTAGACCTACCTGCTCGTGGGACTACAGATGCACATCCGCCTCGGCACAAGTCCGAATTGAAGTTGGATTTGTCCTGCGCGTACCTGCCTGCTCCCGTGCACGTCCGGGGTGGCCACGCCAATGCCGCGCGCCACTATGGCAAGGGATGACACAGCTCCGGCGATGGTCGTCCTCTCCATCTCTCAACTCCGGTGACTTCCCACTTCTCAGGCACTCCAGCTCCAGCCTCCCTCTTCCTTTCCCTCTCTCTCTCGAAGGCGGCCAGATATAGATGAATCCATGGAATAATCATAGGTGGTTTTGATGAGGACTAACAATCAAAGCTTCTGACAGGAGCCGTCCTGTCAGAACCTCTAATGGGCATATCCAACGGATCAAGATTTTCAGTCGAACAACTTTTGCGATGAGAAATTTTTGAACGGTTTCTTGCCATCGAAAAAGCCGTCGGAAAATAATGTTTTCGACAAATTTTTTGGAAATTGTGATAGATACGGCTGTCGGAAATGCGATTTCTTCTTGTGGTGATTGTCTCCTCTTCTCTATGTCGGTTGACCAAAGAAAGAAATCCCCTCCTTTCTTTTTCCTATAACTCTGGCGACAGAAGAAAACCTTTCTTTCCTCCAAAACAATCTCGGCGGCAGCAACAGGAAACAGGAAGAGGGAGAAAAACATAACTAATTAAGAATTTAAGGAATCTGCGGGCTAAAAAATGAGTCCATCGATGATTTTTATAAACACTCTTAGAGTGAATTTATAATAAATTTAAGACTATTATTGAAACGAGAGAATAGAGAATTGCTTTCTCGCTCTTCTCTCCTGGTGGAATTGGTATGACTTGAGCTTATAACTTATAACTAATTATCAACAACTAATCAGCTGATTATTTAGTGCATTACCTATTACTTTTTCAAAATGATTCTTTGGATTTATGCATCATGCAATAGGTTTTGTGTCGACATGCATTTATTCTCCCTGCCACATGCTTTCACCATGTTTGACAACCCATTCCTTTTCACTTTAGCAAGATTGTTTGGCTCATTTTCCCTGGTACAAAGTTGTAGTGAATGCTTCCTCGGTAAACTTTATGTATAAGTATTTTTATCTTTCATAGTTTTTAGCAACTCAAAAGAGAATCATTTTATTCCTTTGCTTTATACATTTAAAAACTTCATCTATGTTTTATAGCCGATCCCAAGCTCGGATAAAAGAAGAGGGTTGTGTTAGGCCCCGACAGCCAGCGTAAAACCCTGTCGAATCTCATGAACATGGATCAACGAGGCGTCATATGATCCATGTAGCCGACCTCACCTAGTGGGATAAGGCTTTGTTGTTGTTGTTGTATTGATATGTGAATCAACATATGTGAATCCACATTAGGTCTACACAATCATCTATCCCACTAATTAATTAAGTTTAATAACTTTAAACCTCTTTCTTGTCCAACCGTCTGGACTCCCCAAAAGACCCAAACTCTTCCCCTAAGACCGATTTTATTCTACAATAATGCTATTCTATTTTAATGAATAGGTTTAAGTGGAACTTATAATGCCATTGATGCTATGTTTATGAAGAGCTGAGAGAAGTATGGTGTTGAGCAGTCTGGTTTGCATTGGATCGAAGCATTCTGTAGAAGCTATAAGTTGTTGTTGCTTCTATCTTAATGACCTGCCTCTGCCTTTTACTGAGATTGAGGCATTCTGTAGTTAGATTCGTCATGTATTTGCATGGGATTTGTTTTGTGAAATTTTAGATTGTGATGTTGAAGAGGACAGCTTGCAAGAAATGTTGTTTTACTGCTCCCTTGGAATCCTTCTCATTCATAGTTAGACATCTCATTCATAATTTGATCTTGTCTTGTAGAAGGTTAAATATCTCCAACAATCATGATATCAAGTGCTTTTTGAATCATCAGTAAACGGTTCCAAGATCACTATGTCAACAATGACTGAAATTACTAGTGATGAGAAAGATCCACATGAACAAGAGCCAAAAGCCAATGCTAATAGAATGAGAACTCTGTAGCATGAGTGAAATAGAACAATTCATTTCATAAATTGCAATGAAAACAGATACATCATATATGCAAAGAAGTCAACACATGTTGATTTAACGAACAACACATTCTTTGTGTCTGTCAAGAACAATAATAATTTATTTTCTGATTATTAATTGAACTTGAAATTATTAACACCTGTCAAACATTCGGGACCCAATTCTGCGAGTTGTACGAAAATAAAGTCCTCGGCCGAAAGTGGTAAAGCTATTCCAAGTCATAAAGTTTCAAAGACAACAACCACTAAATAGAATAAGATTATTCAAATTAGATTGGAATCTACACGCCTTGTATGATTGCAGTTCTTGGACATACTTGAATCCATGGGCTCTGAGAATGTTCCCAATTGAGAAATCAATTTACAATATTTATGATTCATTTTAGACGTTCATAAACTACATCATTAGAGAAAACTTCGTACGAAGCTTGAAAAGAAAAAAAAATCAGAATATGGAATATCTGGTTTTATGCACGGTGTCTAGAACTATTTTATCTATCTCATTAATTCCAGAATTGATTTTAAGTTATTTTATTAATTAAAGTCTTATTGGTCACGATAAAAAAACTCTTTTTATTTATTTCAGTAATATAAAGATTACTATTTCGCTGGATTTTTTTCATTAATTACATACCATCAAGATAAAAGAAATTCTTTAAGATAGTACTCTATTTTAACTTCTTTCAAAAACAATTATTACATAAATCCTCTTAGTTTCACAATAAAAGAAGTCACATATTAATCTTTTTTTTCTAAGTCATGATTTTTATAATAAAATAAATTATATTGCATCTTTTTTCTTTATAAAGATCATTACAAAATTTAAATTTTATATTATAAAATGGATAATTCGATTATACGTTAACCTGAATTCATAGTCTGACTGCTCTATTCAAATTTTAGGAAGTCATTATTTGGTCATCCTCTAATTAATCATATCAAACAATTACATACAACTTGTCAAATATGATGGCTCAAATGTACATTATTTTATAATATATACGTTTGAGTCTGTACCCTTCTCCTTTCGGTGTAGGCATAGAAGAAAAATAATGTTCCACAAATATTATATTCATATTGAATATTATTTTAAGTTCAAAAAATATGCAAAAAAAAATTATTTTCTCTTAATTTATCAATGTTGCCAAGTAATAAAGCTCTTTACAACTTAGCATCAACATCATATATAATGTCCAAAATAATAAAATATATCACTACCCAAAAAATAATTTAATTATTATATATAAGTAATAAGACAAGAACAACTTTATCTCCGAAGTAGCCGTTGAACTGCCCTCTTTATATTTAAATTTGCGGACTCCCGTAAAGCAAAACATCGCAGGACGCGCTCCTCACCCCTCTCTCTCTCTCTCTCTACACACACACGTTCGCCGACGATCAATTATGGCCTCGCCGGAGCACGCATTGTCTACTCCATTGCTCCCGAAATCGACTCCGAACAGCGACTCACGAAGTAGCCCTCTGACGGCGAAACGTCCGCAACAAGTCCTCCGGTGCCTGTCAACTGCTACGCCTCCTTTAACAGCTGCATCGTGCATTAGCAACAGTCTATTTAAGCCACTGGCCGTCCTTTCCGACCACGCCGGCTCCGTCTCCTGTCTGGCCCTCTGTGGCGAGTTCGTTCTCAGTGCCTCACACGGCAGGGACATCATCGTCTGGCAGCAGCCTGACCTCCGGCGTTTCGCCAAGTTCGGGCGTGGCGAGGGCTCCGTCAAGGCCCTCGTCGCCGCAGGTAACCGCGTCTTCTCCGCCCATCAGGACGGCCGGATCAGGGTCTGGAAGGTATCCCGCAGCTCGGAGAACGTGTTCCGGCTCGTCGCCACCCTGCCCACCGCCAAGGACTACTTCAGCAACTTCTTGTATAAGGAGAACTACGTGCAGACCCGGCGCCATCACAAACGCCTGTGGATCGAGCACGCCGACAGCATATCCTGCCTCGCGGCCTGCGGCGGCGTCGTCTACTCCTGCTCCTGGGACAGGACGCTCAAGGTCTGGAGGACGTCCGACCTTAAGTGCCTGGAGTCAGTGCGGGCGCACGACGATGCCATCAACAGTTTGGTGGCACACAGGAACCTGCTCTATTCCGCATCGGCGGACGGCAAGATCAAGGTGTGGGGCAGAGGAGGAGGGGTGACCAAGAACTTGTCGTACTGCGTCCTGAAGGGTGTCATGGACTCAGGGCGCCAGGACGTGTCCTTAAACGCGCTGGTCGTCTGCGAGGACGGCAGGTTCGTGTACGGAGGAGGATCCGATGGCAGAATAATGGGCTGGGAAGGAGGAGGCGGCCATGGAGAGTGGAAGGTGGTGTGCAATGTGAGGGCGCACGAGAGGAGCGTGCTGTGCCTGTGCGCAGCGGGGGAGTTTGTCTGCAGTGGCTCGGCGGACAAGAGCATCCAAGTGTGGGGGAGAGGTGGTGATGGTGAACTGTGTAGCGTTGGGGTGGTGAGAGGACACGAGGGCCCTGTCAAGTGTCTGCAAGCATCATGGGACAGTCTGGGGAATGGTTTCATGCTGTACAGTGGGGGGCTTGACAAGAGTTTGAGGGTTTGGTGGGTGCCCAAAGATTTCAAGTGCCAGATGTAGAAAAAGACTTTGGACGAGTTTAATTTTCTCTGTTTCTACTGTTTTCCATTTGTTTGGCCTTCTATTGATTCCTCAGCGGGGCTTATTATGTTGCTCTTCTTTGGAATTAGGAGTCTTTTAGAATTACTGGATTAGATAGTGAAATTTTTTATCCATTAGGTGAGAGGAGAATGAAGATTCCATTAGGGGATGCATCAAGTGTTCTTTGATGGTGCACCAAGTTTATGGTGTTTGATTTATTATGATTTACATGTCGAAAGGGGTTAGTGTGGGATGATTTTGAAGAAATTGCATTCAACAGTTTGATGATTTGCAGTTAAAATTGTCAGCATGTCATGTTTAATAAAGTTGTGTACTAATGATGCTGAACAGAAATATAGGATTGTCATCCCGTTGCTTACTTGCAGCAAATATTCTGTAGGAAAATAAGATCAATTGGAAAACTTTGATATCCATCAGAATAATATGATCAATTGGAAAATTTTGATTTCCATCAGAAAGGTTAATAAAATAATTTATTAAGTTAATATGAAATTAAAAGATTGAAAGAAGAACTCGAGAGGGATTACAAATATGATCAGAGAAGAAATAAATTCTTTTTGAAGTAGGAATTGCAATAAAATTAAGATTAGAAATTTGAATTGGAATTTGGATACAAGTTTAACGAATAAAGAATTCGCAGTAAAGTTGAATTTAAGAATTTTGCATTTTTAAAAAAATTCAATCAATAAAGGCTTGAAGTGATCACATATTTCTAATATAGTTTTGAAGTTTTTGTGCACTTTGGATCTCAACAGAGCCTTCTCAACGAGCATTCTTTTGAAACTTTTAAACCGATAGTTATAATGTAATATTCGAGATGTTTTTTCTTTGCCTGTTCAAAATATTATCTTGACGACATTACTCAATTTTATATCTTAAGCGAAAATTTTAATTTACACTAATATATACAATATGCGGAAGTTACTTATACAATATCTAATAAGTTATGAGTTATGGCTCACGACTATATAATATAAGACCTTATATTCATGCGCATGCCACCGGAGTCATCAATCATCTCTTCATCACCATCACTTCATCCTGCATGGATTCAAGTGTAGGGCAAAGCCCAATGAGAATACAGTCGATACATAAAGTTGGTCAGCCAAACAATAGCAATATGAACCATATATCAATATCCATAATAACTATCAATTTTATAAATAATGCATAATCTATAAATACTTATATGATTAACGATAAGTAATTTATATTATAACAATTATCAATTAACAATAAGTAATTGATCTGTCATGCAATTAATATCATCATCTTAATTATATTATTATGTGCAGAAATTATCAATATAATAATTATTATAATTAATCTTAATCAATAATTCAACAATAACATTTTCTATAGTTAAACCCAGGCCAAGTGGGGTGAAACCCGAGTTGAGTTTTTCTTTTCGAAATTTGACACAATTTTACTCTGGAACCTAATCTCGAGTTCATCCATTAAGTCAGATCCGGATCGAATCCAAAGAAACTCGAACCATGTTAATACAATACAATTCCACCTACTTTGTAGTCATCAAAACCTAGGCCGAGTTGCCTGCAAATCTGAGCCGATTAGCTTTAAATCCATCCTTTTGATTCTAGTTGTGAGGACCTAGGCCGGATCACTAGGACAAGAGTACTGAGGGCGTAGAGTTTATACCAATGAAAATCGTTGATATAAAGATCCCTACATACCTTAAGTTGGTTGAAAAATTAACTATGTCCACTACCTCCACAAATGTCAAAAATTTGGCCCATGATTTTCTCCTCAGTGTTGCCTCAAGACCTGCGCCAATCACTAGGATGTTATTTTCATATATTCGGGCTTCGAGACGGTATATGGATCACGCTCTAAGGTGTTTCGATTTGTGAGAAAACGAAGGAGGATGAGAGAGTTCTCGTATAGAAATTTCATGGAGGCAAATTTTATGTAAAATTTTTAACTATGATTCTTTACTCTCATTGGACCTTGGATTAATTCTCCATCAATCATGACCATCCATTATTAAATACCTTATGTTAAATATTTGAATTTAATTAAATCAAAATTTCACTAATTATTTTATAATCATACTTATAAAAAATCTATATGTACTTAATTTTTTTATCTCTTTCATAACTTTTCTCAATCAACTTTACTTTTATTTTATCGTTGTATTTCCGCCTTTTATTTAATTTTCATAATTATTTAATTCCATAATATTTTATAACTTAATTTTTGAATTAAATAATAATAAATATTATTTTAATGACTGAAATATTTTTAAATTATAAGACTCAATCCTATCCTATTTAGAAATCATATATTCATTAGGATTTTATTTGAATCTCAAATCGAATTGAAATTTCTAATCACAATCTAAGTATAATTTCTACTCCAATTAAGATTTAACTTTTTTCTTTTCTTTTTTTCTTCCTAATCATGCTTTTAATTCTACTCTAATTCTAATTCCTTCTTCAAGTAGGATTAGCCTTTTTTCTCTCTATATTTCTTTTTTAATTATATTCTTATTCATATTCAAATTCTCCTTTTAATCACCTTCAATCCATCAAATACTCTAATTAAATTATACAATTATTATATTACCCCTGATAAAATCCTATTACATATAATATTTACAAATTAGTAATTGCCGAGCAAAGTCATGTTTCTTTTACTTTTACTTCATTTTTTAAGGGTTATTTCCTCTAACCACCCCTAAACAATCACGATTTTTCAAATTTAACTCCAAACTACGAACTTCATTTTTTTGATCCGTAAACTTTCGCGATTTTTCTAATTTGGTCCTTCCGTCCAATTTCGTCAACTTCTTGGTTAACTTTGATTTTTTTCTATTTGTGAAAAGTCCATTATACCCTTGCGCACCTTCCTTAAATGTTAGACTCTTTTGGTTTAAAATAATATATAATAATAAATATAAAAAATAATTAAAAAAGGCGAGCTCTCTCTCGCCAAGCGGGCCCCCCGCGACCTGTCCCGATGGAGCCGATGATGATCTCTAAATGGTGGAGCCACCGACGGAGCTGGTTGACCCCGTCGCGCACGGCGATGCAGATGTCGAGCGCCTTGACGGCGCGATCGAAGAAGTCGGACACGAGGCGCTACACTGTGGGTCGAGCGAGGGCCGGCCACCGTGTCGGACCGCCGCAACCGAAAAGCACGGACCGGAAGTCCTCATGGCAGATGATGAACGATTCAAGCAACCGACGGACCCAGGCGAGGGAGAGGACGTCGGAGGCGGCATCACCTGTGGCGAGATCTGCGAAGAGGTTGGCCACGCGCCTCTAGAATGCCTCCGGATCCTGGATCGCCTCCACCGTGTCCGTGGACGGCGTGAACCTGGTCACGGCGGTTGCTCAGTATCGACTGCCCGATCGCCGCGAATGGTACCGATGATCCCTGATGGGAACTCAAGATTTAATCAAGAACAAAACAACCGAAAACAGGGATCAAAACAAAACCCCAAGATTTGGATCCAATTGTGGGGAAATTTTTAACATAGTCGAGAATTCATCGGGAAGATAAGGGCCACATATTGCGAAGGTTTCAACAAATGAGCAGAAGAAAAAAAACAATGGAGAAGAAGTCGCTCGCGGTTGGCTCAGGCGAGCTCGCTCACCACGCTCAGGCAAGCTCGCTCACCACGCTCAGGCGAGCTCTCGCCGACGCGAGTGAAGGAGCTCGTGCTCAGGCGAGCTCTCTCTGACGCTTGCTCGCTCGCGCTCAGGCGAGCTCTCGCCGGCACGAGCAAGCTCGCTTGTGCTCAAGCGAGAGGGTGGCCTGAGTTCTCCTCTATCCTTTTTTTAATTACTTTTTAAAATTTATTATTATATATCATTTTAAACCAAAAGAGACTAACACTTAAGGAAGGGCGCAAGGGTATAATTGACTTTTCACAAATAAAAAAAATCAAAGTTAATAGAAAAGTTGACGGAAGGATCAAATTAAAAAAATCGCAAAAGTTTGGGACTCAAAAAATGAAGTTCGTAGTTTGAGGTTAGATCTAGAAAATCGTGATAGTTTAAGGATGATTAGAGGAAATAACCATTTTTCTAAAGGATTTAATGGCCATCATATGCCTCCTTAGGCTTATGATGGCCATATGCCTCACGCCCAATCGGACGGTGGGCGCTACTCTCTTTTTTTCGTGGATGCAGAACGGTGGCTTCGGCAGCGCACCGGCAGAAGGACGTCGCCATTGCCGGATCAGAAAGAAAGGGGGAGAGATCCCATGCCATTGTCGTCGATGTCGCCATCACCGGCCATCGTAAAGGAGCAGCAGCAGCAGCCGCCTCGTAGAGTCGTAGAGTTGCGCCCAAAGGAGCAGCAGCCATCGTCGCCGATCTCTCTCTTGTGCGCGATCGAGTTGTAGCGCCCTCGCCTCGTCGTCGTCGACGTCGCTATCGCTGGATCGGGAGAAAGAGGGAGGGATCGGATCGCCTCGTGCCTCGCCGCCGCCTCGCCGCTCACACCTCGCCGCTTGGATCCCCTGCAATCGTCCGCCCTCGCTTCATCGTCGTCGTTGGATCGAGGAGAAAGAGGGAGAGATCGCGTCTTGCTGTTGCCCTCGCCTCGTCGCTGTCGACGTCGCCATCGCCGGATCGAGAAAAAGAGAGAGGGATCGAGGATCGGATCGCCTCACCACTTGGATCCCCTGTAATCGCCCGTCCCCCGCTTCATCGTCGTCGCCGTCGCCATCGCCAGATCGGTCGTCGCGGCTTGCGCCTCGCCCAACATCATCTCGTCCAACCGTCCGATCTAATCGGACGGTGGAGTTACAAGTGAATAGCTGGAAATCAAGAAAAGAAAAATGAATTGGACGTGTTAATTTGATCAGAGAAGCGGTGAGCGTCAAGAGAATCATTTCAGTTTTTAAAAACGTGAATTTTATGTTACCTTGTAATTTTGAGTGTACAAAATTTACATTGTCATTTTATTGGAAAGGAAACTTAAATAAGTAATGTATTTCCTTTCCGGACAAAATACTGAATATATTATAAAAATTTAATAGCCTCATCTCATATCCATACTTTTCATGTTCTGCATCTTGATTATGTGCGTTTGCTACCTAATCAAATTAAGTGAAAGAGAAGTTTTTCTTTTAATTTGATAAGATACCTTGTCTTGACGGTTGTTTTTTTTTTTTTGGGTTAGCTCCCGGTAGGTGGAATCGACGATCCAACTCGTGCGACGTTAAAAAATGTACCGTTCACAAGTTAAAGACTGATTCACTATCGAGCCTAATTAATTTGGTTGATCGGATTATGTCGCATACTTGACATTAGCAGATGATGTTCCCAATAAGGGTACTATTGAATTCAATTATGTGGAAGTTACAAAACACAGTATCATCATTATTTTCTTTATCTATTCTTTAACAAAAACTATAATGCCCTCGAGTTCTACTTTGTCACATGGCTAAATTCAATCGATAAGACACTACTAAATATACAATACTTTGAGTAAAGAATTAATTTTGACTGAGCATTTGATCAGGACTATAAGATTGCAAAAGAGGTGAAAGTAAATATTATTACAAGTGAAAGTCCAATATACTTTTTGAAATAAAATTGAATCTTCGTCAAAACAAAGAAAAATATAATTGAAATCACTATTATATTAATTAAAACTCATTGAAGTTTAAGAAAACGGAACAATGTCTACAATGCTAATGTTCATATAACGAATAAATGGAAATATGGCTATAATATTTAGTTAATTTTGAAATTAAATGGAAAATTTTAGTTCGTGATCCATCTGTAGAACATGATTCAGTTCATGCATTAATTAAATCATATTTCGCATCTTCATAATTAATGATTAGGCTCGTCAGACAATAGAAGGTATTTTTTTTTATCAGGTATCTCTAACAATTTTTTGCTTTACAATATGGAATTCAATACTATGCAAATCGCAAGATCCAATAACATCGTTATTTTCTTTTTCTATTCTTTAACGAAAAATTCTTAATTTAATTAAAATTTTGAGATTTCAATCCAGAATATGTTAAATAAAATGAGCTATGAACAATGCCCAAAGCTCATCTTTATATTTATAGTCCTCTGAGTACAAAAAAGTAAAAAAATAAAAGGAAATCCGATTCATTCAGATGTAAGGCTTAAAGTGTTTCTTTTTTAAATATAGTTCTCTTTTTCAAAAAAAAAAAGAAGATAAGAAATGGATTAAGTAGTTAGAGAGTAATTTGAGGAGGATCTTCTTCCAAAAATGATCGCTTTGGGATAGGCGGGTGACTCCGGTCAAAAAATGCGGCCCACAATTTGCATTACCACTAATGTAAATACAAATTGCGCATCATCAACAACATGGCTATCATAGTCACCTATCAATAATAATCATTATTAGTATTGTTGACTCCAAGTCCACGCCAAGACTAAAAATATTCCAAGAAATCAACGTCACCTCTGCATTTCTAAGTACTATCATAAATTGGGCATCCAAGATTTATGTTATATGAGTTGTAAATTTCCCTACGAAACATTTAAGTAAAGAAATATAATAATTTCTTAATATAATATTGCCATATATATATATATATATATATATATATATATATGCAGCATACTCGAAATCGATGCTTCCATTAATTATGCGTTAAAGTCACACTACTCTACACTACTCTTGAATTCGAAGTTATGCGTTAAAGTCACCTTTCCAAAGCTCATCTTGCAATTTGTGATGATAGGATTCATTCCACTTGATCCTTTAAATTAAAAAAAAAAACTAAAAAGAATTGGAATGCGTTGTCCACAATCAAAAGTACTGGCCGACGATTTTGACTGCAATTGCAACTATATAACATCGACTTCCAAGTCTAATTGATCCGGATATAGTCGGAAGATTTTGTTCATCAAATTCATAAATGTTAGAAAAGCATTAATCAGTCCAAATGACATAATTAAAAACCTTTAGTGATCATACCTCAATCGAAAAGCAGTTTTCGATGTTTCTTCCTCGGCCACCCTCAACTGGTGGTAGCTACTACGCAGTTCAATCTTAGAAAACACCAACACCTTGGACAACTGATCAAAGAGATATGTGTGGTAGAGGGTAGTTATTCTAGTGATGCAAAGTCGCATGGAGCAATCCTTCTTCTTAACGAATGAGACCGGTGCGTCCCAGTCGAATAAAAACCTCATCCAGTAGCTCTTGTATCTGTTTTTTCAACTCTTGCATCACATGGGTTCTCAAAACCCAAGTCGAATGACCCTAATACACGGGCCGAGTTCTCCGAACTCTGTCTAGATCGACTTGAACAAACTTTGGCCGAGTTCCTCAGGACCCAAGCCAGGTACTACTTCACTTGAGTTGGGTTTTGCCGGTCATTCGATGTCGTGGTTTTCAAATGTGACTTCCGATGGTATTTGTAATGCTATTATCAATACAATTCTAGTTCCAATTAAGCCATATTATAAATCATATATAGGACAAGAGTCATGACAGTCTATACCGACGAAAATTATCGATATAGGATATAGAGATCCCCTACGTACCTTAAGTTAGTTTAAAAAAAATCAATTTTGTCCATTGCTATGTTGCACAAATGTCGAAAACCTTCGATTTTTCCTCGGTGTTGCCTCTAGACCTACACTGATCACTAGGATGTTGTTTTCCTATAACGATATATTGGTCATGCTCTCATGTTTTAAGTTTGTAAGAAAATGAAAGAGGAAGAAAGGGTTCTCGTACCAAAATTTTATGAAGGAAAATAATAATTTTTAACCACACTTTAGATCTTACTTTTAGTTTTTAACTAGGATTTTTTTTACTCCTATTGGACCTTGGGATAATTCTCGATCGTGGTCATCCACCATTAAATATTATATGTTAAATATTCAAATTTAATGAAATCTAAATTTCACTAATTATTTCATAATCATACTTATAAAAAATTAATATTGTACTCAAATTTCATTTTATCTCTGTCATAACTTCTTTCAATCAAACTCTACTTTCACCTTATCCTTGTATTTCTTCTTTTTCTCTAATTTTTGAAATTATTTAATTTTATAATATTTTATCACTTAATTTTCGGGGTTGAAATAGTTTTAAACTATAAAACACTCAATCCTATCCTATTTGTGAGTTTTGCATCTCAAATCAAATTAAAATTCTTTATCACAAATTAAGTATAATATATACTCTCGTTACGATTTAACTTTCTTTTTTTCTTTTTTTCTTTCTAATCATACTTTTAATCCTATTCTAATTCTAATTTTTTTATTAGGATTAGCCTTTCTTTCTTTCCATATTCCTTTTCTAATTATATCCTTATTCCTTTTCAAATTCTCCGTTTAATAATCTTCAATTTATCAAATACTCTAATTAAATTATACAATTATTATATTACCCCTGATAAAATCATGTTACATTTAATATTTACAAATTAGTAATTGCCGAACAAAAGCATGTTTCTTTTACTTTTACTTCATTTTTTTAATACGTCTTTGAAGAAAAATGTGACATGAAGGATTAAAAGTGAATAGCTGGAAATCAAGAAACGAAAGATGAATTGGACGTTAATTTGATCAGAAAAGCGGTGAGCGTCAACAGAATCATTTCAGTTTTTTAAAATGTGAATTTTATGTTACCTTGTAATTATGAGTGTACAAAATTTACATTGTGATTTTATTGGAAAGGAAACTTAAATAAGTAATGTATTTCCTTTCCGGACAAATACTGAATATATTAAAAAAATTTAATAGCCTCATCTCATATCCATACTTTTCATTTCTGCATCTTGATTATGTGAGTTTGCTACCTAATCAAATTTAAGTGAAAGAGAAGTTTTTCTTTTAATTTGATAAGATACCTTGTATTGACAATTATTTTTTTTTGAATGGTCAGCTCTCGGTAATTGGAGTCGACGACCCAACTCACGCGACATTAAAAAACGTACCCTTCACAGGGTTTTTTTTTCTTTCTCTATTCTTTAACAAAAACTGTAATGCCCTCAAGTCCTACTTTGTCACATGGTTAAATTCAATCTATAAGACACTACTAATTATACAATACTTTGATTAAAGAATTAATTTTGATTGAGCATTTGATCAGAACTATAAGAATGTAAAAGAGTTGAAAGTAAATATTATTACAAGTGAAAGTCCAATATACTTTTTTGAAATAAAATTGAATCTTCGTCAATGAAAAATAGAATCGAAGTCACTATTATATTAATCAAAACTCATTAAAGTTTAAGAAAACGGAACAATGTCTACAATGCTAATGTTCATATAACGAATAAATGGAAATATGGCTATAATATTTAGTTAAATTTGAAATTAAATGGAAAATTTTAGTTCAAGTGGTTCATGTGTAGAACATGATTTAGTTCAAGCATTAATTAAACCATATTTCGCATCTTCATAATTAATGATTACGCTCGTCAGACAATAGAAGGTATTTTTTTTATCATGTATCTCTAACAATTTTTTGCTTTACAATATTGAATTCAATACTATGCAAATCGCAAGACCCAATAACATCGCTATTTTCTTTTTTCTATTCTTTAACGAAAAATTCTTAATTTAATTAAAATTTTGAGATTTCAATCCAGAATATATTAAATAAAATGAGCTATGAACAATGCCCAAAGTTCATCTTTATATTTATAGTCTTCTGAGCACAAAAAGTAAAAAAATAAAAGGAAATTCGATTCGCAAGCTTATTGATTCACGTTGTTACAAATATTATAAAAAAAAATGCGGCGCACAATTTGCATTACGACTAATGTAGTTACAAATTGCGCATCATCATCATCATGGCTATCACAGTCACCTATCAATAATTATTATTAGTATTGTTGACTCCAAGTCCACGCCAAGACTAAAAATCAGGTCCTCTATGCATTTTTTCCTTATAGTTCCAAGAAATCAACATCGCCTCTGCATTTCTAAGTACTATCATAAATTGGGCATCCAAGATTTATGTTATATGAGTTGTAAATTGTCGTACGAAACATTTAAGTAAAGAAATATAATAATTTTGTAATATAATATTATCATATATTTATACAGCATACTAAAAGTCTGATCACATAAACTGAAAAATGAAATATTTAACCCACAATTGTTATCCAGTTCTGGATATCAGCAAGTCGATGCTTCCATTAATTAAATTCGAAGTTATGCGTTAAATTGGTTTAATCAATTATTGGATGCCTTGTACACAATCGTTTGTATTATTGTCATCCACTCATTATATAAAATGAAAGGGTGCTCTGGCCGACGATTTTGACTGCAACTGCGACTATATATCGACTTCCATGCCTACACGAATAAGATGATAGCGGATTCTTCTTCCACGCTGTGAGAACTATCATCTCCGCAAGGATCGAGGATCTAAAAAATGGCAGAGGCGTTTCAGATTACTTCAATCGTGAACTGGGCATTGAGCAAGCTGTCTTCCTTGATCCCGCAAGCTTCTTCTCCTTCGTCCTCCAAGAAGCATCCATACTCTGCTGAGCACGAGCTGCGTAAGTTGGAAAGGACCATGAAGAGGATCCAAGCCACGCTCGAGGATGCAGAGGAGAGGGATATAGATGATAAGTCTGATCAGCTTCGTCTCAGGGAGCTCAGAGAGGTGGCCTACGATATCGAGGATATAGTTGATGACTATGAGTACGAAGTGCTGCGAGTCAAAGTGAAAGCTCGGCGAATGGCGATGGCTGCAATTGAGGATGATAAGCGTGACAAGGTACTTGACTGGAACTCTTTCTCTCCAGAAGTTCTTATTTCAGATGACTTGATAGATAGGATGAGAGAGGTCAGAGAGAAATTTGAAGAGATCACGGATGAATGGAAACGTATTAGCTTCCTAGAGAAAGAGAGAAAGAGGCCACGCGTTCCAAAGTGGAGTGAACACAGAGAGACCACTTCCTTATTGGATCTCGATAATACTTTTGGAAGGAGAGATGAGAAGGATGAGATAATTGAATGGCTACTTCAAGAAAGGAACGAACCCCATGGAGTCTCAGTCTTTGCAATAATTGGTATGGGCGGAATAGGCAAAACTACTCTTGCACAAGCAGTTTATCGTGATCCAAGGGTTTCCAAACATTTTGATTTGAGTGCGTGGATTTGTGTATCAGAAAATTTTGATGTCGGTGGTCTATTAAGAAAAATTATCAACTCTCTTTTTGTGACTAGGGAGAATAAATTGTTTTCACATGAGCCCGACAATACTGATAATATGCGTTTCGATATGACTTCACAGGATTCCGACAATATTAATAATATGAGTTTAGAAGTGCTTTGTCGGTGTCTAAATAACAAACTACAAGGAAAAAAGTTCTTTATTGTATTAGATGATGTTTGGAATCAGAAGTTGGATTTGTGGGAGTCGCTCAAGAGGCCCTTAAATGACGTCGGATTTGGTAAAATTATATTGACCACACGAAATGCGGGTGTGGCAAAAATCATGCAATCAACTGACCATATTGATTTAAAAGATTTACCATTTGATGATTGTTTGTCTTTATTTATGAGGATAGCCTTCCAAGGCCGAGATCGAAATTTGCATTGCAATTTGTTAGATATCGGCAGAAGGATTGTAGAAAAGTGCAAGGGAATACCTTTGGCCGTCAAGGTTCTTGCGGGCATTCTTAGCTACGAATATGCGGAAGAGAAATGGAACGATATATTAGAAAGTGAATTATTGGAGGTTGAAAGTGAAAATAATAATGTGTTGCCTGTTTTAACATTAAGTTATAATAACATGCCGGTGGAGTTGAGATCATGTTTCAAGTATCTATCATTGTTTGCCAAGGATTCAAAACTTGATAAAGAAATTGTGGTTGCACAATGGATGTCGCACGGGTTCTTGCAGGGCAAAGGAAAACAGATAGAAGAGGATGTTGGCAGTTCCTATTTTGAAGAGTTTTTACAAAGGTCAATTTTACAGCGGTCCGATAGTGACCCAATGAGCTTTGTCATGCATGACCTCATCCATGATCTTGCCCAACTTGTCGCTAAAGATGAGTACTTATTGATAACCAGTGACATGTTTCCAAAAAAGATTTTGAGAACTATTCGGCATGTTTCCATTTATGTAAAGGATGGCTTTGATATAATACTTTTGAGGCCTTTATTTGAATCAAAAAGCTTGAGGACACTTTTGATACAGCAAACTTCTTCTACTGAGAATGGCCATCAACAATTGTGCACTTTTATTGAAGGATCATATCACAATTTGACGTGTCTTAGAACACTCGTTTGGAAAGACCTCCAGAACGGAAGGGACATAGTTTTTGAAAAAAGAATGATGCCGGATGCACTTCGCCACCTTAAGCATTTGAGATATTTAAATTTCGGTACTTGTGTTTCTGATGCAGAACCTTTGTATAGCCTTTATCATCTTCAAACATTTATCTCATTTAATCATGCAATGGAGCTGTGCAGTGGTATCGGAGATTTGATTAACTTGAGACATCTCCTAATTGATTGGTGTAATTATATGCATCATGAAGTCGGATGGCTGACCAATCTTCGAAGGTTGAGATGTTTCAGAATTGGAGGTGAGAGATGTCAGTTGAAACTCATGGATTTGAAAGGCCTGGCCACCCTCAGAGGCAGTTTATCAATATCAGGACTTGAAAATGTCAAAGGCTCTGAGATCACTGTCCCAGGGGCTTTTGTGAACACCTTGCAAGAAGTTGATTATTTGACCCTTAATGGGGGTGGAATTGGTGAAATTGAGATGGACGAAAATGAGAATTTGGGGAAACATGTGTTGGACATGTTGCAACCGCATCATAACCTCTTTCTACTGTTAATAATTGGATGCCACATTCTCCCAACATGGTTGAGCGATGCTTCGTTTTTCAAACTTCATTGTTTAGATATACGGTATTCCAACTGCACATCTTTGCCGACATTGGGTCAGTTGCCTGCTCTCAAACATCTATATCTATCTCGTATGAAAAGAGTGAAGATTGTTGGGCGTGAATTGCTACAAAGTTGTTCGAATGGCGCTGCTACTGCAAGTGCTAGGAGCGGTTGTGGCTTCCCCTCGCTGGAGGAGTTGTGGTTTCATGATATGGACGCATGGGAAGAGTGGAACGGGGTGGAGGACGGGGACTTTCCACGTCTTCGTAGGCTTGAAATCTCGAAATGTCCAAAGCTGAGGGCATTACCGACTCTCCATTCAGTTACCGAATTAACATTTAGAGAAGGATGGAATCCCGAATTGCTATCCGGCTGTTGCCTCCCAATGCTTCGAACTCTTAACCTTGTGTATTTAGGTGTACCATCCTTGATCCTTCCGGATTACCAAATCCTACGTTCAATTAAGACGTTAGCAATTCATAGAGGAAGAGTGAATTGTGACAATTGTCAACGTCGAGAGGAAGAGTCGGTTCTGACATCCATAGAGGGAATTGGAAACCTCACTTCTCTTCAACATTTGAAGATCGAAAGATGCAAGAACGCGAGGATCTCGCCAAACGAACAGCTGCCCCCCGGTCTACGGGACGTGGAAATATCAGGCTCTCCAGAAGTTGAGCGGTGGTACAAGAATCAACTTCTGAGCGGTGGTGGTGGTGGTTCTGCTTGATGCGGAGGAGACGAGTGAAAGGAGGAAGACGTGCTCAACTCTTCCTTTTTTTTAGCTGTAGATCTTTCTTTTCTGTTTTTACAGCGGGAGTTTGCTTTTCTAAATTTTGGCTTATTGCTAGTGAGGAAACGCAGCCAAAATTGCAAATGGCAGCAAGTGGTCGATCTGTGGAACAATTAGTTTAAGAGCTAATTCAATCATATTTCGCATCTCCATAGTGATTGTGCTTGTAAGACAAGAGAAGGCGTTTTTTTTCTTAAAAAAAAAGATTTTATCATGCAGCTTATGATAACAATTGATAATATTGACTTCAACACTATCATCGTTATTTTTTTTTCTATTCTTTGAACATTTGGAATGTAAAGAAAATATCATACGGTGGATACTTGAAATTTGTTCCTTACAATGCATGCTCCAAAACTCATCTTTATATTTATATTCTTCTGCGTACAAGAAAAAAAAATAAAATGAACCAGATACTTTAACGATTAAAATGATTTATTTATATCTAAAATATAGTTTTATAGTTCTTGTGCACTTTCGATTTTGTCACCGACAAATATGCAGACACTTTTCTCAGCACATCCTCGCCAATAAGGCATTCTTTTGAAAATCGTCAAACGTTAATTATAAAATTTACAAATTACTAACTGCCGAACATGTATCACAGTACTAGAAAAACGCTGATTACCGACGGTCCAAACCATCGGTAATCAGCCCAAAAATCGTCGGTAACGCAATTACCAACGATTTTTCAGTCAGAATCGATCCGTCGGAAAAACGCTCGTCGCAAATTAATTTGGACGGTCGAAAAAAAATTCGTCGAAAATATCGACGGTTAGAACCGTTAGAAAAGTCCCGGCGGTTCGAACCGTCGAAAGTTTTCGACAGTTACAACCGCCGGAAAAGGCCGACGGTTCGAACCGTCAAAAGTTTTCAATGGTTGCGACCGTCGGAAAAGGCCAGCGGTTCGAACCGTCGAAAGTTTTCGACGGTCACAATTGTCAAAACTTTCGACGATTGTCGCAACCGTCGATCTTTCGACGGTCGCAACCATCGCAAAGAATTTTTTAAATATAAAAAAATTAGCGGTCAGATCGGACCATGGCCGGCTCCGGCCACGGCCAAATCTGGCCGCCCGCGACAGGATGGGCCGGATCCGGTCGCCAGCCGACCGATCCACCCAATAATCTTTCTTCAAACTTTTCTATCCACCCAATAACAGAAAAGGAAGAAACGAAATGGGACATAATAAACAAGCCTAGAAACATAAGAGAAAGAAAAAAAAACAAAGAAATCATCTTTCTTTTATTTTATTTTTTTTGAGAAAAATGCATGTAAACTCATAAAGGATTTACACGTAACATTGGATTAATTTCGATGATGAATCTTAATATAAAAAATTAAGATAACTTTAATTATTTGATGTCATGATCAAATAATTTAAATGAACATCTACCATTAAATATTGATCTAATCATGAATTTAAAATCTTTTTTGGGTTTGCACCTCCATATATCCCTATTTTTTATAGTATAAGATTGATGAGAAGAGAAAATGTCTATTTTTCATTTATTAAACGTTTTTCAATCCACCTAATAATAGGCAAACAAATAAAGGAAATATATGACGTCACAAACTAGAATTTATAACACGTTGCATTAACTAAATTTATTTTTATTTATCTATTATTATTGCTAATATTTTTACATGTCACACACTAGAATTTGGATTGATAATTGAACTTCACTGCTAAAATTTAATTATGCCCCTTGTGCTGGATAGATAATTAATGATTGTCAATTGATTGATAATTATAATAAAGTAATTTAATCGAGTGGACACTGATTTTTTAACAATTGATTATTGACTTAAGATAATTAAATTAATTGATCATCATAAATCAGTCATACGAATAATTATTATAATTATTCAATTATTAATTATTAATTACTATAATTATGAATAATCATAAAGTAATTATAAATAATTGATCATTGATGATTTATAATATTAATTTCTTGAAGCATGGTTCGTGTGGTTAAGAGGTGGATCTATTCGAATAAATATTTTTTTTTGAAAATTATTAAAAGTATTAATTTTTGAGATAGATGTGACAAAAACTTGATAGGTGTAGTTTTGCTGAACTGGGTTAGATATTAGTTTTCGATAAATATGACAAGCGTAGTTTTGACTCGTCGATATATAAGAGCTGCACCGTTCACTACGTGAGTGTATAACTCATTAATATCTCACTCGTCGATATTAATCACAAACATCTTTTCCATGATGGTTTGTTGTGCTTTACACTAATTAGATTCATCTATATGGCGTTAGTGAGTGTACAACTCATCAAAAAGCTGTAACTTACAGCCCATATGCTTAATCATCCGATCAAATCGGGTGGCTCTTTTTTCTTTCATTTTTCTACGTGCAGGTAGAAAAGAACAAAACAATAACTAATTACACACGATTTTGACCGTCTTTAATTTGATAAAAATCATCAAAAATTATGATTTTCGACGGAACCGATCTATTGAAAAAATGGACGTCGCAAATCGATTTTCGATGGTTGAAAGTTCCGACGATTGTAGCCATCCCAAAAGTCCAGCGCTCGCAACCGTCGAAACTTTTGGCGGTTGCAACCGTCGAGACTTTTGGCGGTTTCAACCGTCGAGACTTTCGGCGGTCATCGCAACCGTCGAAACTTTCGACGGTAGCAATCGTCAAAAACTTTCGGCGGTTCTCGCGACCATCGAAACTTTCGATGATCGCAATCGTCACAAAAAATTTTTATAATATAGAAAAAATTAGCTTGCCGCCAACGGCCCGAATCGGCCGCCAGGTGGCCGCTCAGACAGCCAGCGACCCAATCCGGCCGCCCGCGTCTAGATCCGGCAGCCACGCAGCCACATCCGACAGCCAAGCGGCCGATTTGGCTGCTTGCGGCCATATCGGATAGCAAGGCGGCCAATCTGGCCCCCGCGGCCAGATTCGACCGATCCGGAGAGGGAGTCGGAGACCGAGAGAGAGAAAGAGAGGGATGGAGGGAGAGGAGGTTGCCGGCGGGGAGATCTGTCCGGGAGGTCATGTCGCCGGCAAAATAGGAGAGGGAGAGAGAGGGAAAGAAGTAGAGATAGGAAAGAGGGATAAGGTTATATATATATATATAGGGAAAGATGGAAAAGAGGGAGAATGAAAAAAGGAGCGAGATTTGATTTTTTAGTTACCGACGGTCACGACTGTCGATAACTCAAAGACTCCTTTATATTATATTATTTTTTACTTACCGACGATTTGGACAGTCGAAATTATCGACGGTCTGAACTATCGGTAATTATATTAATAAAAGACTCATTATAATATTATTATTTTTAACTTACCGACGGTTTGAACCGTCGAAAATATATGAACTGTCGGTAATTATATTAATAAAAGACTCGTTATAATATTATTATTTTCACTTTTTGACAGTTTGGACCGTCGAAAATATCGACAGTCTGAACTGTCGCTAATTATGGCCTCTTTTACAGCATGAGTAAGAGTCATATACTCACCTTCTATAGAAGAAAGTGCTACCACGCTTTGTCTCTTGCTCATCCAACTTAGTGCAGCCCCAAATAATGTAAAAACATATCCGCTAGTGGACCATATACTATCAATGTCTCCACTCCAATCAGCATCTACATGGCCTACAATATCAAGTCTATTTCCTTTCCCTATACCTTCAAAACACAAAGAAAAATCTGAAGTTCCACGAAGGTACCTGAAAACTCTCTTGATAGCATTCTAGTGTTCTCTGCCTGGGTTAGACATATACCGACTCAAGACTCCCACTGCTTGAGCTATATCTAGACGCGTGCACATCATAGCATATATCAAGCTGCCCACTGCACTTGCATATGGTACACGGTTCATCTTTTCGACTTCTTCATCCATCTTCGAGCATTGCTCTGTAGAAAGTTTGGTTCCTAGAGACATAGGAGTACTCACTGACTTGCAGTCCGACATGTTAAATTTCTTCAACACTTCTTTTATGTACTTCTCCTGTCCTATCCACAACTTTCACTTTTGACGATCCCTTCTAATCTGCATACCCAAAATAAAATTCATCGGCCCCCAAGTTTTTCATCTCAAACTTCTTGACCAACAAATCCTTCACTGAATTCATCATCTTCATGTTGTTTTGATGCGTTGAAATGATGTAGCAAAATATAATAGCTAGCAAGTGCACTAGTCGCTCAAGTAATATAGTAAATAGAAGTAAGAGTGTCGAACCCACGAGGAATATTATTAATTCAATATCTGAATTTATAAATTAATAAGAGAGGGAAAAATATGGATTTTGAAAATTATTTTTAAAAGATAAAGAAAAATAAGATAAAGATAAGATAGTGGTGTTGAAGTTAGGCCTTAGAATGAAAATAGATCAGGATAAATATTTGAACCATAAAAGATAAATTTAATCTTTAAAGATGGATTAAAAATTTTTCCAAGTTATTAATTTACAAGATTAACATCACAGAGTCCACAAATTGGTAATTCTGCTATTTAATCCGGTAAATCAAACTATCTTAAATTTAATCAAACCTAAAGTCCCACAAATTGGTATTCGTCAGATAAGATTAAAATTAAGATGCATTAGTATAAAAATTCTAGACTATTAATCACTCTACAAACTGATATAAATTAACAGACCACATAAACTTGATTCTCCACACACTAGTTATCAAATTTATGTCAATTATTAATTTCACATAAAAACAATTAATTTAATTAATGAATTCTGAAATTAAATAGTCCATAAACTGATAATTACTCAACTCAGATATCCAAGTAATTAAATTAAAAGCATTAAGCACAATTAACTAATTAATAAGAAAAGATTAAAACAAATAATATATGGTCCAAATAGTTTTCCTTCAATAATAATCTCCTAACATGAAATAAATAAAAATATGGAGTTCATCCTAGAAATTCTGAAGAGATAATAACAAAATAATAATAATTGAAAGAATTACACCCAAATAGATAAAAGTCGAAGCTTCGGATCACGGGCAGACAGTCGGGCAGCCTCTCGGACTTGATCAGGATCACGATCAACTTTCAGCCGTCGCAACTCTCTCCTCTTGGTCGTAGCCTGCAGACTCACGACTCGTCGTGGAAGAAAACCTGAACTTCAGAGCACACCTTGTGACGATGGTTTTCTCACGTATTTATAGGGTGCGATCGGCCTTCAATTTGATCCCGGCCGTAACATCGTACGGTTGATTTTAAAATTATGAGATAAACTCGGCCAACACGATAAATCCTTTTTATCATTACGCCCAAAGATAAATCCTTCTTATCTTTACTCCCTTCGAATCTCGGCCTTAATAAAGAAGAGTCCTTATCATTACCCCCTCTAAATCTCGGTCGTAAGGAAAGAATTTATCTTGTTACGCCCAAAAGATAAAATCATTTAATTGTTACCCCCTTTGAATCTCGGCTAAAATGATGAAATCTGATCTCGTTATGCCCAAAATTCAAGTTGCATTCGTTTTTATTCAACCATGAGATCATCTCGGCCGAAATATAATTCTTTACGGTCGATTCATTTTACCTGCAAAATAATTATAAAAATTACGTAAATTCCTCTTTAGTTAAAATATTCAAAACATTAATAATTAAAATTGATAAATCCGGAATTACGACTAAAAGTGACTAAAAATGATGTATGCCATGAACAAATTACAGAAAAATTAATTAAAATAATAATCTAAAATATGTTGTATTTTGCATGCATCAAACTCCTTCAAGCTTAAAATCTTGCTTGTCCTCAAGCAAAAATTCAAGGCAAGGCTCAAGAAAGTTCCGTCATAGCCTCCATATTGTCAACTGACTAATTTTCTCACGTAGTTCTTCTGCACACCTACTACTCAGTATCTTATCATTTTCCATGCACTTAGCTTCGTAGAGGTTCTAAATGCTATACAAATTTAAACAATCTCAAATTCAGCCTTGTAGAAAAATAAATTATCTGTCAAATAATAGCATTAATATTGAACACATAAGTACTAATTGAGCTTAAAGTTTTTTCTTTTTCTTTTTTTTTTCTTTTTCAACTTTATTTTCAATCATTTTAAAAGTTCTAATCTTCAAGCAGGATTGCACAAGGAAGTTCATGTAGCGAGCTTTGGACTGATGACTCACAGACCAGATGGTCTTAGGGCAACAGGTGATAAGGTACCCCTCGAGTTTACTTGCCCGAACAACCAAGGTTCTGAATGAAGAGTTCGAACTTAGCCATGATTCAGTACTCATGTGCTTCTCCATATTTCACAAGATGGTCCATGTAGCAGGTTTTCGATCGACGGATCCCAGAGCAGTTGCCCTTAGGTCGCCAGGCATGAACCCCTACGGATCTAATTACTCGAACACATCTTGGTTCCGGATAATACTTTTGTACCTACACATAACTTTATTCATCATTTTTTTTATTTGTTGGGGTTTAACTAACCCTTCTTTTTTATAAGCTCAAAAAGTACTTGATATTGTCAATAAGAAGGCTACTACTAATCAAGACTTAAAAGAAATTAATAAAAAGGCATGAATATGATTTTGTCGTCTAGTCATTCATAACTCTATTTAGCACGGGCACACAATCTATAAGTTTGATACTGAAGTAGCAAATGATAAGAAAGAAAAGTATTCAAATTTCATCAATTAACGACATGTCTTTGAACTTCTACTAAAAGATAATTAAAACAGTAAGACAAGAGTTTGTAAGATGGTAGCAAAAATAAATGCATGCAATGGTATTTTTCAAAAATTTTTCAAATTTTTCACTTTTTTTTTATTTTTTAACAAATAGATGCAAACATAAGCAAATAAAAAGAAAGAAACATGCAATGCATGAAATGAAAACTCCTCCAAGCTTGAACCAGACACTGTCCTCAGTGTTAGGCCAACAAGGGAAAGAGTAAATATAATATGGAAAAGCTAAAGAAATGAAAATAAAGAAAAGGGAAAAGATACAACCGGATTTATTTTCGGTGGAGATGCTCGGCCGATAATTCTTGTGGTGTCAGTGTTATGAACTTCATGGCCGCAAATGGTGTCGGTGAGAGGAGATCTCGGCCGATAATTGATGGATCTCGGCCGATAATGAAGAGTCTCGGCCGTAAAAGCTTGGCCGCAAAATTTTGTTGATGAAGATCTCAGCCGTGCAATCTCGGCCGTAAGAGCTGGTTGATGAAGAACCTCGGCCATAGTTGATGAAGCTCGGCCGTAAGGAATGGGTGGTGGCGTTGGTGTTCGGCGCTCATCCGGGCGTAAGGAGTCAGCTCCGGTGGAAGCTCGGCCGTAAGGAACAGGTGGAACCGGCGATGAGACTTCGGCCGTAAGGGCTTTTGGGTGAGAAGCGTTGAAACTTTGGCCGTAAGGAAGAAAAGTTTGGCCGTAATTGATGAAGCTCGGCCGTAAGAGTAAGAGCTTTGGAACTTCGGCCGTAAGGCGGTGGTGCTTGATCTGCACGGATGTGGAAGGGGTAAAGAATTTAAAGGAAACTTCAGCGTAAACTTACCTTTCCCACGTGATGCGCGCAGTGAAGGGTCACATCAAATTGAAGGAGCGCAGTGATCGGCCAATTCCAAGGTGATTTTTCCTTTCGCCTTGTCATATCTCGGCCGTAAAATAACCGGGCTGTTGTGGCAGGGCGTACTCGTGCAAGCGTTCGATGAGACGCATGCATGGCGAGTTGTTCTTTACGGCGTGGTCATCGAGGTGAAGCTCGGCCGTAACGGGAACGGGGCTGTGGTGGCAGGGCGTACTCGTGCAAATCTTCGATGTGACGCATGCATGGCGTTCATTCTGCTCGGGGCTCGTGCATGGAGCTTTTGCTGCCGATAAGTTATTTCAGTGTCGGATGTTAGAATTTGCTCGGCGAAAATTTTCTGATTTTTACGGCCTGCTATACGTCTTGCCTTGTCATGTCCGAGATGAACCCGACGTGTTAATTCATGCATCGCTCAGTCCGCGTATCCGAAGAAATGATTAGTCGAGTTCCTCTACGTGCACAAAAAGAAATATCGATTAGATGACTCCTTAAACTATTAATTAAAATGCCAATCAACTAACTAATTAAATAAAAATAATAAAAAATCAACTTAATTAAGAAAAATGTAAATTAGTAAAATCTTTGGTTGTGATTAAATATTCAATTCGTCACTGCAACAACCAAGTGTCAGAAAAAAATTAAATAAAATAAAAAATTAACATCTGATCAGAATGTGTGACATATAAATTTATCCAAAGGATTAACTTAGTTGTGATTAGATTTTCACTTAAGTCCTGCAACAACTAATAAAAGAATAAAATACAAATATATACAAGAAAAAAGAAATACAAATAATAGGTCACGAAGAAATAAGATTTAAATTGATAAAGATAAAAATCTTTCGGCCATTATCGAATTAAAAAAAATTCATTAGGTCAGAGAATAATTATCCGAAATCGAATTACGACTGCCAAACGCTCTTCAAACCAATTCAAATGCCAAAAATAACATCTCGACCGTAAGTAAATAGAATAGATGATCATAAAAATCATGTGCTCGCTCGACCGTAAAACTTGGAAGAATTAACGATGATGTAACAAACGACACAAAACGAATCAGAACTCATTTGCGGCCGCAAAGTTAATAATCAGACATTAGCAAAAATTATTTTCAGAGAGGAAATAAGATTAATCGGCCGTAATACATAAATAGATTTACGGCCAAAATTAGATTAGTAATCCGAGGCTCATTCGACCGTAAAAACATTGAAACAGTGTCAAAAGGATTCAACGTGAAGGCGTAAACCAATTAAATTACGGCCGTAGCAAACTAGTTAGTGTGGAATTTCGGCCGTAAGACAGAAAACTAAACAGGGTGTTCGACCGAAATAAAAATCGAACGCAACGTCGACGATTTAATCCTTTACGGCTGAAGAAGAGTAAGATTCATATCGGCCGTAAATCGATGAAAATTAAGTCGAACAAGATCCTTCACGGCCGAGAAAGAAAATCCATAAATAAACTTGAAAACATTTTATGGATTTTTTCACGGTAGTTTAGAAAACTTGAAAGAAAACTTTTTACGACCGAGAAAGAAAACTTGAAATCAATAAATCATAGTGTAAAACAAAGTTTAAAACATTACGGCCGAGAAGTAGTTTAGAAAATAATTGTTGGCAGTAAGAAAATTCAAAGCGTAAAAAGTATGTGCGGGAGATTTTTCGCCCGTAAAATCGTGCATTAATCGAATTCTTATTTAATTCAATACGCAAAGAAAGAAATCAATTCGATCATGTGGATAAAGTAAATCTCGACCGTAAATCTTAGATAAAGATTGCTATTAAAGCCGAAACGAGTCAGAAGATTAGAAGTTTACGGCCACAAAAATCAAAATTATTTCTCGGTCGATAACTAAATCAAACATAATAAGATCTCATAAGATGGTCAAGTTAAAAATTTGCGGCCGCAAAATTGAGTTTAAAATTCAGAATCGGCCGTAAAACTAATAAAGCCGCCAAAATAAATCTTGGTCGTAAAACCACAAGTCCACGTAATATGAAAATTCCCAATCGACGTCAGAATTTGAGTCGAAAGTCAACTATTTTAAAAATGTCGTGACCTTTATATGAAAAAATGTTAGTTTATTCACAAAAATTGAAAATAATTAGAATAGTACATATTTACGAAGAATTATTTACAATTTATTTACATCACCTAATAATTCATAAAAATAAAAAAATTGATTAATAAAATATTCCCCGGCAACGGCGCCAAAAACTTGATGCGTTGAAATGATGTAGCAAAATAGAATAACTAGCAAGTGCACTAGTCGCTCAAGTAATATAGTAAATAGGAGTAAGAGTGTCGAACCCACGAGGAATATTATTAATTCAATATCTGAATTTATAAATTAATAAGAGAGAAAAAACATGGATTTTGAAAATGAGTTTTAAAAGATAAAGAAAATAAGATAAAGATAAGATAGTGATGTTGAAGTTAAGTCTTAGGATGAAAATAGATCAGGATAAATATTTGAATCATAAAAGATAAATTTAATCTTTAAAGATGGATTAGAAATTTTCCCAAGTTATTAATTTATAAGATTAACATCACAGAGTCCACAAACTGATAATTCTGCTATTTAATCCGGTAAATCAAACTGTCTTAAATTTAATCAAACCTAAAGTCCCACAAACTGATATTCGTCAGATAAGATTAAAATTAAGATGCATTAATATGAAAATCCTAGACTATTAATCACTTCACAAACTGGTATAGATTAACAGACCACATAAACTTGATTCTCCATACACTAGTTATCAAATTTATGTCAATTATTAATTTCACATAAAACCAATTAATTTAATTAATGAATTCTGAAATTAAATAGTCCACAAACTGGTAATTACTCAACTCGGAAATCCAAGTAATTAAATTAAAAGCATTAAGCACAATTAACTAATTGATCAAAAAAGATTAAAACAAATAATATAGGGTCCAAATAGTTTTCCTTCAATAATAATCTCCTAACATGAAATAAATAAAAATATGAAGTTCATCCTAATAATTCTGGAGAGATAATAACAAAATAATAATAATTGGAAGAATTACACCCAAATAGATAAAAGTCGAAGCTTCGGATCACGGACAGACAATCGGGCAGCCTCTCGGACTTGATCAGGGTCACGATTAACTTCCAGCCGTCGCACCTCTCTCCTCTTGGTCGTAGCCTGCGGACTCACGACTCGTCGTGGAAGAAAATCTGAACTTCAGAGCACACCTTGGGACGATGGTTTCCTCACGTATTTATAAGGTGCGATCGGCCTTCAATTTGATCCCGGCCATAACATCGTACGGTTGATTTTAAAATTATGAGATAAACTCGGCCAACACGATAAATCCTTTTTATCATTACGCCCAAAGATAAATCCTTCTTATCTTTACTCCCTTGAATCTCGGCCGTAATAAAGAAGAGTCCTTATCATTACCCCCTCTAAATCTCGGTCGTAAGGAAAGAATTTATCTTGTTACGCCCAAAAGATAAAATTATTTAATTGTTACCCCCTTTGAATCTCGGCTAAAATGATGAAATCTGATCTCGTTACACCCAAAATTCAAGTTGCATTCATTTTTACCCCCAACGAAGTAAGATGTAATTTATTCAACCATGAGATCATCTCGGCCGAAATATAATTCTTTACGGCTGATTCATTTTACCTGCAAAATAATTATAAAAATTACGTAAATTCCTCTTTAGTTAAAATATTCAAAATATTAATAATTAAAATTGATAAATCCAGAATTACGACTAAAAGTGACTAAAAATGATGCATGCCATGAACAAATTACAAAAAAATTAATTAAAATAATAATCTAAAATATGTTGTATTTTGCATGCATCATGTTTTCAATCAATAATATGTCATCCACATACAGTGTAAGAATGACAAATTGATTGCCAACTCTCTTCACATAGACGCAATGGTCAGAATCTGAACGTATAAATTTGAGTTGGAGCATGTACATATCAAACTTCTGATACCACATTCTTAGCGACTGCTTCAATCCATACAAAGACTTGTTTAATTTGCACACTAGATTCTCTTTACCTTGAACTTCAAAGTCTTCTGGTTGCCTCATATATATTTCTTCCTCCAAGTCCCTATGAAGGAATGCCTTATTCACATCCATCTGCTCTACTTCAAGATTATATGCTGCTGCTAGAGATAGAACAAATCTGATTGAAGTCATTTTCGCCACGGGAGAAAATATCTCATCATAGTCGACTCCCTCAATCTAAGAGTATCCTTTAGCTACCAGTCTCGCCTTGTACTTCTTTATAGACTCATCCGGTTTCAGCTTTCGCTTGAACACCCATTTGCAACCAATTGCTTTTCTATCCTTAGGCAATTTACACAAGCTCCATGTTTCATTCTTATTCTCATCTGCCATACCAAGATGCCACTGGTTTGCATCATTCATAGACCTTGCATCTTTTACAGAATTAGGTTCTTCTCCGATGATGCTCAAAACATGAAACGAACTCAGAGCACTAAGAAAGTATCTAAGAGATGCTCTTCTTTTTCATGTCGATCTCCTGAGAACTGGTATGGTACCAATATATGGGTCTTCATCTGAATCTACATCTTCAACTTCATTAATCGAGTCCTCTTTATCAGATTCTGAAATAGACTCAACTAAAATATCTTGTGCAACCACTTCTACAGCTTCAGAATTATAATCCTTTTCAAACACTACAGCTTTCTTGGGTTCATCATTTTCCTGAGCCTCAACTTGGGATTGTGATTCACGAAAGACAACATCCCTGCTGTATATAATAGTCCTTGTCCTTGGATTCCACAGTTTATAGCCCTTGACCCCTTCCTTATATCCGACAAATATGTTCTTCTCAGACTTACTGTCAAGCTTACCTCGCTTTTTCTTGGGTATATGAACATATGCGTCACATCCGAACACCCAAACTTGAGACAAATTCGGCTTCTTCCCAAGCATTGCCTCATAAGACGTCTGATCCTTCACTAATGAGGTCGGTGAGCGATTTTCAGATAGTTTGCTATGGCTACAGCTTCCGCCCAGAATCCTTGTCCCAATTCAGCCCAACTCAACATGCATCTGGCCTTCTCTATGAGTGACCGATTTAACTTTTCAGTTACTTCATTCTGCTTAGGTGTATATGGAGTTATCTTCTGCCTTGCAGTACTATTGTCCACGCAGAACTGCTCAAACTTATCTGAACAAAATTCACATCCATTATGTGTACAAAGATTTTGCTCAATTAGTTTTCCACCAAAACTTTAAATTCTCGAAACTTATCGAATACATCTGAGTTTTTTTTATAAAATAAATTCAATTGTATCTCGAAAAATCATCTATGAAAAAGACATGGTACCTGGACACTCCAATAGATGGAGTCGGAGTTGGTTCAAGGACATCACTATGGAACAGTTCGAGAATCTTCGTTGCTCTTGCACCTACGTGTTGAAAACTAACTCGGTTATGTTTTCCATGAAGGCAATGTTCACAGAACCCGAAGTCCACACAACAATATGAAACTCCTTTTACCATCTGACTTGATACTATGGTAGAGAGTCATTTTTCACTAATATGACTTAATCACTGATGCCACAACATAGATGTGATGTCTTCATCATCTTTAGCCTCTTCAGAAATAAATTCGTAACCCACAAATATAGTCTCTCCGAGCAACTTGTACAATGTGCCATAGCGAACCCCACGTGCGATCACAATAGATCCTCTGATCATCTTGCACGAATCCTTATCGCAACTGAATATAACACCCGAATCAGCCATTGTGCCAACAGATAACAAACTCCTGCTCATAAGTGGTATATGCATCACATCTAGTAGAGTATTCACCATGCCATCATTGATCCTCAACTTCATCCTGCCACGTTCAATAATTTGAACCACAGTATCATCTCCGACATGACATCCCCACCATTATACTCCTCATATTCACAAAATCAGTGTATATGAGATGTCATGTGGTGTGAAGTACCAGTATCGATGAGCCAGACATTCTTATCTGACTGTGCCATACATGCAAAAGCCAGATACATATCCCCTGCTTCAGCCTCCTTTTTGTCCGAGGTTGACTCAACTTCTTTCTTATAAACTGACTTATTTTTGCAATCTCGCTTCAGATGGCCCCACTCTTGACATCTCCAGCATTGCACATTCTTCTCTCTACTTCTCGAACGCCCATGAGATTTGGATCTGGACCCTCTCTGATTCTGAGTCCTTTCTGGTTGCTTTCCTATAGCCGTCAGCGCCTTTTTACCAGAACTTGTCGATCACTTTCTTCGTGTTTCCTCTAATAATAAGGCAGCACATACACTTTTATACAAAAGTTCTTTATCCCCGCCACCAATCATGACAATCAGATTGTCCCATGAATCCGATAACGAATAGAGCAATGTTATTGCCTTATCATCATCTTGAAACTTAACACCGATTGATACAAGTTGACTGATCACCGTGTTAAAGTTATAAAGATGCGTAGGGAACGAGCCACCCTCATACACCCGAAGATTGTACAGTTTCTTCCTCAGAAATAACTTGTTAACCAGTGACTTATTTTGATATAGGGATTCCAACTTCCTCCACAGATCTCTGGCTGTAGGTTCTCTCATTACATTCGTAAGAATTGAATACACGAGACAAAGGCGAATCAAACCCTTCGTCTTTCTATCAATCCGATCCCACTCTTTAATCACCTTTGGATCTGCCTGATTGGAGGAAGACCCATCTGCGACCTTCGCCGCTTTCATGCTTGACCTTTTTCTTCTCGATTGCCATCCAAAGATCTCGATTACAGAGGAGATCCTCCATCTTCATCTTCCAGAGATCAAACTACGTTCCATTAAATTTTTCTATCTCAATCTGCGATCCTCCTGACATCTCGAATAAACCATAACTCTTCGAACAACCTGAGCTCTGATACCAATTGATGAGAAAATTCGAGAACAAGAAGAGAAGATCGTAAAGAGATTCCAGAAAAATAGAAAAGACACATGATTTACCCAAGTTCACCCTTGAGATTAGGGCTACGCCCTACAAAGAGATTTCACTATATCTTTTGGTTTTTAGCTGCCACACAGATTACATCTGAAAATAGGCTATAAATAAGCCTCTCCCAAATGGGTTCAAAACTCGAACAAAATAGAAAAAAAAACCTAATTCGAATTACACGGGCCGGCTAACAAAAGTCCAAACCCGTCTAGATTTCGGGGGCGCTGCCCTCGAACCCCCACTTTTGTTCGTATGCCATCGGGAGGCGGGGCCCCCCCGAACCCCCCTTTTGTTGTATACCAGCAACACAAATAATTGGGTAATACTCAGATTCCCCTAAGCTCACGTGGATGAACTCCGTGTGAGAAACAAGGGGTCCTGGAGTATTCACCAACTCCAACAATTTTCCTATAATGATATATATTGGCCACCCTCTCAGTGCCTCGGCTTGTAAGAAAACGAAAGAGGAAGAGAGGGTTCTCGTACAAAAATTTTATGAAGGCAAATAATGATTTTTAATCATCCTTTAGATCCTATTTATAATTTTTAACTATGATTTTTTACTCTCATTAAACCTTGGGCTAATTCTCCATCTATCATGGTCATCCTCTATTAAATATCTTATGTTAAATATTTAAATTTAATTAAATCCAATTTCACTAATTTTTCCACGATCATTTCATAAAAAACATTCATATGTACTCAAGTTTCTTTTTATCACTGCCACAACTTCTCTCAATCGAACTATACTTCCACCTTATCCTTTTATTTCTTATTTTTATCTAATTTTTGAAAAAATTTAATTTTATAATATTTTATCACTTAATTTTTTGGATTGAAATATTTTTAAACTATAAGACTCTCGATCCTATCCTATTTACAAGTCCTATATTCATTAAGATTTTATTTGAATCTCAAATTATATTAAACTTCCTTATCATAAGTTAAATATAATTTATACTCCCATTAAGTACGTCTTTGAAGAAAACTGTGACATGAAGAATTACAAGTGAATAGCTGGAAATCAAGGAAAGAAAAATGAATTGGACGTTAATTTGATCAGAAAAGGGGTAACGTCAAGAGAATCATTTCAGTTTTAAAAAATGTGAATTTTATGTTACCTTGTAATTTTGAGTGTACAAAATTTACATTGTCATTTTATTGGAAAGGAAACTTAAATAAGTAATGTATTTACTTTCCGGAAAAAATACTGATTTATATTATAAAAAATTAATAGCCTCATCTCATATCCATACTTTTCATGTTCTGCATCTTGATTATGTGCGTTTGCTACCTAATTAAATTAAGTGAAAGATAAGTTTTTCTTTTAATTTGATAAGATACCTTGTCTTGAAAATTGTTTTTTTAGTGGTCAGCTCTCGGTAAGTGGAATCGACTACCTAATTTGCGCGACGTTAAAGAACGTACCTTCCACAAATTAGAAGTTGATTCATCATCGAGCCAAACTAATTCGATTGATCGCATCATATCGCATATGGCATTGGCAGATGAGGTGTCCAATAAAAATATTATTGAATTCAATTATGTGAAAGTTACAAAACACAGTATCATCATTATTTTCTTTCTCTATTCTTTAACAAAAATTGTAATGCCCTCAAATCTCACTTTGTCTCATGGTTAAATTCAATCTATAAGTCACCATTAATTATACAATACTTTGATTAAAGAATTAATTTTGATTGAGCATTTGATCAGGACTATAAGAATGCAAAATAGTTGAGAGTAAATATTATTACAAGTGAAAGTTCAATATACTTTTTTTTGAAATAAAATTGAATCTTGGTCAAAGAAGAATATAATCGAAGTGACTATTATATTAATTAAAACTCATTAAAGTTTAAGAAAACGGAACAATGTCTACAATGCTAATGTTCATATAACGAATAAATGGAAATATGGCTATAATATTTAGTTAAATTTGAAATTAAATGGAAAATTTTAGTTCAAGTGGTCCATCTGTAGAACATGATTCAGTTCAAGCGTTAATTAAATCATATTTCGCATCTTCATAATTAATGATTACGCTCGTCAGACAACAGAAGATATTTTTTTTATCAGGTATCTCTAACAAATTTTTGCTTTACAATATTGAATTCAATACTATGCAAATCGCAAGATCCAATAACATCGTTAATTTCTTTTTCTATTTTTTAACGAAAAATTCTTAATTTAATTAAAATTTTGAGATTTCAATATAGAATATATTAAATAAAATGAGCTATGAACAATGCCCAAAGCTCATCTTTATATTTATAGTCTTCCGAGTACAAAAAGTAAAAAAATAAAAGGAAATTCGATTCAGTCAGATGTAAGGCTTAAAGTGTTTCTTTTTTAAATATAGTTTTCTTTTTTTTCTTAAAAAAAGATAAGAAATGGATTAAGGAGTTAGAGAGTTTTGAGTCCTCGTACATATCTAATTGAGGGGGATCTTCTTGTCAAAAATGACGATAGCCGGGTGACTCCGGTCAAAAAAATGCGGCGCACAATTTGCATTACGACTAATGTAGTTACAAATTGCGCATCATCATCATGGCTATCACAGTCACCTATCAATAATTATTATTGGTATTGTTGACTCCAAGTCCACGCCAAGACTAAAAATCAGATCCTCTATGCATTTTTTCCTTATAGTTCCAAGAAAACAACATCACCTCTCCATTTCTAAGTACTATCATAAATTGGGCATCCAAGATTAATTTATGTCATATGAATTGTAAATTGTGGTACGAAACATTTAAGTAAAGAAATATAATAATTTTTTAATATAATATTATGATATATTCATACAGCATACTAAAGGTCTGATCACATAAACTGAAAAATGAAATATTTAACCTACAATTGTAAGTCATTCTATATTGTTATTCCATTAATTAAATTCGAAGTTATGCGTTAAAGTCACCTTTCCAATGTTCATCTTGCAATTTGCGATGATAGGATTCACTCCACTTGACTGGTTTAATCAATTATTGCATGCATGATCCTTTAAATTAAAAAAAACTAAAAAGAATTTGAATGCGTTGTCCACAATCGTTTGTATCATTGTCGTCCACTCATATTAAAAGGTACTGGCCGACGATTTTGACTGCAATTGCAACTATATAACATCAACTTCCTCGTTGTGAGGATCGGATTCTTCTTCCTCGTTGTGAGGATCTAAAAAAATGGCAGAAGCGTTTCACATTACTTCTATCGTGAACTGGGCATTGAGCAAGCTCTCTTCCTTGATCCCGCAAGCTGCTTCTTCTTCTTCGACCTCAAAGAAGCATCCGTACTCTGCTGAGCAGGAGCTACGTAAGTTGGAAAGGACCGTGAAGAGGATCCAAGCCACGCTCGAGGATGCAGAAGAGAGGGTTATAATTGACAAGTCTGCACAGCTTCGTCTCAGCGAGCTCAGAGAGGTGGCCTACGATGTCGAGGATGTCATCGATGACTACGAATATGAAGTGCTGCGAGTCAAAGTGCAAGCTCGAAGAAGGGCAATGGCGGCCTCTGAGGATGATAAGCGCGACAAGGTACTTGACTGGAACTCATATTGCCCTGAAGTTTCTATTTCAGAGGAATTAATAGATAGGGTGAGAGAGATTAGAGAGAGATTTGAAGAGATTACAGATGATTGGAAACGTCTTAGCCTCGTAGAGAAAGATGGGAAGAGGCGACGCATCCAAAAGTGGATGCCCCCAGAAACCACTTCATTCTTGGATGAGGAAAGAACTTTTGGAAGGAAAGCAGAGAATGATGAGATAATTGAATGGCTACTTCAAGAAGGGAATGAACCCCATGGAGTCTCAGTCCGTTCAATAATTGGTATGGGTGGAATGGGCAAAACTACCCTTGCACAATTAGTTTATCATGATGAACGGGTTTCCAAACATTTTGATTTGCGTGCATGGATATGTGTATCTGATGATTTTGATGTCGGGGGTCTATTAAGAAAAAATATTAACTCTCTTACTATGACTAGAGATAATAGATTAACTTCATACGAGTCTGATAATATTAGTAATATGAGTTTAGATGTGCTTTGTCGGTGTCTGAGGAGAAAACTAGAAGGAAAAAGGTTCTTTGTTGTACTAGATGATGTTTGGAATCAGAGGTTGGATTTGTGGGAATCGCTCAAGAGACCCTTAAATGGTGTTGGATTTGGGAAAATTTTATTGACCACACGAAATGAGTCTGTGGCAAAAATTATGCAAACGATTTTAAAAGATTTGCCATTTGATGATTGTTTATCTTTATTTGTGAGGATTGCCTTCCAAGGCCGAGATCATAATTTGCTAGATATCGGTAGAAGGATTGTAGAAAAGTGCAAGGGATTACCATCAAGGTTCTTGCGGGCATTCTTAGCTACGAAGACCAGGAAGAGAAATGGAATGATATATTAGAAAGTGAATTATGGGAGGTTGAATGTGAAAATAATAATGTGTTGCCTATTTTAAAATTAAGTTATAATAACATGCCGGTGGAGTTGAGATCATGTTTCAAGTATCTATCCTTGTTTGCCAAGGATTCAAGACTTGAAAAAGAAATTGTGGTTGCACAATGGATGTCGCACGGGTTCTTGCAGGCCGATGGAAAACGAACAGAGGAAGATGTTGGCAATTCCTATTTTCAAGAGTTTTTAGAAAGGTCAATTTTACAGGAGTACGATATTGAACATCGGTATTTAAAAAGATTTTTCATGCATGACCTCATCCATGATCTTGCCCAACTTGTCGCTAAAGATGAGTACTTATTGATAAACAGTGACAAATGGTGCCATAACCCAAAAAAGATTCTGAGAAATATCAGGCATATTTCCATTTATCTAAAGGAAGGTTTTGACATAAAACTTTTGAGGCCTTTATTTGAATCAAAAAGCTTGAGGACGCTTTTGGTATATGAAGGTGACCACCTTCGTACTAGGAATTATTTTCAGGAATTGCGCACTTTGATTGATGGATCGTATCACAGTTTGACGTGTCTTAGAACATTTGTTTGGGATAACTTCCCAGTTGGCTATGCCATAAGTAATGAATATAGAACGATGCCGGATGCGCTTCGCCACCTTAAGCATTTGAGATATTTAAGTTTTGGTACTTATGTTTCTAGTGCAGAACCTTTGTATAGCCTCTATCATCTTCAAACATTTATCTCGTTTAATAGTCGAATGGAGCTGTGCAGTGGTATTGGAGATTTAGTTAACTTGAGACATCTCAACGTAAGGGACTGTAGTTTTATGCATCATGAAGTCGGATGGTTGACCAATCTCCGAAGTTTAAGCTGTTTCAAAGTTGGAGCTGAGAGTTGGCAGTTGAAACTCAGGGACTTGAAGGGCTTGGCCAACCTTAGAGGTTCTCTGAGTATATCAGGGCTTGAAAATGTCAAGTGCTCTGAGATCACTATTCCAGGGGCTTTTGCGAACACCTTGCAGGGAGTTGATGATTTAACCCTTGCATGGGGTGGAAGTGGTGAAATTGAGATGGACGAAAATGAGAATTTGGGGAAACATGTGTTGGATAAGTTGCAACCTCATCGGAACCTCTTAGAACTGTCTATAATTGGATGCCCAATTCTCCCAACGTGGTTGGGCCATGCTTCGTTTTCAAACTGCAGTATTTATCTATAGTGTTATCCAACTGCACATCTTTACCGACATTGGGTCAGTTGCCTGCTCTCAAACGTCTATTTCTACAAGATGTAGAAAGAGTGAAGATTGTTGGGCGTGAATTGCTAGAAAGTTGTTCGAATCCTCCTCCTGCTGCTGCTGGCGCTTCTACTGCAAGTGCTAGGACCGGTTTTGGCTTCCCCTCGCTAGAGGAGTTGGAGTTTCGTTATATGGACGCATGGGAAGAATGGAACGGGGTGGAGGACGGGGACTTTCCACGTCTTCGTAGGCTTGACATCTGGAATCGCGGACTCTTACGGCTGAGGGCATTACCGACTCTCCATTCTGTTACCACATTAACATACAAACTCAATAGGATGGGGAATCCCGAATTGCTATCCGGCTGTTGCCTCCCGATGCTTCAAACTCTTTACCTTTTGTGTTTTGGTGTACCATCCTTGGTCCTTCCGGATTACCAAATCCTACGTTCAATTAAGAAGTTAGTAATTCAGGGAGAGTCGGCTCTGACATCCATGGAGGGAATTGGAAACCTCACTTCTCTTCAACATTTGGAGATCAAGAATTGCACGAACGCAAGGATCTCGCCAAACGAACAGCTGCCCCCCGGCCTCCGGGACGTTACAATATCCGACTCCCCAGAAGTTGAGAGGTGGTACAAGAATCAAGTTCTGAACGGTGGTGATTCAGTCAACGAGCAACAGGTAAACTAATCATGATTAATATGATTAATCAGTCCCACTTAGCAATGCTGCTTGATGAAGAGGAGACGACTGAAAAGAGGAAGACGTGCTCAACTCTGCATTTTTTAAATTAGCTTTAGATTGTTTTCCTTTTTTTCAGAGCGGGACCCAACACATGGATGTTTTCTTTGGTTAATTCAAACTTTTTTTTGGTTGTGAGGAGATGCAGCCAAAATTACAACATGGCAGCAAGTGGTCCATCTGTAGAACATGATTAAGTTTAAGATTTAATTCAATCATATTTCGCATCTTCATAATTAATGATAACGCTCGTCAGACAATAAAAGGTATTTTTTGAATAATTCTTAATTTCAATTTTGATCAGGTACATTATCATCATTATTTTCTTTTTCTATTCTTTAACGAAGAATTCTTACTTTAGGTTGTGGTTCTCAATATATTTATCAATATCATCATCATCATTCATTCCCGGATGAGGTCTATTTATCAATATATTTCTATCTAATCATTCATTCAGATTACAAAAAAATTGAACAATCGACTTTGGAAAGTTTACATTAACATTTTAAACAAAAAATGTATAATTTTGATTAAAAATTTATCGTACTTAATCTTAGTCTAAAAAATTTCTTGTAAACAATACTGCATACTTATTCAGTTGAAATGATAAAATGTAAAATGTAAAAAGAATAGCAACGAGGGAGGTGAGACTCAGAGTAAAGTTTCAATGCCATGATTATTGCTAGAAAAACATTTATAATATTTTAAAAGTTTTTTCCTTTTGCTTTCCAAGAAACCTCCATTATGCAAAAGATAAAAAGGTGTTTAATACGGTGAACTATTTAGCTAATGTTTTGAAGAAAAAGGGAATTTTTTTTTCTGGACTTTGCACTTTCAAAGAGTTCCGAATCAAAACTAACAATTGCTAAAATTTTTGCCTTCTCCGAAAACATTTTCTCTTCACATTCTATCTCGAATATTGTATGCATACAAAAGTAATTAATCTGAATTTAATAATCAAGATGCTAAACATTATTTTAATTAAACTCTTAAAATGCTCAGAATAATGAATTGTGATCCTTCATTGAAAAAAAAAAATCTACAGCTAAAAAGATGCAAGAGCTCAGCACGTCTTCCACCTTTCACTTGTCTCCTCTCCATATCCGAATTAATTCATCTGTCGGTTGTCGACTGAACTACCGCTGCCCACAACTTGATTCTGGGAAGTCGAATATTTTCACGTCCTGAAGATTTCTCTAACCATCGACGAATTTTTAGCATATCCCAAAAGGATTCCTCAGAGGTTATGTTTATCAGTGTTGGACCTTACGCTCAAATGGGCCTTTGGCCCATATGAAGTTATGTAAAACTGCACTAAGCAGTTTGATTAATTACTAAAGAAGTTTATGTAACTTCTTATTGGGCTGCTATATAAAGGCATGAAAAAGCCTGTTTTCTTATTGGGCTGCTATATAAAGGCATGAAAAAGCCTGTTGTAGTATTGGTGTACGAGCAGTCCGACAAACTCCGTCGCAAGCCTGCTGAATTCCGACGACGTTCAAAGGTATATGGATTGTGAATATGTGGCTTCTTTTCGTACGTGATCGAAGTCCCGATAACGAGTTCGAAAAACGTAAAAAAGTCTCCAGCGATCCGTTCTTCCACCGCGAGGTATTTCTATAATACCCTCTATTTATTTGTACTAATTTCTTCAATTAGTATCAGAGCCGAATAAATTTTTCTCATATAACGTTTGTCCATTGAAAAATGTTTCTATTTCGACCTTTGCAATTTTCTTTGACGTAAGAAATGGATAACTATGTGTATAGTTTCGGTCGATAAATGCATATACGTACGGTTGTTGCAACATTTAGAATTTTATTCTAAACCATGCAACAAGTCGGACTGCTCGGAGGCTGTGCAACAAGTGCGGCTGTTCGTCGAAGTGTCGTGGTAGGAGGCGCGTTCGATGACGACGACTCCATGCATGCAAACGTTCCATGCGATGGAATGTGCATGGCTGGACACTTAGGACGTTGATCTGGTTATTGTTTAAAACATCCATTTTTATTTTTGTTGTGCCTTGTTGTCCGTCTGGAGATCTATTTTTTGATCGCATTTTTTTTTAACTTGAGTGCAATCTCAATTTTCACTGTGAGTGACAAGGGAACTCACGTAGTTGCAAGTTGCAACATGTCGCGCATCGACTGGCTGACGCAACAATTTGTGAAAAATGATGCATGGTGTGTGGCGTGGCAAAAGCCATGCACGCAATGCAAAGTCATGGGATGTTGCACAGGCACGTGAGTAGAAATTGTTATGTCATTCCTTCTCCTTGCACTTCGTTGTGTTGATGCAAAATCAAGGAACAGTTACAAAAGACAGACTGTGCGTTATAAAAAAAACTACAGTGTCGTTCGGCACAGCATCTGCAAAGGCCAATGGCCCGCCGCTGCACTGCTGTACGTATATGCACCCGCAAGATGCGCGCGTTGCGCGGGCGGCGGACCGCTGCGTGACACGTGTGCGCGGGCCGTGGTTCGCCGCACAGCGCCAGCAGCAAAAGAAGCGGGCCTGAGGCCCGCTGCAAGTTTGGGCAACTGTCAGCCGAGTTGAACAGAACATTTTGTTTTTTTTGAAAATTAGTTTTAGAAAAACTCGGGAAAATATAGAAAAATGAGAAAAATGTGTTGTTTGTCATCAGAAAATTCTGAACTTTTTTCTGATAAATGTGTGATATATTTGTGACATAATTGTATGCATTTTTTAGTTATGGTGCATTTTTTATGTTATTATGTCCATGATAAATATATATGAGAAAATTAGATTATTTCTAATTTATGCACATTATTGAGTTAGAAAATTATGAATAATTTTCTGGAAATTTTCAGAATGTTTAATATGCATATTTTGAACTTGTGCATATGAATTTTTCATATTATGCCATGTTACTATGTGTAATTAATAGTAACTGAAATTCTCATAAATTATCATGTCACAATTAATTCTAAGTATGAGTGGTATGTACTTAGTTAGTTTTAATACAAAATAATCAGATTATGTTTGATTATGATTTTTTTGTATTTTTGAATAATTATGTGGTGAATTCATATGAAATGAAAAATGTTTTATACAAGAAGTGATCATGTAATGTTACTAAAAAAAATTGTAGAATAAAGTTTTAAAAATTGTATGACATTTGTTTTATGCATATTAGTTATGTTATGCATATTATTAGTACATGAAATAGTCATGTTATTTTGTCATATATTATATATATGATTATGAATTTAACAATTCATTCATATATGTTATTACATGATATGTTCTAAGTGTAGTTTGTCTCACTTAAATTGAATTTTCATATGAATTAGATATTCATACACATAATTATGTTATATTTACTTAAAGTGTATTTAAGTGTGACACTTGTGTAAATTGACATGATAATAAAAAAATTTGCACATTGTTAATTCATTTGTGAATTGGACTATATAAAAGGAATTTATTTTCTTTATGAAAGAACATGTGCATATAACAAATTATGTTATGTATTAGACATAATATGTGTTACGTGAATTTGTGAGTCATTAATTCATATAGTTATATTAAGTAATGCACAAATCATTTTTGTCACATATTTCATGTGAATGTGCACATTAATTTAACAAATTATATTTCTTTATGAATAGAAATATGTGCATATATATTTTTTATTATGCATGAAATGAATTGCATGATTTTATGTGATGAAAAATTATGCAATAATTTTTTAATTAACAAGACATGCATGATATGAGTTTATGTACATGATTGACTCTTATGCGACATAAATGTAGATTTAGACATGTAATAATATTTGTATATCTACTATCATGCTTATGTTAATTATATGAGTGTGACAAATAATATTCATTTATATATAAATGAATTGTATGATTTTTTGTGTGCATAATATACATTCATATATGTGATTTATGCAATGTTTACTTTGAATGCATAAATATTTTTGTGAATTATGAATGTCACATGTTTCATAAAACTTGGGGTGAAATAAGTTTGACATTATGAAACATAGGTAGTCCAAATAGGACTAAGGCGTCTAATTTATATGATAGTCACGGTAGTAATTTTTATTGAGTGGTGCGTGACATGTGCATGTCTAGGAAAGTACCGAAAAGAGATTGTAAGTGAAAAATTTGGTATACTCTTTCTCTGTGGACTTACTTGGTGTACAGTTAACGCAGTCTCTAAATATTACTATGTTCGCGTGACACGATAAACATTTTTTTCAATTATTTTGGTGTCGAGGCGAAGGGGTAATGGTTCCCTAATTGGCACCTTGCATAGACAAGGAAGCGCCCCCATCACAGAACTCTGATTGTCTGGCCGACATTTTTGAAAATGATATGTTAATCACATTATATATGTTTTAGATGATTTTGGATGTTCGTTTTCCCAAATGAATAGATAGTACTTGGCACAACATATTATTTTTAATGAATGATAATTATTTTTTTGGATAGTGGGAGATGAGTGGGAGCATAGCGACCATCTCGATGTCATTACCTTAAAAATATTATTATGTCATTATTTATAAATATATGCGACAAGAAGACATGCAAAAAAACTAACTCATTCCCCATATGTACTTTTGACCATAGATAAATGACACAAAAATGAATCTTTACAATATGACAAAGTTAAAAGGAATATATAAGATGTGACCCATAGCAAAATATGATATATGTCGAGCAGGATCACTATCATGATTCTCACGATCTTGATGTAACGAAATCATCAAGAAAATAATAACTCTTACATAAGTTTTTTTTCAAAAGATATGTTCTATGTCTGTATGTGATGATAAACTTGACGACTAAGTTAGAGAATCTTGGTCATATTTTTTGACCACGTGATAGTTACTTATTTTTAATAAGTACAGTAAGCTTGCACACATATTTGATGTTTAGTGAAAATATCAAATATTTTTGACATTTATTTGAAGAACATTTGTCATCTTCAACTATGACATATGTTGTCCACGTCAAAATAAGAAAATTGCTGCGAGTTTTCGATAAAAATCGTAGTCCAGTGAATAATGTATAGATACTAAGAAGGGTAACGCTACTTGCATCGATGTGGGAAGCATGATGACAAAGTTAATATAAACAAAATAAAGTACTATGCTTGTGGCAAATACGATAATTTTCGCTCGTGATTGCATTGAGTCAAAAATCTTGATATGATCGTATGATAGTTTTGTTTAAATGATAATGTTGATTCGTTGTTGAACTTCATCCTTTTCGTGGACTAAGATTATTGGAACAACTTATCATGCAATTAAAGAATAATGAATTCTTTATATAACTTAGTTTGCAAGCCAAAGGACATAGTTGGAAACAACATGAAAGTGAGAGTTGAAAAGATTATGACTTGCAAAATATTTTTTTGCAATAGGTGAATCATTTTATCTCATTGTCCTACTATACCACTTTTTTTTAAAAGTGGATATGTGTATAGTATCTACATTTGTTATTTGGACAAACGTAGCTGTGTATTCATATTTTATCATTAAATTTCGTATTTAATGAAATTCCTTTACTAGAATTTTTTGAAAATGATTTTTTATGTCTTGATTACTTTAAGTATTCAAGTTGAATATTTATGTCATATGTGACGTAAATAAGTATGCCAAAAGTTTTGGCTAGTCAATTTGTGACATTTTTTAGGCAATATAAATATAAACTAGCTCGAGAAATATACTTTCTCGTTAAAATTATTTTGCCTATTTTGTGACAATGTCTAATTGACTTAGTATACGAAAATCATTTATGAACAAAAAATTATAATAATCCATTTGTATTGAATGTCTAAGATTCAATATGGTTTCTTTCATCACATTTTCGTATTGTAAATCATACACATGATTTATCTAAGTTGTTAACATGAATTATTTTATACAAATTCATGAACTTAGATGGAGATTCAAATATGATTGCAAGATTCATATCTTGCTGACTAAATTGATAATGCGAAATGGTTGAGACTTATTCAAATAGTCTAGTGATGAAACTAATATAGTTATGCAACTAACTATATTTCGCAATTATAAATATTGCAGATACAATGAAACCATAATCTACTTGAATGTGTGGCGCCAATGGAATTCCAATTTTGTATTTGGAATGCTGTTATTAATGCTGCCTAAATGTTATTGAAATATCAAGTAGAGGTGTGACATTCATGCATATATTTTCTTGGTTGAACGAGATTAAGCAACATCTTCACTTTAGAAGTTGAAGAGGATTCAGAGTTGATAATATATGCAGATTGATTTGTGGTTTGTCCATACCACATCTCACTCCGAGTGGGAGCAATTCACAGTCAACTCACGATTAATGTTCATTTATTGAAACATATGAGTTGTGTTTCATGTTGTCAATATGACTATATGAAATGAACATGAGCCTAAAATATATGATGAAGGCTCTCTCGGCCTAAATAAAGAAAATGGATTAATGCAAAGAGTTAGAGTCTAAAGAAGTAAATCAAGTCAGGGACTTGTAAATTCATCTGTCTTGCCGAAAGATAAGCATTCGAAATAAGTCGATATGGATGATAAGAAATTTAAAAGTGACGAGAAATAATAGTCGCATCAGGAGTGCTGACTATAGAGAAATTATTATGTTTTTTCTCGTTCGTAAAAAATCTAGCTATTGTTTCACTATTAGATGAATGTAAAAGTATTGAGTGCAATATGCAGTTTGCGACGATCCATTTATGGATTTAGTATTCATCTAAATAATGATATAAATGACATTATGTGTATGTCCATTTTTATGGATAAAAATGTCATCATGACATTATATGTGAAACAATATTATGTATAGCTAGAAGTAATAAGGGATTTCTTTTATTAATGAATAATTTAATGTCTTTCTATAGAAATGATATGGGTGTTAGAGTTATTCACACCGGGTGTGAAATTTATGTAAGAATTGTTCATGTAAATTTATTGCTTTACAGCAAGAGTCGTCTGTTATAAAGACGAATTGAATATTCTATGAGAACCTGTACACTCACCGGTACCCTTATTAATAGAAATAATTTTGAATCTCATGACTTTCTCTATGACTCTATAAGTAAGGAAATGTCATTTTGTAAACATGGTTAGTGATCAGACATGCACAATAAGTTGTATAGTCTGATATTTGTGTCATTGGTTAAAATGAGAAATTTACATACTAATGCAGGACGCCTATGTTGGATGGCGATTAAGAGAATAATTAGACACCTTATAGGCTTGTTGACTCTTGTTTTTGCATAGATTTGCTTAATAAATAAACGCGTATTAAGAGGGTGATATTAACAAGCAAAAGTTTATCTCCAATTATGTCTTCATGTTATAGAATGGCATATGCAGTAGTGAACTATGAAAATTGAGTTTATATTATACTCAATGATGATATGAAAGCCCTCTGGTTAAGTAAATTTTCTTTTACTCCTGTATTGACAATGGTTAAGTATGTCCTTTGTTGCAATATGTATGTTACTATTGCTTGATAAAAGGATGGATCATTACAGGGGAAAATACATTAATGTCTAGTATGTCTTAATAGTATTAAGAAGATACAGTTGATGAATACACGTGTAAGTATGTTTGACTAAGGCATTCACATGCGTAAAGCTTACGCGATGATGTATTCTATATCTTCTTGTGATGAATAAAATTATGTTATATTTTATTCTAGAGTTAGTTAATGTTTCTTACAATGCATATAGAGTATGTCAATCAGGCATGAGATTATCAGTCACACGGATAATCGCCTCGATGCTTAGTGTATAGCGAGCGGAGATGAAATAATTTAGATCTAGATATATGATCTAAGATCGCCCTGATATGATCGGGAGGGTGACACGAGTTTATATATAACTCTGTGTAGCCTGATAAGAGAAGTCAGATGTGAGACCTCATGACGCTAATTTTTGGGCGACTAGTGGGAGGACTTAGGTCAGGCGTCACGGATAGACGTCTGGAATTTAGTCTGTATGATGTTACGAGTTTATGACATACGCTCCTTTAGTGGGAGTCTCCATCGTAGTACTTGGTTATGAACCTCGTATGCTAAGTCGACCCTAAGACTTGATGAATATTTTATAATTTTTTCGTCAGAGTGTGAGTCTTTAAGGACTAAACAAATCCGGAGATTTCCCTTAGACTCTTGACTATATTTCAAAGTAATGTGTTAGTGTTGCTACTTTAGCGAGGTACTCAAAGGCTAAAATTGTATGCGGCCCGTCGAGCCACGACTAGGAAAGCAGCTAACTTAGAATTGAGAAATATGAGGGCGAAAGGAAGATTCACTAGTGCTGCATGGTATTTGTGATGCAATTGACCAAATACATAAGCATACAAATACGGATCAATCGAAGTCATGCATGATAAGACGTGTGTCGTCTGGAGTATGCAAGCAAGGTGTTTCTAAGGCAAAGCGAGTAACATAAGTGTTTGAGCGACTATGTATTATTGATAAATCATAGTATTGGCTTACATGATAGTTGAGTAGCTATACGATGATAATATGTTATAGCATGAGCTCACACGGTGATTGAGCAGTTATGTGGTCATAACTTTTGTCTCTCAAATTGATCAAGCAACTATGTATCCCTAATAGGTTATAGTATAGGCTCTCAAGTGGTTGAGTGACTATGTATCCTTAATATGTCATAGTTCTCTCTTAGTTGTGGATGTACTCGTGGGTCGCACGATCCATTTATCATAACAGACATTTATTGAAATCATATATGGGTATCGGCCCATTAGTGCGAGTGGGAGATTGTTGGACCTTATGCCCAAATGGGCCTTTGGCCCACATGAAGTTATGTAAAACTGCACTAGTAGTTTGATTAACTACTAAAGAAATTTATGTAACTTCTTATTGGGCTGCTATATAAAGGCATGTAGAAGCCTATTGTAGTATGGTTGTATGAGCAGTCCGACAAACTCCGTCGCAAGCCTGCTGAATTCCAACGACGTTCAAAGGTATATGGATTGTGAACATGCGGCTCCTTTCCGTACGTGATCGAAGTTCCAACAACTAGTTCGAAACAATGTAGAAAAGTCTCCGGCGATCCGTTCTTCCGCTGCGAGGTATTTCTATAATACCCTCTATTTATTTGTACCAATTCCTTCAATCAGGAATTGAAAATGCCAGCCAAACTCTCTGAGATCATTGTCCCAAGGGCTTTTTTTGAACGACTTGCAAGGAGTGAAGGAATTGTGCATTTCTTGGGGTGGAAGTGGTGAGAAGGAGATGGGCGAAAATGAGAATTTGGAGAAACATGTATCGGACTTGTTGCAACAGCATTGGAATTGGAACCTATTAGAACAAAGGATATCCTGTTCTTCCGACATGGTTGGGCAATGTTTCATTTTTCGAACTGCGGGTATTATATAAATGGGATTCCAACTTCACATCTTTGCTTACATAATGTGACCTGGCACCTTTCACTGTGGCAAAGAGTAAAAGAACTTGGAAGGTTAAGCAATGGTTCTCTCCTCCTTCTCCATCCCAAAAGCAAAAAAACACACCAAGCGATAGACTCAGGTAAGACACCTCAAACACATCAAAAACGCTGATGATAGTGACTCTTGTGTGAGGTACATGAGCCAGGATCCATGGCTCAAGCAAAACCACCCACATGAAGATATTATATTACAATGAAACTGCAGGGGCGCAACGAGGGGCAAAGTCCGCGATCGCCTCATAGACCTAATTCAAAATTCACAACCTCATATATTAGTACTCGTTTAAACTCATACATGATCAAATAAATTTAAATCTGCACCAGCGGGGGCATTATTCTAGCATGGAAGGGTAAGGACATCCAGGTAACACCGCACCAAACTTCTTCTCAAGCCTTGCATGCCGTGGTAACTCTTAATGATTTCTCTTTCTTTCTATCTTGTATTTATGCAAACACCTCTCCTCTAACTCGTAGTTTACTCTGGCATGATCTAATGAGATTTAATATGGACGATCTTCCTAGGTCTTCATGGGGGACATGAATAGTATTTTATACCCTAAAAATAAAAAAGGGGGTCTTGCGTTTAGATTGACTAAATCTGTAAGAACCTTCAAAAAACTAATTTATAAACAGGGTCTCTTTGACCTACCACTTATAGGCACTCAATTCACTTGGTGTAATAATAGAAAGGCGGAGCTCACATTTTATGTAGGATCGATCTAGTCCTAATTAATCAAACATGGCTACTCCAATATCCTAATCTGACTCTGCAAACCTTGCACAGGGGTACCTCAGACCATGCACCCTTACTTTTAAATACCCAAACCCTTAGGAGGAAACTCAGTAATTTTAAATATGAATATTTTTTTGTTTGAACACCCTCGGGCCAACAACATTGTCCAGAAAGCATGGGAGAAATGTCACAGCTCAAACCTCTACACAGCCATCCCAAATGCTTTAAGAGAAATAAAACATAAAACTTTATATTGGAACAAACATGACCTGGGTAGTTTAGAGCACACGTCTGAGATGGCACAACATAAAAACAAACAACTTGAAGATAAAGATGCAAGGACTGGACTAACTCTTGAGGAATCTTTAAAGCTTAGGTCTCTTTATAATCATCATGCAGCTTATTTAAGACAAATCATTTTAAAATGGTGGAGTAAATCCAGAGTAGCATGGTTAAAGGATGGAGACAAAAATTCTAAGATCTTTCACCTAACTATTGTGATCAGACATAAAAAGAACATTATTTACTCCATCGAGGATGGTCAGGTACTTCTTTTACTACTGATGGGGATATCCTAAGAATATTCACCGAGCACTATTCTAAATTATGGGAGGCGGACCCTTCTCTACCCGTGAACACTATCAGCTAGCCTACTCTTCCTACTTTCGATGACTCCTCGCATGCCCCCTTATCTGCCCCCATTAGGATAACCTTTGGGCCATGCCTACTGGCAAGGCCCTGGATCTGATGGTTTCACTATTAAGTTCTACGAGAACTATTGGAATATCCTTGGACCAGAAATCATCAAACACATTCAATATATTTTTCTAAACATATACCCACTAATTTAACACACACCTCGTTCATCTTTATACCTAAAAAGAAAATACATAAACATGTAAATGACTATAGACCAATTACACTCTGTATGTATTATATAGACTCATTGCAAATAATTTAGCAAATAGGTTGAAGCCTATGCACACATTTCTTATTGACTCTGCTTAAGCTACCTATGTAGCTAATAGATCCATCCAAGATAACATCTTAATAGAACAAGATGAAAAAAGGTAGAAGAAAGCACACACTCATTAAATAGATCTTGAAAAGGCTTTTGATAAAATCTCTTGGATTGTATCCTTGAGGTATTACACCGGATGAATTTTTCAATCATGTTCAGGGAGTGGATTAAGATGTGTATCACATCCCCTGTCTTTTCCTATTGCATAAATGGCTCAATGTCCCCATCCTTCAAAAACTTCAAAGGAACCAGACAGAGTGACCCTCTTTCAACCTACTTATTTATCTTAACTACTCTGCTCCTCACTGTTATGATTGACCAGGATGTCTCCAAAGGAAAAATTATTCCCTTCAAAATTAATAATTTCTAACTTAGTCATCTACTTTTTGCTGATGATATTCTTATATCCATGACTGCCACATCATCAAATTATAGGAGACTTTTACATATCTTTAAACAATATGGGACCCTTACCAATTAGAAAGTTAACTATGCCAAATCTGAAATTTACTTGCCAGACAAATTTAACTTAAGAAGGAAGGAAAAATTGAAATCAATCTTGCACATGATCATTGGATCTTATCCTTTTACTTACCTAGGAGTCCCTATCTCCAACACGTGACTCAGTCTCAGAGAACAATCTTACATCACTGAAAAGGCTTCCTCCAAATTATTTGAATGGAAAATGAGAATCTTAAAATCAAGCTGGCCGGACCATACTCCTTAAATCTGTCCTGACCTCTTACCTAACTTCTCCTTGGGTTCCGTTAATGTAGCCTCCAACATAATCTCTTTACTAGAAACACTACAAGAAAATTGACGATTAGCGACCAACATAGGCGACGCTAGGGAGGCACTATTACGTGTCCGTTGTGAAGAGCGTCTCATTAGTGTCCAACTAGCGCCGCAATTGGGGGACGTTGAAAATCGGTGGCTAGTGGTGTCGCACTAAAGTCAAAGGAAATGAGACGCTACTAGCGCCACCTGTTGACGCTATCTTGACATTATTAAGACGCATGGTTTTGCGGCTATGCGTAGAAGAAGCGCGTCGTTAAGTCGACGCACAAAGGGCGCGAGACCTGAGGCGCTATTTTGCAAGTCACTATTGTAGGCGCTAGGAAGACGCTAAAGTGATGCAAATATGATGGTGGATGCATTGCCAATGAGACGCGAATATGGCGCTAAGTACAATATATTTAACGCAGCGTCGACATCCTTTGCGACGCGAATGCAACGCTATGGAGTCACTAATGGCAGACTTTTTTTACCCATACAATCCTCATTTTTCCCCTTCCCACACCGTACAATTATATAATGCATATAAAACTACATTGATATTCATCACAGACAATATAAAAGCATCACAAGCAATATAAAAGCATCACAGGCATAATATTTAACATAAAAATTCGAGAAGTAATAAACCGAATTAACAAACTGTATGTATATCTAAATCTATAAGTAACAAAAGCATAGTTTGTATTCATGGTTTGTTTCTATCCTAGGTTTGGGAGTTATAGTTATCATTCCGGACATTCGACATAGACGTGCTCGGTTCATGACCTCGCGGAGATAGATTCTGTGTCAAGATCAATAACTGAATCGCCTACAATAGCGGAGCCAACTGCTACGACAACTGCTCCAACAAGTGCCGCAATATCTGCTCTGATAACTGCTGCGATAACTGCTGTGATAGCTGTGTCATATCAGGTGCAACGGATAAGCTCACAACAGATGAACTGCGTGCATATCCTCCAATCCTCCGAGGTATCTAAGCGACTTTGCCGAGGCCACGCAAGTATCCCCTCGTGTCGTGCCGGCCACCTCCTCCCAAACAGTAGGGTCCTTTACGAAATAGAAAAATCATACAATCATATAATATATAAATTATATATCAAGAAACACAAATTAAAAACATGACAAAACCAACAAAGAAACATTACCTGGTGGCTAAATACTCGGATCATCTCCATACTTTTCAACCATTTTCGCATTATAATCATCCTAAAAAATTTAAATATTCCATATTTCAAAAATAGTGCACTAACGTCAACAACCAAACGATCATGTCATGAGACTTACCAGAAGCCTACGAGCAGTGGGCGTGACTAGGTCGTTTGTCTTCCGGTTCTTATGCATGGCCTCATAGACCACACGAAAGTCTATGGGTCCGCCTTCTTTCTCCTCCTACAATAAAGTTTTTCATTTGATAACATAAGTATAAGTCAAAAGTTTGATAAATTGAATTTATATGTAAATTACCATGCGCCGCCGATGCTCATCAAATCGCATCGACTACCATGTGTGGATGTAGGCCTTGGGCTTCGAAAGACGGTTAACTCTTGCCTTTTTCGACTTCCTTTGCCATCGTTCATCCGTCCTTTGTGAACATCAAATACTTACACTTTCAAAAATTATAATTTTAATAAAAATAATTTAAAAGTAAACATACTTACCACTTTCTACATAAAGACTCCCAAACCGAGCGCCTAATCTCCCAAACCGAGCGCCTAATATGCCTTGGGAATCTTTATATGCCCTGCTCCAAAGTGAGGCCGGCGTATGTGATGATCTTGCGAAACTTGTATAATTGATTTCGAAGGCGTTTCGCAGCAACCTCCTCAAAAGCTCTCCGGATCATCCCTAAACTAAGATCTGAATGAAACTGATTTGCCTCCTACAAAATACATTAAAACTTAGTACTTTATGTAACCCAAATAGAAGATCGTACCGTAAATGCTCGAAAGATATAATTCCGCACTTGAATTGGGACATCTTTCTAGGATCCTGCTCCTTCCGGCAAGTGGGAAAGAATGAGAGCACCGACATCCCACACGATACTAGTGGGTATGAAAGTGGTCCTGCCAATTACAAAGAAGAATTAATTTTTAATGATAGCCAAAACTATAACAAAATTTATACAACTTATTTAACTTATGGTCGAGCAATATTATTCACAGTGACCACCCCATTATCGTGTAACCCCTCTTCATGACTCGAAGAGGAATTAATCATCATCCGGTACAGCTAGGGTAGACTGTGAAGGAGATCTGACATAATCTACGAGCCCTAATATATAATAAATCATTAGTGTCATACCAAATTAAAATTGTGATAATTGATAAATGTACAATAATGTTCTCACATCGATTGATGTGTACCGTAGCATGATCAGTGGCAGTCCGCTCGTCTGAATAAATTAAGCTAGGTGCTTGTGCTATCGGCAGCGTAGCAACTGACATTATTAAAAATAATTAATATAATTAATTAAGAAATGCCAATAACAATAAATATATCACCTAGTGTAAGATGTCGCTCGCCAACGCTAGAATGTGGTGAAGCGTCTCGTATTCTCGACGGTGGCAGTGGGGTAGCAACTTTCATCATAAGAAAATACATAAAATTTGGCTCCTATTTAAAATTATGAAATATACAAAAAATAACTTGGTGCAACATGACGATCGTCGTCGTGTGATCGAGACGTCCCGACTATGTTCCCCGTTGATGGTAGAGCAACTGTCACAAAAACAAAATATTTAAAAAAAACTCTATCTCCTACTGTGCATCGCCTACAATGTCTCACGTACCTGGAGTGATACGCTGAGCAAACCCACCAATGGATCGTCTACTATGTGATGATCCGGCTACGTGCCCCATTGGCGGCGGAGGAACTGATATTATTAAAAAAGGAATTTAACTATTATAATCAACTATAAATAAGCAACTGACAATAAATATATTATCTGGTGGTTGTGATGGCTGATTCATCTGGAGTGAACGCTTGGAAGAGCGAGATGACTCAGATGCTCGACCCCTAATAACCATGACTGAAAAAAAAGAAAGAAAATTCTCTTATTATCAGTAACTGTATATAACTTAAAAAGTAAAAAGCTTATGTCATTAGAATAACTACGGGATTCATTCGCTTGTTTCGTATTCTGATTCATTTTCATCATCTTCATCATTGTCGCTATAATCTTGGTTCGCGTCATCATCAACGAAATTATCAAAGTTCACATCCAAGAGGTCATTTGAATTGAACTCTTCCATTGACTCAGCGTCATCGACCAATTAAAAATTCTCAACTCCATCAGCCACATCAATCGTCTCATTCACTCTATCTTCTTGATAGTAATCGTCCATGGGCACATCGTTGTGTGCGGATGATGTTTCATTGTCATCTACCATTTTTTCTGCTAAGAATAGTCTACTCCTCACCTTGCATGACGCCCACCTTTCATCATTGGTTCTTTTCGATGGATACTTAATGTAGTACACTTGTTGTGCTTGTTCCGCCAATACGAATGGATCGTATGACTGAGGTCTCGACCGAGGGTTAATATCCACCAATTTAAACTTTTGATCGATCCGAACTCCTTTCTCTTGGTCAAATCAATGACATTTTAGCACCACAATTTTGTTAGATTTCCCAAATAAGATAATTCTAGGATGTCTTCTATAACACCGTAGTAATAAAAGTCGTCATCTCCATACATGCTTCCTAGAACACATATGCTGCTATTAATAGTTGAACGTTGTCAGCTATATTCTTCTGTAGCTAAGAACTTGTTTCTTCGGGCCATGATCGAGATCTCGTATTTTGTTCTCTATGACTGAGCCATTAATAACCTACAAGAAAAATAACTAAAAAATTTATTAAAAGTTATGAACTTATAACAATTAAGAACAAGCGGAAAGATTTCTCACTTCACATCTCAACCAATCGGCAAAATATTTGTCTTGTAGTTTCAATAACTCATCGTTTGAAACTAACGGATTGATTTCTCGCTGTAATTCTTCGAATTTCTTGAATTCATAGTTTTCAATTAATGCAATCATATAGTAACAATTAACTTTAAATTATATAACAAATTAGAACAAATTATCTTACTCGAGATATGACGTCACTTCGCTACAATTTGCAAAAACATAATTCTCAATGGCGGTGAGATCTCTGTCATTTAAGATAACTTTGCGTCTTGCACCAAGAAGTCGACATGGGTACTTGAAGATGGATAAAATATTCATGTCAACTTCTCCTTCACCACCATCATCGTTGCTTGGAGGCAAATTATAAGGTGTCACAAAAATTGGCCAACATGAATAAGCAGTACTTGATGAGCCAAATGGGTTGAAGCCATTAGTGCAAAGTCCTAATCTAACATTGCGTGATTCTGCAAAAAAAGTCGGATGAAGTGCATCAAATCGTCTCCATGCCTCCGCATCTGAAGAATGTGTAATTGAATTTTGATCTTCATGTGCCCCTTCTTTGTGCCACCTCATAAATGATGCAGTTTTTTCAGAAAGAAATAGTCGTTGTAATCTTGGAACAATCGGAAAGTATCTAAATATTGCATTTGTCACATTTTTTTCGAACTTTGAAAATTCTTTTTTGGCTCGAATCTGGGCTCTCCACAAATAGAATAACTCATAAATGAGTTGTTTTCCTTGTAGTGCAACATGCAATGATTGCGGCATGCATTAATCTTTTGATATTCCAATCCTAAATCTCTCATCAATCGTTTGCACTTGTAAAAATGTCCCGGTAATTTCTCTAAACTGGAAGCATACTCTTAATAATGGCAAGCATCCGGTCAAAACAACTTTCGCTCATATTAAATTCTGATTTTAAGTTCATTAGTTGTGCCACTGTAGAAAGTGTAGTTTGCTTCACGCATTCATCCTATAAAGGTTCATCTGCTTCTTCAAGAAGATTATAAAACTTAGAAGCCGAAGGGTTCAGGTCTTCTTCATTCAATGTTTCGCCAATATTTTCTCCTAATATTGCATCTCGTATCATGTCCCTGTACGGATTGCTCGAGTCGCCCACAACGGTATCTACATTACTTGTTTCTTTAGCCCATCTTTCTTCGCCATGAACGAACCAATTGGTGTATGTCAGTAAGAAACCATTGTAATATAAATCCTTCTGCACATCATATCTTACTTTCCACTGATAACATTTGCACTTTTGACATGGACATAAGATTTCGCCATATGAAAAAGCAACACCTTCATTTTGATATGCCACATTAATGAATTCATCAACACCATCCTTATATTCTTCAGTTATGACGTCATGTTTATCCTTCTAACGATGAATCCAACTACGATCTGGCTTTATCATTTCTGTAACGAACAATATTATGCCATATGTCAATAAATTTGTGTACTTGAAACGTGTGATTTTGAACTTACGAAGTCCAAAATCACATGTTTCAAATACTTCATCGTTGAATCATAATCTCATTTTATCACCAAGAATGTGGAAGTACATCCTTAGTAAAATTTATGAGAACATTATCAAAAAGATGTTCTAGAATTATGAAAAAAAAATAGTTTAACTTAACATGCATTACTAACTTAGTATATTCTTAGTAACTAACTTAACAATAATAGTTTCAAGTAATTAAGTAGTATTTAACTTCATGCATTAATAATTAACTTAATAGCAAAACAATAAAGTAATTAAGTAGTATTTAACTTAACATGCATTAGTTCATAACTTTCAAGTAATTAAGTAGTATTTAACTTCATGCATTAATAATTAACTTAACATGGTGGCGGACTAGTACCTTCTTAACTGGAGAGGGATGGCGGCGGACGACAGTGGAGGAAGGCGGTGGGCGACGGCCAGAGGAGCACAGTCGACGGGCGGACGAGACGGAGGGAGGAGGAGGAGGAGGCGGCGGCAGTGGAGGTGGACGTCGGCGCGGTGGCGGAGGGCGGTGGAGGAGGCGGAGGCAGCGGTGGAGGGCGTCGGAGGGGCGCGGTGGAGGTGGTGGAGGGGGGCGGTGGAGGAGGCGGTGGAGTAGGCGGAGGGGCGTGGTGGAGGAGGCAGAGCCGGACGTCAGCGCGGTGGCGGAGGGCAGTGGAGGAGGCGGAGGCGGCGGTGGAGGGCGGCTAAGGGGCGCGGTGGAGGTGGCGGTAGAGTAGACAGAGGGGCGCGGTGTAGGAGGCCGAGGCGGAGGGCGGACGCCGAAGGAGGAGGCGGTGGAGGTGGAGGGCGGCTGAGGGGCACGGTGGAGGAGGAGGCGGCGGTGGAGGCGGAGGGCAGCGGAGGCGAACGTCGGCACGGTGGAGGAGGTGAGGGAGGAGGCGGCGTCGGAGGCGGAGGCGTCGGAGGCAGCAGAGGCAGAGGCGGAGGAGGCTGAAGGTGTTGGCGTCGGAGGCGGAGGCAGCAGAGGCAGAGATGGAGGAGGCTGAAGGCGTCCTTGGCGGAGGCGTCGGGCGACGGGCGTCGGGGGAGTCGGGTGTCGGGCGTCGGAGGAGTCGGGTGTCGGGCGTCGGAGGTCGGACATCGGGTGGTGTTCGAAGGTAAAACAATAATAGTGAAAACGAAGAAGAGGGGTTAGAGATTTAAGTAAAATTTTTAGCATCTCCCCAGGACGCGACGCCAAGTAGACGCAATCTAAGCGCCGCTTCTATCAAAATTCGGCTAATGCGGCGGTATGGAGAAGCTAATGTGTCGCTAAAATAGTGTAGCGACACCATAGCGTCGTAGAGGCGTCGACATAGATTTAGCGTCCTGCAAATGAGACGCCAGTGAGACGCTAATTAAAAGTCTTTTTCAAATTTTTTAGTGTGTATGTAATTTTATTTATCAATATAGTGTCTCATCGCATTGTGCCCCGTTCCAATTGCTTTATTTCCATCCGACAATCTATCATGTATGTATATAAAATTATAAATCTATATGTATATGTGTCTATAACAAAATTGTGTGCGTATATATATATGTAATATATGTGTATGCATATGTCTACGTGTGGGAGATTAAGTATTATAAATCTATAATGTATGTATGTCTATATGTATTATAAATATATATATGTATATGTCTATACATATGCGAGTCATATATAGATAACGTGTATATGTATACGTATTCGAAGTGAATATATGTGTATATGTTTATATGTGTGAGATTAAGTGATAATAATATGTATATATGTACTTATTATATATAAGTATAAGTATATACGTCTATTTATATGTCTATATATGCCCGATTAAGCGAGGGAGATAAAAAGTCGGCTAAGGAGGCGCAATACAGACGCTATTGAGTCGCTAGGAACATTTAGCGACCCCGTAGCGCCGAACTAACGTCTAAAACTTTTTCGCGTCTCAAATCGACGACGCTATAGAGACACCAATAGTGTCACCATAGCGTCGACGTCATTGGCGGCTCTAGTTAGACGCGAAGTGGACGCTATTGAGTCTCCACGGTTACGTTAAAATGGGATAATTTGTAGCAAATCACTCTCTTAATTCAACCACCGTAATTTCATGATTAAGTATATAATAATAATATATGCATAATTAAGATATTATATATATTGTATGTATAGATAACATAAATAATATAGGTAACAAATTATATATTTATAAGGAACACTCCTATCATGTAAAAATACATATATATATATATATATATAATCGTGTAATACATATATATAATATGGGTAATCATGTATGAATACATATATATATGTTGATTATATTAATATAATATTTAATTAATTTATTGATTAACATATAGTATATATAATATATAGGGTTTAAATATAAAAATAATATATGCATAATTAAGATATGATATATATTGTATGTATAGCTAACATAAATAATATAGGTAACAAATTATATATTTAGGAACACTCCTATCATGTAAAAATAGGTATATATGTAATCGTGTAATACATATATATAATATGGGTAATCATGTAGGAATACAAAGATATGTTGATAATACTAATATAATATCTAATTAATTTATTGATTGACATATAGTATATATAATATATAGGGCTTAGGGTTTAAATATAAAACAAATAGCGATATAAATATAGATAACCTAAGAATAGTTGTCAAGTAATCACATTCGCGTCTACATAGTGTCGTCTAAGCTTGTGACGCCAGATAGCGTCTCTTTAGAGCGGCAAATGGTGAGACACGAGCATAGCATCACGTGTTGTCGACGCGAGAACGGCGTTACGTTCTCCCACGCTTTTTCGCTCCACGGCGCGCAATAGTAGCGCCTACGTAGCGTCTCGATTGCGCCATTGTTAGCGTCTATTTCGTGAATAGCTAAGAACACGCTAATGAGACGCTATCGAGAGTCAAATAGCGTCTCATTATTGGGACGCAAAGTGGATGCCATAAAGGCGCTAGTGACGTCTATGTAGCGTCACCAAATATGCGACGCTACTTTGCGTCGCCAATAGCCCATTTTCTTATAGTGAAAAGATGTCAGATCCTTTCTCTGATCACATGATGGAAATAAGAGAGTCTCTCATCTGATTAGTTGGGCAGTGGTTCATAATCCCAAAATTGGGGGGCTGCTAGTTATTAGAAACATAGAACACATTAGAACATCTTAACTGGAAGAGTCTTAAACTTATTTAACAACCATGACAATATCCGATGTCGCTAGTTAGGCACAAATACCTTTCTGTTCACCTTTGGACAGCCTCTACCCTCAACCATCATGTGGCTGGGTCTTGGAAAATGATCATAAATGCAATGCATACCATTAAGCCGGGCTTCAAAAAACACATTGGGAAGGGCAGGTCAACTAGTGTTATGAATGATTCATGGCTCTTTTGCATTAAAATCCACTTATGTTAATTTTCTTTCCCCTCTGTCTGCTATGAAGGTTTCTGATTTGATTGTTGATAATGTGTGGAATTATGATTTAATGGTGGAATCTTTTGGCCTGGACTTAATTGCTTTAATACTATCTATACATTTACCTGCTTATCCCAATGATTGACCAATGGATATGGGAACCAAACTCTATGGGTATCCTAGATGCAAAATCTATATACCATTTCCTACATAGGTTAGTGTTGAATGCACCTGGTTGGGTTGGATGATAATATGGGCAATTCCTGTATCTGAAAAAATTCACCTTTTTCTTTGGAAACTTTTTCACTCCCGTTTACCTACCAAGGAGAAAATCCTTATGTTTACTACTAATCAAAATCCCATTTTCAGTTTACTACTAATCAAGTTTTGGAAACATCCACCCGTCTTTTCTTTTGTTGTTCTGTCAGTTCTCACCTCTGGGCTCTTGCTCAAAATAAACTTTCAGCAGCTTTTACTCACCTACCTTCTTGGTCCTCAAGTGACTGGATCTATGAGGGTGCCCATCTCCAACAGGAATCTTGACTTAAACTACTCTCTTACATCTCCTATCTTTGGAGAATCTCGAAGCTTAAAAATGACATACTTTTCTCTTTCAAACCATCCACGTATGGTACTGGGTGCAGGCAAATACTAAGAAATTTTTACGAATCTACTACCCTGAGGGCCCACCCTTATGTGATTCTATCCGGATCAGGTGAGAACCCCCACCTCCTAGTTGGGTTCTACTCAACACTGACCATTCTTTTACCAGTTGAGGAGAGGTAGGAGGAGAGGCTTCCTGCTCAAATCGACTAATGGTGTTTTTCTTTGTACAGGATCTTCTCTAGGCAACTTCCACTCTGCTTTGTCTGCCGAAGTTTAGGATTTCAAGACATGAGTTGACAAGTGTGCTAAATTGGGACATAGGAGGACTATTTGTGAGACTGATTCCCTCTATCTTGTCCAAGCTTTCAACAACCCTGAAAACTATCAATGGAGGATCAAGAATATTATGGTCGACTTATGGAATGTGGCTAACAATTTCGAATTTTTTGTAGTGCGCCATATCCCTAGACATATTAATAGCGCAACAGAATGATGTCTTTTGACAAAATGAGCCCCCTCAGGACCTTCGAATCTTTTTTGTATATTTACTATTTACATCATATCAATGCATAATGCATTTTGGTTAAAAAAAAGAGTGAAGACTCTTGGGCATGAATTGCTACAAAGAAGTCTGTTAGGAGCATGTCCAATTGTGAACTAATTTCGTCTCCTTGTACATAATTCATATTCCACCAGTATCATCACCATCATAATCACCATAAATGTTAATTATTGATATTATTAATTCCACGTCCACACCCAAACTAAAAAATCAAAATCAAACGTAGAAATAGCATACTAATTTGCACATAGTCAAATTAGAATCTGATCCCAAAAGTCTGCAATTAAAGTATTTGCACGCAATGGTAAATCAATTTATATTATTACTGTCATGAATGAATTCGAAAGTCAATTTTGCAATTTGTTATGATAGAGTTTAATCCACTTGACTAATTTAATCTATTATCGTTTGCATCAATTTATTTATAATAATAAATAAATTAGTTTATTTATTAATTTATTAATTTATAATCAACTAATATATTAATCATATTCTTATAAATAATTATATATAAATGCATCCATAATTAATTTGCACTAAAATTTTAACATAATGATTATTTTTTTATAAATCACAATAATCAATATAAATTTTCTTTTAGTAAACTTCTTTATACTTCTTTCTTTCATACTTACCTCATATACTTATTCTTTGTATTTGTACTTTTTCTTGTTCTTATACTTGTACTTGTATTTATTCTTATACTTGTCATATTTTTATCCATGTTCTTGTTTTTTTCTTTTCTTGGTGTGTTGCACTATATTTTTGCATTACATGCACATGCTTAAAAGATTTCTATGTCTGTTGTCTTAGGCGAGCTCTTTAACTTTTATTAAGGGTAGCCATGACAGTTTCATGCAATTCTTGAGGTCACATTTATTTATAACCCATACATGTAAACTTATAAGGATTATACGCCAGTCTTGAAACGAGGTACTTAGACTAGGTAATGTTGAGCAATCGATACACATGACTTCCCGCATCTTACAATTTTTATCTTGTTACCTAATTATCTATCTTTGAAGACTTCAATTAAACATGTTCATAATAAGGGTAAAATTATCATTTAATATCAAATCAAATCATGGAATAATAATATCTAAAAAATTATATGAACTCGGGTCATGTAAGGTGGGCCGGGCAAAATAACCTTGGTCTAAGTGCTCCTATTTTTTCTTCCTACTTTTCTAACATTAGAACTTGGGCCAGGTTTTTAGAAAATCGGGTCGGGTCATAGTAGACGTCTAACAAAACATCGATCCTTTTCTTAGTGTACTTAGGAACTCGGGCCAGGTTGTGGACCAACATGGACCGGATCAAAACATGAAATCATCTATTCATACTTACGAACGGAACCTGAGTCAGGTTACATGAAAATCGGGCCAAATTTACATCGAATCTAGGTTGAGTTCAATGTTGATAAGAACGCATTAGAAAAATATCGTAGAATCTGGGCCGAATTTGGAGAAATCCTGGCCGAGTTTTGACAAAGTATAACTCGGATGATTTTTCATCAACTTTGGTTGAGATTTTGAATATCAAAACAACATGATCTTCATGAAACTTATTCTAGTTCATAGGAGAATATAAAATATATTTTAATCTTTCTTTGACTTTATTATTTTATTAAAAAATACATCCAAAAGTGAAATGGAAATTTGTATATACTTGTCAAGGCAGAACTATCTAGAACTCGAAACTTTATGCAAATTTTTTGATGACCACATGCGCTTGTTTTTCGGCGATGAATCTAGCTTTCCATGACAGAGGAATGTGTTATGAAGAAATGCCCGAAAGTTTGAGCCACGCATGCGCAACAAAGAGAGAGAGAACGTAGGACAAAGTTGGAGGAAAAACACAAACGGTTAGGAAAAAAAGATGACTTGGACCTTTAATGTCATATTTATAGGCAAATGTCTCACAAGTTCTAATATAATTACAACTCCTAATCATACTTCCTAACCATCTTTTTTTCTTTTATTTCTCACAATTTTTTGTATTTAAATAAATAATTAAAATTACTATTTCTTGATTTTCATAATTAAAATAATAATTTATGATTACTTTATTTTCTAAATATTTTTCTTTTTCAAACTCCTAATTTCAACGTCCATAGAAGTCCTAATTCAATCTTAAATCAAACTTCATCCCTTATCTTCTTTTGTTTATCTTTTCTTTATTCTATCCCTCTTAAATATAATTATTCCTAAATTTTCAGAGTTAACTAATTAATAAATATTCTTATCTTCTAATTTTTGAAATAATATAATAATATAATAATATTTTATCCTTTAAATATTTTTGAGCATAAAACTTTTATTTTAACTCTCATTTTATATCCTAAGCTTATTATTAGATTTAAATTTATTTTGAATCACTAATCTTATTATAATTTCAACTCTTAATCTAATTAGAAATATCTTTTCCTATATCACTACAAGAAAAAGCCTGATTTTCGATGGTTTATTTTTGACGGACAGCAATCCGTCTAAAATACCGACGGATTTTTTGGTGGATCGAATAAATCGTCGAAATTTTCGTCGGGTATTTTTCGACGGTTCTAGCCGTCTAAACTTTTGATGGTTCAAAATTCATCGAAACTTTCCGTCGAAAATTTCGATGATCGTAACTGTCAATGATGTCAAAATCGGTTGATCAGTTTCCATGCTGGTTTTTCGACGATTCAGACCGTCGAAAGTTTCGACGGTTCACCTATCCGTCGAAACTTCCAGTGGTCTTAGCCGTTGAAATATTTTAACATTGGTCGGGTATTATTATTTTATTTTTTGACGGTTTCGATCGTCGAAAGTTGTGACGTTTCACGGAACCGTCGATATTTCGGCGATCAGATCCGTCGGAATGTTAACTGATTTTAATTAATAAAAATATTCTACTTTAATTTTTTCGATGGTGTTGACCGTCGAAAATAGAAATTTATAATTTATACAATTCTATTCAGTTGACATATATTATTATATATTTCGACTGTTAAAACCGTCGAAGGTTTCGATGGTTCGTCCAGCGGGTTTGACCGCTTAATTCGAATTAATATTATATTATATTTACCTATTTTTTGATGGTTATGACAGTCGAAAACTGGCTATATAAATACCCGACCCCATTGCCACTTTCTCCGTTTTTATCCCGGCCCTCTCTTCTACGGACGAATGCCCGCGCGCATTTCGTCCAGCGGCAACCTCCGGCACCTGCATTGCCTTCCCTCGCCGCCTGAAGCTATCGTCCGCCGCTTGAAGCTCTCGTCCGCCGCCAGGTCGCCGCCGCGACTGCAATCTCATGCGCAGGTAGGCTCCGATCCCTGATCACTAGCTTATCACTATAGTTGTATCCCATTTTAGATGCATTTCACCCCAACTTTTGGCCAATTATGTTTGGAATGCATGGATTGCGATAACTAGTTGATCTTCCTCATTTTATACTTAATTCCATGTAGAGGTTCTGAATTGCTAAAATTTATAAATATTTTAATTCTATGCCAAGTTATCATTTTTAGAACAAGTTATCACTCCAATGTATCAAGTTTATCATTATTTTGATTTAGCTAATTTCTAGTGATTTTCTTGCCCTAAATCCATTATATCATGAATGAATCATATTTGAATGATCATATTTCAACTTATGCAAAATTATCAATTCATTTGAACAAATTATTTTCCAATGCCAAGTTATCGTTAAAGGGCAAAACTGTCTTTTTGATATGCAAAATTATCAAATCTACACAAAAGCATTACACAATCATTATATTATTGTCCTAACTCATTGCTGTTCAAATTTGATCACATTTGGATAACCACAACCAAAGTTATGGCAAGTTATCATTTTTAAGGCATTAAGTTATCGTTTTGGCACCCAAGTTATCATTCTTATGAAATCTTATCCACATTTGATTTCTGACCTCATTCACTTGCCATCCTAATCCCTTTGATGCTTTCAATGCTCTGAACTATCCATATTTGAATATTTTTCAAGATATATGCAAAGTTATCATTCCGGGTCTTCAAACTTATCATTTTCATTTACTGATTTCACCTCTGCATAACATCAGATTTTATTTGATGTTGGAGCTGATCCTAGTAGATGTCCTCATCCTTATTTGTTTATTTCCTATTTGAGGACTTTGATGTTTGATGTTCTATCTCTTCTAGCAGGGAAAAACAAATGGCAAAAAGCTGGAAAAAGGTGGGGGGACCACTTACTTTTGCTGTCCAAAACGTTGTCTTCTATAGTTGCTTCCAAGACCAGGACACATGGCACAATCACACCACCATGGAACATTCTAATGCTGATCAAAGGTGCACATGACACATATATAAGCTGGGGGAATTTCTGAGAGAAGGGGGGCTGGCGATTGCAGGGTTTGGAGAAGGAAGCAAGGGTTTTGGATCTGGTGCTGAAGTGCTGCAAAAATTCCTCTCGACAAGCTTCAATCTAGGATGAATCACTTCTGTTCTTCATTCCATTATGTATCAAACCTTGTAATTATGAGGAGCTAAACTCCATGTCTCCTAGGATAGGGTAGTAGTATAGATTAATTGTGGATGGATTAAGGATAAATCTGATTTCCTCATTTGAATCAAGTTCTGAATTAAACTTCTGAATTCTGAAATCTATATTGATATGAATCTATTCTTGTCATTGTTAGATCATATGTGTAACTACAACTAAGAAGTTGACATTTGATTTAGTCTTTGTTCAGAAATGAATTAAGAGCCCATGCCAAGATTCTAGATTCCATTTTAATTGAGAATCTGATTTTTGATTTTCTTGAATTCTGAACTTCCTGATTTCTGATTTTCTGAGCTATTTGAATCTGATTGTCATTAGGGAACTTAATTGATTGAACAACTGAGAGGTTATCATATGTCTCAATCTTGTTCAGAAATGAATTAAGAAACTTTGACATTTCTATGATACAATTCTGCAATCACCATTGGTTTTCCCTGATTTTAGTGTGTTGCTGATTTTTGTTTTCCTGAATTTAGAAAAATCTGATTGTCATTGTTAAATCCTGTTTTAATCTACCACTGAGAGGTGGACTTGTGGCCTTCCTTGAGATTCAGAGATGAACCAAGGAGCAATGACAATTTTTGATTTCTCAACCTATAATTATATGCATATTGTTTTCAATTAATAAGTGTTAGTGCGGATTTCACTTTCAATTGCAACCGAGAGGCTAACTTAAGGTCCTATTGTAGTTTAGAGATAAACCAAGGAACACTAGCACTATTATTGGATTGGTTTCATCCCTGCCTAGCTAATTGAAGTGATTTCCTTATTTTGTGACTGCATTTATAAGTTATCACTTCAGATTTTATTGAATTGTCAAAAATCAGCAAAGAACTTGAATTGAACCTAATGATAACTTGATTTTCAGTGGGGATCACCTTCTAATTCAACTTGGCTAACAATTATATGACAATATATTGATTAGTTCTGGTCTAATTGATCTGTGAAAATAGTCATATTAAAGGTTGAATCATATTTGACTAAAAATTGATAACTTGTCCCATTCCATCCATAATTAAATTAGATGAATCCCAACTCCTAGGAGGACCTTCCTCATTTTAGCCTCTAGATTAGCATTTACAATTCAGTTTAGTTAACTTTTCAGAAATCCAAAAATAGTTATCATTTTGCCTTCCTTAAAAATTTGTTTTTACTTCCACTTAAATTCCTGTTTTTGCTACTTTAAGTAGGATTAGTCTAAATTATTTTTAGAGAGTCTAGGACTTCAAATCACTGAGAATACGACATTTGGGTAGACTACAATTGATCTGTATACTTGCAATAGAGAGTGAGTTAGGGGGTTAAATCAAAAATTGAAAAATCTGAAATTTGACCCCAAAATCAGCAAGTTATCACTACACCCCTCAATAACACTACCAATCCCCGCCTTCCGTGTTCTCTTCGCCCTCTCAGATCCGGCCGCCGTCCGCGTGCAACGGCCAGATCCGGTTATTCTTGAAAATCAAATAATTCATTTGTTTTCTTTGTGACTTCATGATTTAGTTATTCCTGAAGATTGCTTCTAGAATTTATGGTTCATTAAAACTATGTTATTTTGGTTGGATGCAAGAAACTAGTAGATTTATGCATCATCGTGTGTGTTTTTGGAGGAAAAATCACATGCGTATCCCAATGAGTGTAGTGCGTCATTCTTGTATTCCTTGATGTTTTGCTACTTATAATTTGATGTATCAAGGCTTTGTGCAAGTTGCTACTTATTCCCATTGCATAAACTATTTATGAACAGTTTTTGAGGTGGTTAGGTAATAATATCTTTTAAGTCAGTGCATAAATGATTAACTTTGTACATATTCAAAGCACATTCAACAATTTCAACTTACGCCTTTGGATGTGTAGGAATTTGTAGCTTATATTGAATGGCAATGCCTTCATGATAAAAGGGCATTGCAGAAGTTGCTGCTTGTTCTCATCCATTCATGAATTGTTTATCTCCAAAGAGTTTCTGAGGTGACAAGGCATCTTGTAAATGTGTGCATAATAATAGGTCTTTACGAATTCTAGAACAACATATTCAACTTAGTGACCTACAACTTTGGATGTGTAGTAACTGATAACTTATATTTAATATCAAAGGAATCATGATAAAAGGCATTCCTTGAAGTTTAAAAACTATGGTAACTGTGAAATCGTGTCGTAATAATCAATCATAGGTGACAATAGCCACAAAAATTACAGAGAACTGTTCCTTTTTTTATGGAAGAAAGGATTTTTCTTTTTTTTCTTTTATTGGTCTTCATAATCTTGCTTTTATGCATAGCATTTAGTTATTCTTTTATGTTATTCCAATGGAGTTAACTCTAGATCATTTCTTACAGGATTGTGTTGCAGTTCTCTCAAAGAAATTTCCTGGCAGCTTGCGAATCAGTGAGTATTTTAAGATATCGGTATCATATGAGCAGTTATTTAAACTAAAAAAGAAAGAGATGTCGTCCAAAAATTTGAGGCATTTATTTTGACTGTGAGCTATATTTGTTTGTATAAAGTATAGCACAGTAGCACTAGATAGGTGTTGTTTCCTTCTGTTGAAGGAAGTTAAACAAAAAATCCCTTAATGGAACACAATTAAAAGAAAAGGCAAAAGAAACATATAGCAGTTATGTAGTGTGTGGCTTCTTTGACTTTGTCTAATTGTCTAGATCCAAAATAGTCCCTTCGAACAAACATCAAAATGAAGTATTTCAGCTCGCTATACATACATGATTGTAGTTTCATAAAAACTTTATTTTTCACTATACATGCATGACTGTAGTTTGTCGCTGTCACTCTAAACGACGTAAACTTTTTATGATTTGTTCCTGATTAGTTGTAATTAGTGTTTATGATGTATCTTCGATGTTTCTTTTAAATGACGAAATATGTGAACCGTTGGATTGATTTACAATTTTTGTTTGGTTTTATTACAAATTTTATAATTACTATAACTTGCAAATAATGCAGACATTATGTCATACTTGAACGATCGACGATGGATGTACAATAGAAATAATCTTGGTCGTAGATGTTTGACACAAGAATTCATAGATGGCGTTGACTATTATGTTAGTGTGGCTTGTCAGTCTTTCCAATATCAGCGGGAGGGAACAATTAGGTGTCCTTGTTTGAAATGTGCTAGAACAAAGTTACAGACGCTAGAGACCGTTAAGGTTTACTTATATAGAAAGGGTTTCAAACCCAATTATTGGCAATGGGATGCTTTAGGTGAAGGAGCGCCTTCGACAAACTTTTCTTATGTTATCTCATTTTCTCTTTTTTATCCATCATCTAACTATATTTCTATTTCTTTTCGGACTTTATTTTTCTTTAACAAATCATAAATTTTGAATTTATTTTAATTATGAAAATTCATTTTTAATTTAAAAAAATTTGTCCTATTACAACATCAACATTCATTCTTGGTATTCTTTACCATATGGGTGTTTTTTTCTTTGTTTGTTCTGTAATGCCCCAAAATTCTCCACGTGATGAAATCTCACTACAAGAAAATTGTTGAATAGTGACGACCATTAGCGTCGCAAGACAAGGCAATGCTACATAGGCACAAATAACGTCACTATAGCATCGACATTGCATCATAAAGACGCGACGCTAACTGCGTCAAAATAGTTTTCACTTAGCATCACGTTGGTGTTATAAGATGTCGATGCTAAAAGCGGTGCCCTAGAGACGCTACTTCGGCATTATTATCGCCCGCAAAAATGAAAAAAAAATACATGGTAGATTGTAGAGTTGTATTGGCATCGATAGGCGGCGACGCTATATTAGCGTCACAAAGTATGCAACGCTAATGATGGAGTCGATATGGGTGCCAAGATCATGCGCTATTTTGGCATCAACTAAGAGGCGCTGATTAGCAGCACGTACTGTGCGACGCTAAGTAGACGCCATGCATTTGTATAACTATATATGTTAACTATAATATAGTTTAGTGAATAAATAGATTAAATATTCCTAATTAAATATACATTCTACCTACATATGTATTCCTATACTATATGTTACCTATATTATATGTGTTACCTACACATATATTCGTATACTATATGTGCTACATTATATGTATTACCTACATATGTATTCTCATACCGTATGTTACATATAATATTCTCATACCATATGTATTATCTACATATATAGGTTCCTAACTATATATGTTACTTACACACATGTATTCTGAAATACGATGTATTGATGTATATAAACACAAATACACACATTTATATATACATACATATATACTTTATATATATGTAGAACATAATACACATACCTAGATATGTATGCCCACATATCAATATATTATATATATATATAATATATATCATATCATAATATAGATAAATTATTTTTCTATTCTTAGTCATGAATTATGGGGTTTAACTAAGTAAGATTCTTAGCTCCACCGTAGAGATGTCGTTGCGTCGCCTTAGCGTCGTTATTGCATTTCTCTGTGGCACTAAAGTGGCTCCGCGTGGCATCTTTTTAGCAACGGTTGCTGCGTCGATGCTAATGTAGAGCCCCATCCGCGTCGATTTTGCGTCGCAATGAGCTAACGCTAAGTTGGTGTCGCATCACTTTGACGTGGTATCGACGCTACGTCGACACTATATCAAATGTTGACAACTTTGCGTCGCAGCGGAACAATTTGCGCTATTTTGCCTTAGCTCACTTCCTCTGATTATACATATAGACTTATAGTTTATATACATATAATACACATATATACTTATATACATATGGACTTATAGTTTTATATACATACACATATATACTTATAGACATATAGTACACAATTAGTTGATGATATCATGAAGAAATCGTCGGCCAAAACTTGTCATTCATGCAACAGACAATAATAGTTTCATAGGTAGTTTTTTAACCAACTTATAGGCTCATGTCCTCTATATAGAGAATAATTTGGTATGATTTTACGTTGAAACATATTGTTATAATATTCAAAATTGGCCCAAAAAATCATGTCAGCAAAATCCAACTCGAGTTTTTTTTGCTCAGCCCGAATTTACACAAATCTAGGAGTGATTCATACCAAGTTTGTAGAACTTGGCCTGAGTTTTACAATGCATGACCTAGGTTTCAAAAATTTGACCGCGGCACGTGAAGAATGACATGATTCAAACCAATTTTCGAACCAACTGCCCTGGCTTTTCGACAATTGAAACTTATTCATAGTGAACCGAGCCCATCTAGCCCGAGTTCTTCTCATATCTGACCCAGATTCCGCTTGGCCAAAAGTCAATTGGCCAAACAGGAACACAACCTGAGTTTCGCTTGACACAGGCTAGGTTTCGGAGGTTCAAAACATATTTTTATGTATTTAATTATAGTTAATTGCATTAGTATTACTATTTATTTTCGTAATAATAGTATTGTCATAACTGATCATATTGTTGATAGTATTATTTCCCTATTTAATATTTGGATTGAGTCTTCTCTAACCTAATTTGAAGATGACAAAAATAGATGTTTACAAATCTCCCGCAAGTATATAGATTTAATGTCGTAATGTATAAACATCGTCCCATAAGGAAGAGCTCAAGTACTAGAGCTAAATGACTCAAATGCTATCTAAACGGTTATGTAAGGTGTGAATAGTACAGGAAGAATGAAATGAACGCACAAAATTTAGGAAAGAGAAGAAAAATAATTGTTTAGGAATTAAAATCAGAATAAAAGTTATAGGGCTTTGAATCTACTTAGGATATTGATTATAGGGAAATTAAATAATAGTGAAATCATGAATTCTTCTTTTTAGGCATCTTCTTTTAACAATAGTGAAATCATGAATTCTCTACTCAACTTTTTACAGTCATACATCTTCTTTTCCGGCAAACACCATTCTAATTAAAATAATAAATGCCAACTTTGGTTAAAAACATATTCTTAAAATACACCCAAAATTAGCCTAATACGATTGAAATAGGTCCAATAGGGTTGAAGGAAGAGCATTACGGTAAGCCTCTATTTGGTAGACATGTGCTACAGCTTGGATAACATCAATACGGTCGGGAGGTCTTCAATATGGATAGCCTGTATTGCATTGTATGAACGCAATACCACCATAATTCATTCAATACGAGATGCATGTCTTCAATATGGTTAGCTCGTATTATTCTGTGAGAGCCTAATATGGGTTGGAACAGTCCAATACGCCCTGGAGTGAAAAATATGACCTGAATTGTCTAGATTTATGCGTGAATTTTTTGCCTTTTTGCCAAAACTCCGAGATATTTTGAAATGTGTAAACAAATATCTAGTGTAGATTTCTAAAGCTTTGATATAAATAATGAAATATTATAAAATATAGCTCCATTATGGTGATAATCTTATTAAAAGTACGAAATAACTTATCAAGAATGTCATGTCCAATATCCTGCACGTCGCTAATACCTTTGAGTTTTTTTGTAATCCGACATATTTCTAGACACTACAATAGTGCGACGGATTTCATTGCTAACTTTTGTATACTCACATCAAATGAGGATGTCTTTTGCTGAATGAGCCCCCTTGGGGCTTTCTAAACTTCTTGTACCAGAACCAGGATAATTCTATTTTTCAAAGGCAATAGCATCTGGTTGATCTTTAAAAAAAAACTTATTAGACATATTAAGTAAGTAAATTAAATTGAGTCTACTAATTACCTCAGCTGGAACGGATTAAATTGATTGAATTGAGTAGAACAGATAACATAACTAGGACATTGGCATGTCAACCTTTAGCAAAAACTATAAATGTCCTACGTATGGCCACTAATTCCCTAGTATACACAAATATAGAATTATTATTATTGATCAGACTTTTTGTGACACTAATCTCTGACTGGTTTGCATAAAAGTAGCATGATATTTCCTAATTGATTAATCGCTCTTCGCCGAACTAGAAAAGATCGAACATAGAATCGAATTGATAATTGAATTGATCATGATCATTGAATAAGATTAATATTGAATTGACTTTTACTATTGAGTCGAATTGAAAATTGATATTGAGTCATGACTATTGATTATTGAGTTGATAATTGATAATTATTTATTGATCACATGCTATTGCTAATTGTTAATTGATACAGATTGATTGCTTGAACTATTGTTTACATTATTAAATTTATTATTGTATTAATTGCTCAATTGACCTATGATTGATTATATTTTATTTTGATTGTGCATATTTATTGTTTATTAAATCTTATGTACTGAGTATATTTACTCTTAAATTTTTCCATACTAGAGTAGAGTAGGTAAGACAAAACAATAGAGGATGTCTCGACATGTAGTGTAGCTCGGTGATAGATGGATTGCACGTGGCCTAAATTGAGTGTGATAAAATTATTTAGTTTTATATTTCCGCCTTACTATTTTATTTCGAGAAGTTTATTGATTATAGTTATTATTGAAAAGTCGTTAGCATTTTATTATTTATAGTTATTATTGAAAATTTCGTGACTGTGTTGAGCAGGGTTAGGTACTAGCAATCAATAGATAAGACAAGTGTTGTTCCGACTTGTCAAATGGATCAATAATATAAGAGCTGCAAGTTGTAGCTCAAACACTGGTCAGTGGAAACATTTTTTCCCATAATTGTTTGTAATGCTTTACATTAACTAGATACATATAATCATTAAAATACTTTATCATGATTAGTCTAAAAGGTAGGAAAATCTATACAAGTTTCGTCTGCATGTACATATTTTCTTTTCTCGCATCATCGTCATCTTCTTTAACATAGTCACCATCAATATTAATTATTAATATTATTCACTCCTAAGTCCAAGCCGAAGCCCAGACTAAAATATCTAGAAGTGACAATCTATTCAAGATTAATTTAGAGTCTCAATCTATATATAAATCCAGAAGTGACAATCTATTCAAGATTAATTTAAAGTCTCAATCTATATGTAATTTCTATCATCTGTACAAGGAAGTACTTATATAAACTTTCTATGAGTTCAAACAGAGCTTTATTATTGTAATCATCGTTATTTTATAACAAAAAGAGCTGTTGTCGCTCGAAAATGTAGCCTGAATTAGAGTGAACCTCGTAAATATATGTGTTCTTTTTTGTTCGTGTGATTTCTCTCCCTCTTTTAACTCGATTTAAAATAAATCTTATAAATCTTCGTGTTCTTCTGTGTTCGCGCAATCTCTCTCACTCTTTTCGTAACAGGTTTTTTTTCCTGATTTCCCATAAATCAAGATCACCTCTTTGAGGGTAATTTTATGGATCATTTCTAGTTACTTTTCTATCATGAAGACGGTACAAGTGGTTCTCCTTCATCTCGCAAGATTTATGTTATATAAGTTGTCAATTGTCGTACGAAACATTTTAATTTAGAAAATATACTAAGTTTCTAATAATATTATTATCATATATATATATATATATATATATCTACAGCATACTAAAAATCTGATCAGAAAAACTGAAAATGAAATATTTAACCCATAGTTGTAAATCATGTTATATCGTTCATTTTCGGATATCACCAAGTCGGTGCTTTCATTAGTTAAATTCCAAGTCATGCGTTAAAGTCAACGTTCCAGAGTTCACCTTGCAATTTATTATGACAGAATTCATCCACTTTGACCGGTTCAATCAATTATTGCATGCCTGATTTTTTTAAAGAAAATAAACTAAAAAAATTGATTCGACCAAGTTGGAACACGTTAGACGCAATCGTTTGTATCCTTCTCGTCCACTTTCTATAATAAAATTAAAAGGTACTGGCCGACGATTTTGACTGCACCTACAACTACATATCGACTTCCACGTTTACTTGATCGACGTCCGGCGAAAAGAATCAGAGGTGAGCGAACACTTCTAACATCTCTCCAAGGAGGATCCAGAAATGGAAGAAGCATTTCGGATTGCTTCTACCATGAAGTGGACATTGAACAAGCTCTGTTCCTTGATCCCGCAATCTTCTTCTTCGTCCTCAAAGAATCATCCATCCTCTGCTGAGAAGGAGCTGCGTAAACTGGAGTTACATAAGCTGGAAAGCATGATGAAGAGTATCCACGCCACGCTCGCGGATGCAGAAGAGAGGGATATAATTGACAATTCCGAACAACTTCGTCTCAGCGAGCTCAGAGAGGTGGCCTATGATGCCGATGATGTGATGGATGACTACGAGCATGAAGTACTGCGAGTCAAATTGGAAGCTCGAAGAAGGGCAATGGCGGGATCTGAGGATGATAAGCGCGACAAGGTATTTGACTGGAACTCATATTGCCCTGAGGTTTCTGTTTCAGTGGAATTAATATGTAGAATGATAGAGATTCAAAAGAGATTTGAAAAGATTACAGATGATTGGAAACATCTTAGCCTCCCGGAGAAAGTTGGTAAGAGGCGATGCATCCAAAAGTGGATGCCAACAGAAACCACTTCATTCTTGGATGAGGCAAGAACTTTTGGAAGGAAAGAAGAGAAGGATGAGATAATTGAATGGTTGCTCCAAGAAAGTAATGAGCCACTTGCTGTCTCAGTCCTTGCGATAACTGGTATGGGGGGAATAGGAAAGACTACTCTTGCACAATTAGTTTGTCACGATGAAAGGGTTTCCAAACATTTTGATTTGCATGCATGGATATGTGTATCCGAAGATTTTGATGTCCGGGGTCTACTAAGAAAAATTATTAACTCTTTTTCTATTACTACAAATAATGAATTAACTTCACACGAGTCGGGTAACAATGTGACTTTAGATGTGCTTTGTCAGTATCTAAAGAGAAAACTAGAAGGAAAAAGGTTCTTTATTGTATTAGATGATGTTTGGAATAAGAGGTTGGATTTGTGGGAATCGCTCAAGAGTCCTTTAAATGGTGTTGGATTTGGGAAAATTTTATTGACCGCACGAAATGAGTCTGTGGCAAAAATTATGCAAACGACTGACTCTATTGTTTTAAAAGATTTGCCATTTGATGATTGTTGGTCTTTATTTGATAGGATTGCCTTGCAAGGCCGAGATCATAATTTGCAAAGCAATTTGTTAGATATTGGCAGAAGGATTGTAGAAAAGTGCAAGGGATTACCTTTGGCTGTCAAGGTTCTTGCGGGCATTCTTAGATACGAAGACCAGAAAGAGAAATGGAATGATATATTAGAAAGTGAATTATGGGAGGTTGAAAGTGAAAATAGTAAGGTGTTGCCTGTTTTGAAATTAAGTTATAATAACATGCCGGTGGAGTTGAGATCATGTTTCAAGTATCTATCGTTGTTTGCCAAGGATTCAGAACTTGATAAAGAAATTGTGGTTGCACAATGGATGTCGCACGGGTTCTTGCAGGCCGATGGAAAACAAACAGAAGAGGATGTTGGCAATTCCTATTTTGATGAGTTTTTACAAAGGTCAATTTTGCAACATTACAATAGTGACCCAATAAGATTTGTAATGCATGACCTCATCCATGATCTTGCCCGATTTGTTGCCAAAGATGAGTACCTACTGATAACCAGTGATGAATTGTGCCAAATCCCAAAAAAGACTCCAAGAACTATTCGGCATATTTCGGTTTATCTAAAGGATGGTTTTGATATAATACTTTTGAGGCCTTTATTTGAATCGAAAAACTTGAGGACACTTTTGGTACATAAAGCTAACGAATTTCAAGAATTGTGCACTTTGATTGATGGATCGTATCACAATTTGAAGTGTCTTAGAACACTCGCTTGGGACAACGGCCCTGCCTTTTCTAGGCAATATGGAGAGATGTCGGATGCGCTTCGCCACCTTAAGCATTTGAGATATTTAAATTCTGGTACTTATGTTTCTAATGCAGAACCTTTGTATAGTCTTTATCATCTTCAAACATTTATCACATCTAATTATGCAATGGAGCTGTGCAGCGGTATTGGAGATTTAATCAACTTGAGACATCTCCAAATCAATTCATGTAATTATATGCATCATGAAGTCGGATGGTTGACCAATCTTCGAAGGTTGGGCTGTTTCAAAGTTGGAGCTGAGAGTTGGCAGTTGAAACTCAGGGACTTGGAGGGCTTGGTCAACCTCAGAGGCAGTCTTAGAATATCAGGACTTGAAAATGTCAAATGCTCTGAGATCAATGACACAGGGGCTTTTATGAAGGCCTTAAAAGGAGTTGATGATTTGGCGCTTAGTGGGGGTCGAATTGGTGAAATTGAGATGGACGAAAATGAGAATTTGGGGAAACATGTGTTGGACATGATGCAACCGCATTCTAACCTCTTGCAGATGTCTATAAGTGGATGCCCCATTCTCCCAACATGGTTGGGCCATGCTTCGTTTTCCAAACTGCATTACTTATATATATCGCGTTCCAACTGCACATCTTTGCCGACATTGGGTCAGTTGCCTGTTCTCAAACATCTATCTCTATCTGGTATGAAAAGAGTGAAGATTGTTGGGCGTGAATTTCTACAAAGTTGTTCGAATCCTCTTCCTCCTGCAGCTGGCGCTGCTACTGCAAGTGCTAGTAGCGGTTGTGGCTTCCCCTCGCTGGAGGAGTTGGGGTTTCATGATATGGTCGCATGGGAAGAGTGGAACGGGGTGGAGGACGGGGACTTTCCGCGCCTTCGTAGGCTTAAAATCTTTAATTGTCGAAAGCTGAGGGCATTACCGACTCTCCATTCACTTACCACATTAAGATTCTCAACTGGATGGAATCCTGAATTTCTATCCGGCTGTCGCCTCCCGATGCTTCAAACTTTGCACCTTGGGTATTTAGGTGTACCTTCCTTGATCCTTCCGGATTACCAAATCCTACGTTCAATTAAGAAGTTAATAATTACTGGAAATCCAGTTCTGACATCCATAGTGGGAATTGGAAAACTCACTTCTCTTGAACATTTGGAGATCAAGAATTGCAGGAAGGTGAGAATCTCACCAAACGAACAGCTGCCCCCTGGTATCCGGGAGGTGAAAATAAGAGACTCCCCAGAAGCTGAGAGGTGGTACAAGAATCAAGTTCTGAGCGGTGGCAGTGGACCTGGTGGTGGTTCTGCTTGATGCTGAGGAGACGAGTGAAAGGAGGAAGACGTGCTCAACTCTTCCTTTTTTTAGCTGTAGATTTCTTTTTTTTACAGCAGGAGTTTGCTTTTCTAAATTTTGGCTCATTGCTTGTGAGGAAACGCAGCCAAAATTGCAAATGGCAGCAAGTGGTTGATCTGTGGAACAATTAGTTTAAGAGCTAATTCAATCATATTTCGTTAAGACTATGATAACAATCGATACTATTGACTTCAGTACTATGCAAACACCAAAATCCAATGTCATCGTTATTTTCTTTTTCTATCCTCTCAAGAAAAAATGTTAATTTAGGTGACATTGAGGGTGACATGTTATATTTATCTGGAATTAAATATTTTCTCTGAAGATTAGAAAGGAGAAATAAAGGGAGGCAGAACAATAATCTCTTTAGAATTTTTATATTTGAATTTGGAATATAAAGAAAATATCATACGGTGGATACTTGAAATTTACTCCTTACAATGCATGCCCCAAAACTCAACTTTATATTTATATTCTTCTGAGTACAATAAAAAAATAAAATGAACCAGGTACTGTAACGATCAAAATGATTTATTTTTATCTAAAATATAGTTTTATAGTGCTTGTGCACTTTCGATCTTGTCACCGACAAATATCCAGACACTTTTCTCAGCACATACTCCCCAATAAGCATTCTTTTGAAAATCTCCAAACCTTAATTATAAAATTTACAAACTACTAACTGCCGAAAATGTATCAATAACCTTTCTTCAAAGTTTTCAATCCACCTAATAACAGAGAAAGAAGAAACGAAATGGGACATAATAAACAAACCTAGAAATATAAGCGAAAGAAAAAAAAACAAAGAAATCATCTTGCTTTTATTTTATTTCTTTATATTTTAAGACTGATGAGATGAGAAAATATCTATTTTTTCTTTATTAAGCATTTTTCAATCCACCCAATAATAGGCAAACAAATAAAGAAAATATATGAGGTCACAAACTAGAATTAATAACATGTTATTTTTTTATTTATATATTATTATTATTACTACTATTGTAATATTTTTTTCATGTCACACACTAGAATTTGGATTGATAATTGAACTTCAACCTTCATGATTGATGATATTTAGTTATGTCCTTTGTGCTGGATAGATAATTAATTGACCATTGATTGATAATTCTAATCAAGTGACTAAATGGAGTGGATATTCACCTATGATTAATTGATGGTTGACTAAAGATAATTAAATTAATTGATCATCATAAATCAATCATATGAATCATTACTATAATTAATCAATTATTAATTACTATAATTATGAATAATTATAAATAATTGATCGTTGATGATTTATAATATTGATTTTCTTGAAGCATGGTTCGTGCAATTGAGGGGTGGATCTATTCGAATAAATAAATTTTTTGTGGTGAAAATTTATTAAAAGTATTAAATTTTGAGATATGACAATCTTGAAAGGTGTTTCTAGACATGTGGCATTTGTTTTTTGAATGCTTAATTTCCTGGGCGATTTTCTAGTATAGCTTGGGGTGACCTTCTAATTCTACTCCTCATGGCACCTAGGTTCCTGGTATGTGGGGGAGCGAACTTGGATAAATAATTCCACTGCCACTTCCATTTTATTTTTGCCTTTTTCCTATAAGAGATATGAAATTTGTGCAATAACATTTGTTTCTGTTCTCGACATGATACCATGAATGTCGCTTGGCTCTAAATTTCACGATTATTCTGATGCCCACACCCCTAGGCACCATACTACCTTAATCTTTTTTGCACCCTCAAGACTGGGTCACTCTTCACTCCGATGGTTCCTTTCTAAGGACTTCTGGGGCAGGCGAAAATGGCTGCATTCTATACATTGACAATGGTTGTTTCATCTTTACAGGCCTTCCATGTTGTAAGGTATGTCCTCGAAACTAAGGCTCATATTCTTTTGCTTGGACTTCATCACTATCACGATCCTAATCTCTATCGGCTATGAATATGCTCTGACTCTGCGTAACTGATTGACATCCTCAAACATCGCCGACCCCCATGGCATCTCCACAACATCTTCGAAGATTTTTGGCTCTTTTTAAGGCACATTGCGCCTACCATTGTTTCATTTTGTCAGCGCCAGCTCAACCGGCTGGCTGATTATCTTGCAACTTATGATGGTATTAACAATTGCGAATCCTTTTGGGATGTGCATCCACCTCTGAGTCTCGCACCTTTTTTGTAATGAAATATTTTCTTTATAAAAAAATCAGCTGTCTGCTATTTTTTTTATTTTTCTGTGTGAAGGTTAAAAGGAACAAAACAAAAACTATTCAAGTTGACACCGGATTGGCGAACTCATCTTTCGTGAAGAAAACTTAATTGTTAGACCATCAGAGATAAACAAGAGAAATGAAACATGTCATCTTCACGCTTGGCAACCGGAGATAAATAAGAAAAAAAAACAGATTACACTCGAGCGAGTATGGCTGCCCATTTCTTTTTCTGTAAAGGAAAATGGCCATCAAGTAAGTGATAGAGTTAATAGATGAGTTTGATATTATGTAATCTCGACAAGAACACGATCACTTTAGAAGAGCCTTAGTGCGAATAAAACAAACTCAAGCTAATGACTATAACTTATAACTACTCTGCCTAAACCATTTTCTCTATTTAGATTTGGAAATGTTAACTCAATTAGATATTTAATTTTATTATGTCTTTCTAGTTTTTGGTTAACTCATATTCATTCTTATCGAATTTTGTTCAACATCATCAGGTCCAGAAACACAATTATATTTGTAGTATACTTTATGGGTCATTACATTCAGTTCCCGCCTTCACGCAATATATTGCAGACCGTACAGTCTAGTTCATGCACATCACAGTGGGTATAAGGCAAATTTTGGATGAATTAAGGGCTGTGAGATTATCTTAACAACCCATAAGCTCTTCCTAACCTCAATACCAGTTGAAAATCACCCCGACTCACGACCCATCATTTTAAGATACGACCCGTTAAGCCAGTTTGAAAGCATCACAATTAAATGGTAGCAAGTGCATTCGTCATTCAAGTAATAAAGTGTAATGAGTAGAATGTTGAACCCACGAGGAATTAACTTACTTAATAAAACTAATTTCATAGTTTAAGAAGAGACAACATGCTTTGGGTGAAAGAGTTGTGGAAAAAAATGATAGAAACGTAAAAAATAAAACTAAACTAAACTATTGATGTTTAGGGTCTTAGGATGGATTAAAATGTTTTAAAATAAACTTGTTTCACCTTTGTATCAATTGAATTAATCTATAGTCAGACTTAACTTTTAGATGGAATAGGAATACTTAAAGTATGATCTCTCTAACCAAGTACATTAATCATTCTTAATCTTAATAAGATGAGGATACTCCACTCAATTCTATTCTCAATCTTACTTGGATTGGGATGCGATGAGTTGTTATTCCTACGCTACCAAACAGCTCACCCGAGTCAACTTGGCAGACCACCCAATCTAATACTCCGCTCGACTCTATTAGATTATGACATGAATTGCTTAAAGAAAAACATGAATCAATAGATTGATCACATTATTCAGTTAATAATAAATTTTTAATTCAAATAAAACTAATGAAAAATCTTAAATACAACAATCATGTTCTTAAAAGTTAAACAAACTATAATCAAAACTAAAAGAAAGATTCACAAGTTATTTTAACAATAAAACTTTTATAGAAATAAACTAACTAAAAAACTAAACTTAATTGTCCAGATTACAAAGATTAAAATGATAGAACTTTAAAGCTTAATATGATTTGAAATGGAACCGAAAACTTTTGCGCGATCATCACCCGAGATCATCGCACAAAAGCCCTTTTGGTTGTTCTTCAAGTTGCTCTCACGTTTTTATCTTCAAAGCACTAGTTGCAGGCCCTAGCATCCTCTCCCCAAGTAATAGAATCCCTATATTTATAGGGATTCAGGTTTCCAAGTAATCGTAGAAGAAAAGAAAGTATTTTTCTATTCAAAACAAGAAAATTCAGAGTATAATTTATTATGAAATTTTGCCCTTGTCAAACTTCAAATTTTGATCCATAATATATTTCCAAATGATCTGGATCATATAATATGAGTAGGAGTCCTTGCGCACTTGCAATTCTTCTAAAAATTCATCCAAATCTCAGATCTGTAGTTTGTCATGGGTGGTAGAAGGTGTATCATGGCTTAAATAGTGTCCCAATCGGGGTAGAAATGTGTTCTCACACCTTGTGATGGTGATTTCATGGCCTTATAGTGATTGATTGGGAGTAAAATAGTGAATTTCACGGTCCGTGAAAGGCTGGTCACGACTGTGTCTAAAAAGCTTTCTAATATGAAAAATACATTTTAACAGCCCATTACAGAGAATTCACGACCCTTATGTGACAACCGACTTGCATCCCTTGATAGTTGTTTTTCACTTTTTGCTTCTGTTTTAACTTCGATTTGAATGTAATTTTTTTAAGTGGTGTCATAATTTAATTTTCTTGCTTCCTTGATAATAAAATACAATATTTTGATAGATTTTCATTTTTTTAATATTAATATAAATAAGTTCATAAAATTATGTATGTCATTAGAAAATTATTCAAAATAAGATTAAATGCAATATGAAATATATGTTAAATTTTACATGCATCATCTATCACCACAATGATAGACCCGATTCCATTGGAACTTGACAATACTAAGATGAAGTGCATGGTTGCTAACTGTCATGATCGTTTTGGAACGACATGGCTCCAATAGCCATGTCGGTTTGTTTTGCTCACACCTTGTCCTACTGACACTTCAAACATGTCCTAACATAGGACTCCACATCTTCTCTCATCTCTGTCCAAAAGAATACGTCCTCAACCAATGCCAAAGTATGGGCTGTCCCTGGATGGCCCCCTTATTCTCTCACCTTGGCAAGTTCATGCTTCGGCCGACAATGAACATGAGGCCATCCTCCTTCCAAAATCGCCTGGACTTGTCCTCCTCGATAAGCCTGAGCATCTCCAGAACCCTGAAGTCATGTTTCAATCCCCCTCGAATCTGCTCTTAAAAATCCATCTTAATGGTACTAATGGTCGCCAACTATGTCATGCGACTAAGTGCACTGCCACCACACTAGTCTTCCCTATTTTGTATTCCAAAACACATTCAAATTCGTCCAAGAAGTCTTGCCATCTCACCATCTTAGGACTTAGCTTCTTCTAATTTTGAAAATAAGAAATTATAACATTATTAGTTTTAACAATAAATGCACTACCAAACAAGTTGTGCCTCAAATTGCAAAGATAGTGCACGATGATCGTCATCTCCTTGTCATGCATGGCATACCGTGCCTCTATGCCTCATTAAACTTCTAGCTCTCAAGAGCCACAAGGTGTCCCTCTTGCATGAGGACAACCCCAAGTGCATAGTTCAACATTCCCGTTTGCACCTTAAACAACTTGTCGTAGTTGGGAAGATACAGACACGACTCTTTGCGATTGTGCACTTTAGGTCTTCAAATGTGGGCACTTGTTCGTGCAATGCCACTTAATGTTGTTCTTCAAGAAGTTGGTGAGAGGTGTGGCCCACCGCGAATAACCTCCTATAATAGTTGACTAACCCCAAGAACAACTACAATTATCTGGACGTTCGATGTTGATGCCCACTCCTAAATCGCTTGGACCTTCCCCTTGTCCATGCAAATTTCATCTGCCATGATGTGGTGCCCAAGAACATTACCAGGGACTGAGCAAAGGAGCACTTCTCCATCTTGACGAAAAGCTTGTTCTCCTGCAGTAGCTTGAACACTTTGGTCAAGTGCTCTACATGATCTACAAGAGTTTCAAAGTACACCATAATGTCATCAAGATAAACCACCACATACTAGTCTAGAGAGGGTAGAAGATTTTGTTCATTAGCGTGCAAAATTTGGTTGGCGCATTGGTGAGGGCAAAGGGCATGACCAAGAATTCATAAGATGCATATCTTGTCACACAAGTGGTCTCGGCATCATCTCCTTCTGCAATCCTCGCCTCCCAATACCCGGCCTTAGGTCCAACTTGGAGAACACCCGCGCCCTCCCTAGCCGATCAAACAAAACCATCACCAACGAAATTGGGTACTTGTTGTGCACTGTCAACTTGTTCAAGACCCTATAGTCAATACACATTCTTGATGACTGTCATGCTTCTATTAGAAACATCATGCTCTATATGGTGCATGGGATGGCTGGATGTCGGACTTTAGAAGTTCACCTAACCACTTGTGTGATTCTTCTAACTCTGGTGGCACCATTCGATGCAGTCCCATGGCCGGCGGCTTGGCCCTGGGCACCAACTCAATGACATTTCGATGAGGACGTAGTTTCTTGGGAAATTCTGGTGGCATCACGTCTTTGAATTGGTACAACAACCTTTGGACTACCTCTAGGACATCTAGGTTCACTTGGCCACTTTCAATCACTCTTCAAAGTTTCCAAGAATGGAACCCTCATCCCAGCGCACCCCCCTTGCATCTTGCATGGTTAAGAACATCTTCGTCTTAATGTTGGCTCTCGTCAAGGTAATTTCATATTGTACATCTTGGGACATTAAGTTCAACTCACCATTTGTCACTCTCACCTCATTAAATGTGTCCATGAACTCCATCCCAGAGCGAGCTTGTGATCGTCCATATCGACGAATTCACATTGATGGTGCCCTTCCAGCCTCCAACTTGGACATGTACCTCTTTGGCGACTCTGTGAATGGGTTGGGACATTGCATTCACTGTCTTGATCAACCTTGATTCCTTGGCATATATGATGCCAAGGCGACTTGCCTCATGTGTCGTGATGAAGTGGTGTGTGGCCCTGGTGTCTACAAGGGCCATTATGGTGTGTCGATTTATCAACAATTCTACAAACATCAAGCCCTTCGTGGCTTTCTTTGTCTCCCTGGTGGGGAGGCTCGCAGTCATTGTAGTCAGCACCATAATTGATCCCATGTGGGCAGTGTTGTCCCCTTCCTCTGAAGTGAATGTCATGGCGGCCAAGCTTGTCTTTTTGTCGCACTCTCTTGCATAGTGAGACCCTCCACAAACGAAGCACTTAACCATCTTGCTCTTGTTGTCATTCTTGTTAGTCTTCTTAACCTTCTTTTGTCGTCCTTCTTGCCATACTTATGGGCTTTGTCTCCGATGAGTTACCCTTGTCCTTGGCAGCCCATGGTTTAAGTCCTCCTAGAAAGAAGAAGATCCAAATGGACTCGGTGCCCATCATCTCCAACTTTAGCAGTTGGAATTGCTTGATGTGCTTTTTCACTGAGCCTATCTTCCTAAGTAAGTAAATTTGTTCTAGAACTACTTCTTCAATTTCTTTCGAAAGGTATCACAAATGTCGATCGTAATCTTGTTCTTGACCATCTCTTCCACTGTAACTCTCTCCAAGTTTCGAACTATCACATCCATGCCTTGTAGAGTATGGTCCAACAAGTAGATGTGCTTCTTGAAGTGAATCAACTGATACGTTGATTGGAATCTTGCCCTATTCTTCTCCCCAGCACCACCAACAACCCTGGTGCTGCCTGCACTGCCAAGTCCACTAGCTGTGCTCATCTTTGTTTGACCCTCTTCTGCCATTGCAACTTTTGCTTTGATACCACTTTGTCGCGCACTAAATTTCTTGGCCTAGAAACTTGTCTATGTAGCCCTAGATTTTTCCTCGTTGAAGTCCCTAAGTCAGCCTTCCAAGAAACTCTCACACTCTGGATTGTAACAGTCAACTCGCAGAATACAGACTCAATGCACAATGGAGAAGAACAAAAGTAGATATGGAAAAGCACTTAATTCACTCATATAAAAAAATGGTCAAGTACAAGAGTATTTATACAAAAAGGGGTTTGGCAGTTGAACCTGTCACCATCCCTTTTGAATTACAAATATGCGCAATCGGCCGTGACTGACGCCCGACCCATTGATGCCACGTCGCACTACAAAAACCCCATTGTGCCTTCGTGTCTTGCTCAGCAAACAGGTAATCGTTTGGTCCATCTTGGTGCATCAATGAATGGTGCCAACATCCACTGCCCGCATGGATGTTGGTTCATGCCACTTGCGCGCTTACTTGGCCCAACCACTTCTCTCGCCAAACTTTTGTGCCTGTTCGACAAGGCATCCTTGCAATTCCTATCTACCAGATTGGTGAAGCTCCCTTGCCCATGTGTCTGAAATCAGGCCGTGCTGTGGTGCCGACATGACAGACGCGCCACCATAACCATCGCCAGTAATCGTTGCGCCACCATAACCGCCTAAAGTGGGGCATGGCACGGGGCTAGTAGCACCCGTCAATCACTTGAGACGCAGCCCTGTTAACTAGCTACGCCAACCAACATTGGTTTTGTAAGTCTATTTGTTACATGGTGTGCTAGATAGTCAACATTAGACTTGTAGGAGATTGGAGTCCATAGTTAAAGGATAAGAACCTATATTAATTCTCAAAGTATTCTTGATAGTTTATCTTTTGTTAATGTGTAATTTAATAGGTAGGAGGATGGTTGATTTTTCAAAATTAATCTTTTGATTTGTTAGGATATATCATATTATTTACATATGTAGTTGAGCCATTGGCAGTTTTATTTGGTGGCAGATATGCAATAAGCATATAGCATGTGACTCATGGTAAAGTTGTTGGATCTAAAATATGCTAAATTTTGCCTATCTGAATCGGACGTCCTTATTAATTTATTTTAGTTTATATTATTATATATCTGTCATCATTCATCATTCTTGATCGATCTTTTTTTAGGGTTATTTCCTCTAACCTCCCCTAAACTATTGCGAAATACCACATCTAACCTCATACTACGAACTTCATTTTTTGGATACCTAAACTATCGTGACTTTTTCAATTTGGTCCTTCCGTTCAATTTCATGAAATTTTCTGTTAATTTCAAAATTTTTGGACCATCGTACCCTGCCTAGGCCACTTATATTCCTAAATTTACTTTTGGCTTCTTTAGTAGGTAAAATCCCATGCTGGTTTCGAAGATGCGATTTTAGGGTTCCAACGATCTCTGCGATTCTTCGTCGTCGTTCATCTCCGGCGTTCATCTCCGGCATCCATCTTCGGTGTTCTTCTCCGGCGTTTTCTACTCCGGCATTTTTCTTGTACTCTAAAAATTCTATGGCGTTTTGGTGAAATCTGTGGAGTCCGATTCGCGGCTTTCACGTTCTTTTCCACGGATGTGCATTGGTATGTTGAAAATATTACTCTTTTTTGTGCCGATTTATTAGGGTTTCTTACACTTTGAATGTGTTACCTATAGTCATAATTTTTCGTTTCTTATTTGCACAGTAATAAACTGAAGACATGATTTCGTCAGGATCAAATACAAAAAGTTCAAGTGACAGTAGTCATGTAGATGAAGATGAAGTAAAGTGCCACTGCGGTATCAACTCCCGAGCAAAGTATTCTTTTACTAAGGACAATCCTGGTCGACGTTTCATCGGTTGTCACAATTACAAAGGGCAAGGTTCTGGATGCGGATTTTTCAAGTGGGTTGATCCACCGACATGTCCGAGGGGCATGGTTTGGAGTAGTAGGGTTCTGGACAGAATATCGAAGCTTAAGGAAGAAAATGAATAAGTGAAAAGACGAATTATTGGATTACAGAATGAACTTGAAGAAAATCAAAGGGGTCTCAAAATGTCTAATGATTTGTTGAGGACTACTTTGGTGGAAGCAAGGGACTTTGAAAGAAAATTGAAGAAACAAAGATGTTGTATTGTATTGTTGATCGTTATAGTAATTGTAATTGCTAGGGGGTACTTTGTAATGGAGTGAAGATTGTAATGGCTCGCATGTTTCATGTCGATCTAATGTAATGTACTAGCTTGGAATCCATTTTCTGTAATGTACTTTGAATGCTATCTAATGCTATGCCATTTTTTAAGGATATGTATTTTGAATGCAAGTTACATTCAACATATGACAATTCGAGTTACATTTCATATGAAAATGTATTTTGAATCCATTTGTTTGATACTGCAAGTTACATTCTTATATGTCAATGCAAGTTACATTCAACATATGATAATTCGAGTTACATTCAACATATGTAATGCGATGAAATGAATAAAGTGGCACAAAAATGATAGGAACAAAAAAACGATAGAATCACTTTCATAACATGACATTGTAATTCATAAGTTGCATTGTAACACAACAGGTAGGAGTAGCTGAACCACAATCCAAAATATAAATCCACCACACATGCTCTTTGCATGGTTACATAACAAGTACTCCTACTACATATGCCATACACATTGGCAATCGCATTGCATGGTTACAAAATAGTTTTCACATTAGACACTAAAGACATTGCCATACACATTGGCAATCCTCAAATATTAGCGGTTGTCGAATTCTGGCTGAAAATCACATTGGCATTCCTCAATATTTCAGTGGACACTTGGCTCACACCTCCTGTAGTTTCTTCTCTTCTAACTTCAGTTGTTCGACAGGAAGATGCCTGCAATATTATATAAGTCAATGAACAAAGCATCTATGTTGTTGCAAATATCATACTATTAGCCTTGAGTGCTTCTCTGAAGGTTTTTACATTTATAAATATCATACCTAACTTCAATATGGGATTTGCCATATCAGTTGCTTCATTGAAGATGGGGAATGACTGATCATTTTCTTCAAATACATCTCCATAGTTCTCATTGTCCTCATCAAGGTAGTCAAGATCGGGATCTTATGTAAGATAGGAAGGGGACCGTAAGATCGAAGATCGTAAGATCGGATCGAGGATCGTAAGATCCTACCTATATATTAAAATAATAGTTGAATATATAAAATTATGTAAAATAATATTTTTTAAATAAATTTGTAATATTTTAAATTATAAATAATGTTATCTTGAGCACTATCCTATTAAGACTTGTTACAAATGATATATATACTATTTATTTAATAATAATAATTTAATATAGATTGACAAAAAATGGCAATAATATGGTGAATATGAAATAGCATTATATAATAATTCTTAATATACATTTATAATAGAGTTATTTTGTGCAAAAAATATTTTTAAAATTTTAATTATAACCAATAACATTTTTCTTAATTTTATTTCTCAAAAAATCATGTTGCAATTGGTGAAAATTTAAAAAAAAAACAAAAAATAAAAAAAATGGATCAGTAGGATCGGTAGATCTTACTATTACGATCCTACTGATCCTACAAAAACGATCTCAAAGTTGAGATCGAAATCGTCGACCCTAGGTAGGATCGTAAGATCGTACGATCTTACGATCAAGATCGCGATTTTGATAACCTTGGTCCTCATCATCTACCACATAAGTTTGCTCCATGTTCTTAGCTCTATCAGGACTTTCATATCTGTCATCACGATTACTATAATTTTCTTCTTCACATTCTCTGTCAGAAGAATTTCGACCAACACCAATACCATTTGCTTCAGATTCTCTAACACCAATATCAGGATCAGCTACCTTGGGCAATTCATCATGTTGAGGTACACTTTGTTGTTGATTTTTTGTCAATTTCTCAAAACAAGTTGAGGAAGTGTCACTTTGTAGTGGTAGAACATCAAGATCAGACTCAACATATATTAGAATTATTTTTCTACTACTATCACAAGTTGCAAATAAGTTCAGTACATCATTGTCAGTTTTAATTTGAATCCAATTATCAGGGTTTGGATTACTGTGATACATACAGACATTTGTCGGTAAATAAAGAGTTTTTAGCAAGTCAAGGATCTCAAAGTAGGACATTAAATCTAGATCTACGCCATCAAACCATGCAACTTTTCCACCTACGTAAGAACTTTTCGGGTTGTGAATAAAATGTCCCCATAGTGCATCTCTAACGTGTAATATTCCATGTGTACTCTGCAACTGCATTAAAATAGAACCCTAAAAATTTAAGGGGAGGTCTAAGAACAGAACCCTACAAAATTGCAGAAACCATAAACAATCGTAGAAACCCTAAAAAATGAGTTTGTGTGCTTCGATTGCAGTAAAGAAAAAAACAAAGATGCACGTGTAGTGGGAGACCATAGCACAGTAAACTATTTTTGTGTCGAGTAAAGCGGCATGGGGGGACCATAGAACAAGAATGTACATGTCGAAAGGGGGACCATATGGTTCAGAAGCATTGAGAAAGCAAAAACACTAAAGATGTTAGAAAAGTACCTTCAGGAATCACGGTAAAAGGAGGATGTTAGGTCAACTTCAGAAAACGAACTTCTCGGAGGAATCGACTGTTGTAGGTTGTCGTCCGGAGAAGAATGCCGGAGAAGAATGTCGGAGATGGACGCCGGAGAAGAACCACAGAAATCGCCGGAGCCCTAGGATCCCGTCGTCGGACATAGCATGGGATTTTACCTACTGAAGAAGCCAAAAGTAAATTTAGGAATATAAGTTATCTAGGCAAGGGTACGATGGTCCAAAAATTTTGAAATTAACAAAAAACTTCACAAAATTGAACGGAAGGACCAAACTGGAAAAGTCGCGATAGTTTAGGTACCCAAAAAATAAAGTTCGTAATTTATGGTTAGATGTGGTATTTCGCGATAGTTTATGGGAGGTTAGAGGAAATAAAACCCCCTTTTTTATGAGGAAAGGCTTGTCACGTGGCGGAAGTCAGAGACCCAAGTTTGGAAGCGTGGACTATGTTGCCTGGATGGCAGCACTGATGAAAGAGCCCAAACGGATTTAACCAAATTAGTAGCGTCCCAAGCCGTTCATTTGATCTCAGTAATTTCATATTCACCATGATTATAAAATAAATTATTTTTCTTTATTTTTTTAGCTTCAGATTAATCAAAAATTAATAATTCCCAATACCGGAGGTCTTCTGTCAATTCGAACGGGCATAAAAAAAGCTCAAAAGAAATTTACAGCTCAACAACCGGTCACTAAAACATTTTTTCCCATAATTGTTTGCAATGCTTTACATTAATTTGGTAAATTACACTAAATGCCCTCCAATTTTCACGTTGCTTAGCGATGCTCTCAAACTTCACTTTGTAACACGAATCTCCTCCATTTTCTAACTTGTTTCATCCGATTTTCTTATTACCTATAATCGACGGTTTCTCGGTCACAGCGCTGACATGGCACTGACGTCGCATCTCTCTCCTCTCCACGTTCACGTTAGTGGTAATATTAAAAAATAAATAAGAAATGTCACATGAAATCACTAGCACAGCGAGCGAGGGGGAGTCGTCCCGACCTCCAGCGAGGCTTTCGCCGGCACAAACAAGTGGAGCGCCGCCCCCCTCTTGCGACCTCGCACTTCGACGAGGCTTTCACCGGCATGCGCAAGTGGGGGCTCGCCCCCCTCCTGTGACCTCCGGCGATGTCGCAAGAGGGGTGCGACTCCCCCACCTTCCCTACGCGTGCAGGGGAGGTGGTGGTGGGGGGGGGGGGGGGGGGGGGGGGGGTCGCCCACCTCCTTGCGACCTCGTCAGAGGCCGCGCAGGAGGGGGGCGACCCCTGACCTGCGCGTGCTGACGAAAGCCTCGTCGGAGGTCGGGGCGACTCCCCCTGCTCACTAGGCCAGTGACTACACGTGGCATTTTTTATTTTTTATTATTTTTTAATATTTCCACTAGCGTGAACATGGAGAGGAGAGATATGCGATGTCAGCGTTGTGATCGGAAAATTGCCGATTATAGGTAAGGAGGGTATCGGGTGAAGCAAGTTAAAAGATAGAAGACATTTGTGTTACAAAATGAAGTTGAAGGGCATCTTTGAGCAAACGTGAAAGTTGGAGAGCATTTGGTGTAATTTACCCTACATTAATTAGATAACATATTATCATTAGAGTTCTTTATATTGATTAGTCTAAATGGTAGGGCGTGTCATATGATATTGTAATGCTATACTAGTCTCGTCTGCATGTACATATCATATTTTCTTTTTCTCCAATCACCATCATCGTTAACGATAATCACCATCAATATTAACTATTAATATTATTCACTCCAAATCCACACCCGGGCTAAACAATTCAGAAGTGGCAGTCTCACGTTTTCCCCTTATAATTTGCAAGAAATCCAGATCACCTCTGCGAGGGTAATTGACTGGATCAATTCTAGTTCTATCATAAAATCGGCACACCTCGCAGGATTTATGTTATATAAGTTGTTACTTGTCGTGCGTAACATTTTGAATTAAAAAATATGATAAATTTTTAAAATAATATATACGAAATGCACACAGTCAATTTAGAATCTGATCCCAAAAGTCTGGATTTGAAATATCAACACACAATCGTAAATCACATGTATTATTATTTATTTCGGTTATCAATAAGTCAATGCTCTGATTAATCAACTATTGCATGCACGACTTTTTTTATACAAACAATTTGTTTTTATTACTATAATAATAAAATTAAAATATACCGGCCGACGATTTGGACTGCAACTGCAACTATATACCATCGACTTCCACGTCTACTTGATCGACATCCGGCGAAAAGAACCAGAGGTGAGCGAGAATTCTTCCTGGCTGTGAGAAATAACATCTCTCCAAGGAGGATCCAGAAATGGCAGAAGCCTTTCAGATTGCTTCTACCATAAAATGGGGCATTCAGCAAGCTGTCTTCTTCTTCGCCCTCAAAGAAGCATCCATCCTCTCCTGGGTTCCGTTGGACTTGTTCTGGCTTCTGCTTAATGGATGAACATGAACATGTTTCAGAACACTGAATCTGGTTTTTGCCTAATGATGAACATAGCTCAAGTTCTACCCCAAGCCAGCCCAGAATCCAATGAAGATTGAATTGAATTGGGAAAAAGGAGGGTTTGGCCTGGATATAGAAAATATATTTTTACATATTTAATTATAATTAATTATTATGATAATTATATTGATTGTTCTTGATCATATTATTATAACTGATTATTGATTATTAACTTATGATTGACTATTATGATAATAAACTATCAAAAATTATTATCGTTAGATCATTAATGGATTATTGATAATTAATAATAGATAGTCAAAATTAATGAAAAATGGTATACCATGCCCAAAATTAATATATGGTTTAATTGATTTATTGGCATACCCAAAATTGATTTATTAGCACTGAAAGTTGTGGGTCTACCATGCCCGTGGATTTCCCTCTACAATGAATAACTGTTAATTGTTAATAATTGTTAAGTATGATCTCAAGACTTCTCAGTTAGCACTTCACATGGAAGCTTAGTTTTCACTTGACTAAATGTTCTCTTCTATCAAAATAGTATATCTGAGGGAGACCAAACATAACTTTGACTTCTCACTTCATATGGAAGCTTAGTTATCACTGGACTAAGGTCGCAAAAAGGGAAAAAATTTCAAAGTTTTAAAATCTTCCCGTGGAAAACACAAAGTGACTTCCTTTGCTTATTTTTCAATGGAAGCTTTTCGTTTTTATACGTTTGGGTATCACAACATAAAACTGAAAAATTATAATCCAAAGATAAAGAGAATAAAAATTATAATCCAAACATAAAACTAGGAAACAAGGGCTTCCGCAGGGAGATAGAGAGGGTGGACAGAGTTGGTTGCAGAGTGGAAAAAAAGGAGGAAGAAGAGGAGAAGAAGAAGGGAGAAGAAGAGAGGAGAAAAAAAAAAGAAAATGAGAAAATGCTGCAGAATGATTACAAAGAGAAAAGCAGAGGAGAAGAAAAAGAGAGGAGACAATTACAAAAAGAAGAGAAGGGAGTAGACGATTGCAGAAAGAAGGGAGAACACGGTGAGGAGGAAGGAGATGTTGCAGAGAAAAAAAAAAAGAAAAAAGAAAGAGGAAGCCTTCGTAAGAATAGAATAATATAGAAAAACAGAGAAAAAAAGTGCGGCGCAGACGTACGCGGGCAGATGAAACTGATGATCGGGAAAGAAAAATGAGATCGGAGCTCATTTTTATTTCCCTCAGGAATCTATCATTTTTCATTGGTTGATAGTCTATCCATTTTGCATTCAGACAAACATTTTGAAAAAATTCCATCCGAAGACTGCAAACATGCGAAATCATCTAATTCCATTGGAAAAAGGGGTATCCAAACGGGCCTAAGTGTTTTCTTCTATCAAAATAGTATAGAAATCATATTTGAGGGGGGCAAATATAACTTTTTATCATAAAATTTATATTATAATATATATATCTAATAAAAAATTAAAAATTTGAGGGGGCAGGGCCCTCTCACCCTACTCTGCTTGTATGGAGACTATCACGACATGAATCCTTATTGAATATTATTGCATAAAAGCACTACCATGATCCCCTGTTAAATGATAGCCCTCAAATAAAGCTATTGAAGAATAACTCCAAAGATAACTCTCAGATTGAGTATGTAAGAGTTGATGGATAACAACAAAAGATTAAATGGATAAGTGATAATATCTTTATGTTATTGTGCCCGATGAATAATTATTAATTGAATGATATTTCCTCCAATTGAACTTATGACGAAGAGTTAGATAATGATTACATTGATGGTTGTTTAATGTGACCGATAGTGACTTATGACGAAGGGTTAGATATTATCTTTCTAAAAATATGATAATACGCCAAGTGTATTATCTATGAGAGTTTGGCTGCCCGTTTGAACTCACGCCATGGTGACTTGGTGAGGTCGCTCGGGGACAAGTAGTCTGGCCGAAGATGAACATGCTTTTTGTGCGTTTCAACCCTTCAGTCGTTGAAAGGTAATTTACAGCTTTTTACATTCATGTGGCATGTGGTATGTCGAGTTGGCACTTGCTATACTTATTTCGTCTACGTGTTCATATTTTCAAATCGTGCATCATCATCGTCGTTATCATAATCGTGTTCATATATTTGTAGTATTGTTGACTCCAAGTGCACGCCCAGACTAAAAAAAAATCACAAGTGGCAGGTCCTTTACGCATTTTCTAAGCACTATCGTAAATTACAGACTCCAAGTTCCATGAAAACCAAGATAACCTCTGAATTTCTAAGTACTATCGTAAATTGGGTAGTCAAGATTTATGTTATATGAGTTGTCAATCGTCTACGAAACATTTTAAGTAAAAGAATATAATAATTTGTTAATAATATATATATATATATATATATATATATATATATATACACATCATACTAAAAGTATGATCACACAAACTGAAAAATGAAATATTTAACCCACAATTGTAAGTCATTCTATATTGTTATCCATTTTCGGATATCACAAAGTCGATGCTTCCATTAATTAAATTCGAAGTTATGCGTTAAAGTCAACTTTCCAATGTTCATCTTGCAATTTGCACTACAAGAAAAGCCTGATTTTCGACGGTTTATTTTCGACGGACAGACATCCGTCTGAAATATCGACGGCTTTTTCGGCGGATCGAATAAACCGTCAAAATTTTTGTCGGGTATTTTTCGACGGTTCTAGCCGTCTAAACTTTCAACAGTTCAAAATTCGTCGAAAATTTCCGTCGAAAACTTCGATGATCATAACCGTCGATGATGTTAAAACCGGATGATCAATTTCCATGTTGGTTTTTCGACGGATCAGACCGTCGAAAGTTTCGATGATTCAGACCGTCGAAAGTTTCGAAAGTTCACCTATCCATCGAAACTTCCAGCGGTCTTAGTCGTCAAAATATTTTAACGTTGATCGGGTATTATTATTTTATTTTTCGACGGTTTTGACCGTCAAAAGTTGCGACGTTTGACGGAACCGTCGATATTTCGGCAGTCAGACCCGTCGGAATGTTATGAGATTTTAATTAATTAAAATATTATACTTTAATTATTTTTTACGGTGTTGACCGTCGAAAATGAAAATTTATAATTTATACAATTCTGTTCAGTTGATATATATTATTATATATATCGACGGCTAAAACCGTCGAAAGTTTCGACAATTTAGAGAATCGTCGAAAGTTTCGACGGTTCGTCCAGCGAGTTTGACCGTCTTAATTCGAATTAATATTATATTATATTTACCTACTTTGCGACGATTACGACCGTCGAAAATTGGCTATATAAATACCCGACCCCACTGTCACTTTCTTCGTTTCGATCTCGGCATCTCTCTTCGCCAGATCCGGCCGCTCTCCGCATTTCATCCGGTGGCGACCTTCGGCATCTGCATTGCCTTCCCTCACCGCCTGAAGCTATCGTCCGCCTCCTGAAGCTCTCGTCCGCCGCCTGAAGGTCTCGTCCGTCGCTTGAAGATCTCGTCTATCACGGACGTGCTCCACAAATATCATTTTAACATAATTTTACTTTTAATTAGCATTTTAAGTAAGTTTAAATGCTTATATAGCCATGGTTGCGTGTGGCAACTAAACTTTGAATTAAAGCATAATCATACTTAAATTATCGATAAGCGTTATAAAGAAATTATATAAAATTATAAAGAATAAATTCTAATATTTGTAATTATTATAATAAACATGTTAATTATGATTAACTAATGTTAATTATAAGTTTAACACTAATTTTTAATCAAATAATATGATTGGACCTTCATTTCAACCAATAAGGTTTCAAGCAGCTGAAGCAGGCAGCTCACCAGCTGCTTAGAAAATGAATTTTTACAAACCATCATATGACGTGTAAAAATTCTGTAAAAAATATATAAATCATTTATTCGTATTATCTGCAAGCTGAAAATTTTTCAAGATCAGATCAGTTGCCGAACAGCCTGAGTAAATTCGACAAGTTTGCTGGGTTAGGATGAATCTGCGGATCCGAAATTTACCTACAACTTCATATTATTATATCTTCGTGAGTAGTTCTTCATAATTCCAGACAATTTTCATGGTTCATCCTTGCGATGTTAGATTTCCATGACCAAAAGAATCATACAAAACGAACTTCGGTAGAGGAAGTTATGCACCCAGCACCGTAGGTCGCTCACTCTGTCCCGAGTCAAAGACATGTCCGCCTTGTACATTAGGGTATGATTAGGGTGAATAGAATTAAGGTTTGAAATTTGGACATGTTAAAGGATACTTCACAAGGGTTTGGTGAGAAGTGGAATCATCTAATTTGAATGTGTAGATATGGAGAAATTAATTTTTCATTTCATAGTGAGTCTTCTGTCAGATTTTAGGACATTGATAGATTCCAACCTGAATTATCTATTTTTGTTATAAGTCTATATAGCGAGTTAAATTTTATAATTTTTATGACAAAATACTAATGAAGTATAATTTTCAGAAAAATTATGCCCTAATTAAATGGACAAGTATGAAGAAATATATAAATCAATATTTCATTAACACACAGTCTGCCAAGGCACAAACCCTAGGTCAAATTGTTTGGGATGTCCTAACTTACTCATTTGGAATTTGATAATGATGTTTGGATTGGAAACCTTAGTATGTCTAGTTTCTAATTAATCCAGAATCATAAGATTTGCCCATGTAGTTAAGAAGTTATGAATTATTTATTGACAGACACTCAGTCTGAAACTATAAAACAGCACCTAGTTAAGCTTTGGAGAATTAAAAAGTTCTAATTATGAAATAGCTTATGAATATAAATGTCTGAAGTTAGAAATTAGTATTAGAAGAGATTATAGGCATTTTAGGGTGCATAAACATTCATGCATCATGAGCATGCATTGTATATTACTTTATTAGTGATTGAGAAGTAAAAAGACATTATTATTTGTAGGAAAACATCAAGTTGCAAGTGAAATGGAGGAAATTTAATAAACCTTCTTGGAGTGATAAAGTACAAGGTGAGTGGGTAAATTTACAACATAGCAAAATGTTATATGTTAGTTCTTTTATTTATGATATTACCTCAAGCAAAGATTATTATTGTTATTATTGAAACATATCTTGCGCTATGAAAAGTATTTATGATATGATTCAAGGATTTCATATGAGATGGAGTAATATCTTATACAAAAATGTTTTTAGGGAACAATGCTTGTGAAATGAAAATAAGTTTTATTTGATAATGATATGAGATTATGACATGTGTATTTTGATATTGTTAAACTCCATGTGTTCATTAGTCATGCTATTTGAAAGAGGTCTTTGAGACCGCATTCGATATACATGAAGTCTTTGGGACGTATATCAGGTGTCTTTGCCCTTTGGGGGCTGCTCTGCGTGCACGTATTAACCCATGATTGCTCTGCGTATCTGAGAATCATGATTGGGGTGACACACAATCATGATTGGGATACGTATTGACCCATGATTTGCTCTGCGTATCTGAGACTCTTGATTGTGAAGCTCTGCTTAACTGTATGACACACAATTATAGAGGGATACGTATTGACCCATGATGAGTATGTGCAATGACACATGTGTGGAGTTTACTATGAATACGATGATATGTTAAATAATTTGTATTTATGGTAAAAGTTCATATGATTTGAAAAGTTATGTGATAGTAGTTATGCTTTAAACGTTTTATCATATGAAAAAAATATAATTATTTAAATATTATATGCACTCATATTGTTCCCCTATGTTGTACATTTATTCAATTCACTGAGCAAACGATTGTTGCTCACATTACCCTTGTTGATTTTTTTCAGATGATTATAAGTTCTCGAGTTAAGTTGACTCGAAGCTTGATTTGATGCATATAGAAGAGGTCGAACCGTCGGAGCATTGCTATTTTTCTTTCACTTTTATTTTTCCCTTCACTTTTGTTTTAAAAACATGCATGTAATAAGTAATCCTAGATGTTGTAATTAAGTTGGTGAAATATTTTTTGTAAGGTTGTATAAAACTTGATCAGTGAAAAAAATGATAATGATAATATGTGAATGATATATCTTATAACTGTTTATTTGACATTGATGAATATATATGCATCTTTTGTATGTATTGACAAATGACATAAGATAATTAAGAGAGGAGGTTTTGCCGATTTTATTTTTAAAATTGCTAAACATAATTAAGGAAGGTAATAGCTAGAATTAGAACTTAGTCACAGAGTGGGATGTGACATTGTATATTACTTTATTAGTGATTGAGAAGTAAAAAGACATTATTATTTGTAGGAAAACATCAAGTTGCAAGTGAAATGGAGGAAATTTAATAAACCTTCTTGGAGTGATAAAGTACAAGGTGAGTGGGTAAATTTACAACATAACAAAATGTTATATGTTAGTTCTTTTATTTATGATATTACATCAAGCAAAGATTATTATTGTTATTATTGAAACATATCTTGCGCTATGAAAAGTATTTATGATATGATTCAAGGATTCCATATGAGATGGAGTAATATCTTATACAAAAATATTTTTAGGGAACAATGCTTGTGAAATGAAAATAAGTTTTATTTGATAATGATATGAGATTATGACATGTGTACTTTGATATTGTTAAACTCCATGTGTTCATTAGCCATGCTATTTGAAAGAGGTCTTTGAGACCGCATTCGATATATATGAAGTCTTTGGGACGTATATCAGGTGTCTTTGCCCTTTGGGGGCTGCTCTGCGTGCACGTATTAACTGCGTATCTGAGAATCATGATTGGGGTGACACACAATCATGATTGGGATACGTATTGACCCATGATTTGCTCTGTGTATCTGAGACTCTTGATTGTGAAGCTCTGCTTAACTGTATGACACACAATTATAGAGGGATACGTATTGACCCATGATGAATATGTGCAATGACACATGTGTGGAGTTTAACTATGAATACGATGATATGTTAAATAATTTGTATTTATGGTAAAAGTTCATATGATTTGAAAAGTTATGTGATAGTAGTTATGCTTTAAACGTTTTATCATATGAAAAAAATATAATTATTTAAATATTATATGCACTCATATTGTTCTCCTATGTTGTACATTTATTCAATTCACTGAGCAAACGATTGTTGCTCACATTACCCTTGTCAATTTTTTTCAGATGATTATAAGTTCTCGAGTTGAGTTGACTCGAAGCTTGATTTGATGCATATAGAAGAGGTCGAACCGTCGGAGCATTGCTATTTTTCTTTCACTTTTATTTTTCCCTTCACTTTTGTTTTAAAAATATGCATGTAATAAGTAATCCTAGATGTTGTAATTAAGTTGGTGAGATATTTTTTGTAAGGTTGTATAAAACTTGATCCTGTAGAGTGTGTAGTGAAAAAAAATGATAATGATAATATGTGAATGATATATCTTATAACTGTTTATTTGACCTTGATGAATATATATGCATCTTTTGTATGTATTGACAAATGACATAAGATAATTAAGAGAGGAGGTTTTGCCGATTTTATTTTTAAAATTGCTAAACATAATTAAGGAAGGTAATAGCTAGAATTAGAACTTAGTCACAGAGTGGGATGTGACATCGTCCACCGTCAGGCCGCTGCTACGACTCAATCTCCGGCGCAGGTAGGCTCCGATCCCCGCCCTCCGTGCTCTCTCTGCCCTCTCAGATCTGGCCGCCCTTCGCGCGGCGGCCAGATCAGGCCGCCCTCCACGCCGGCGGCTAGATCCGGCCGCCCTCCGTGTGCAGATCCATCGAATTTTTTTTGTAAAATTCAGTGCGACTTTTTCTTTTTCTTTAGTTTTGTCTGGATGATTCAGTGCATCTAATCCATCGTATGCCGATTTGCCGACTAAATAATGTGATCCCACGGATGCCACCAGACATCATTTTGTTGTTTGGTGGCACTCCATTACTTCCTTTTTTTCTTTCTCGACAACAACTCCTCCTGTTGGGTGGAGATCATGTTTTTGTTTAATGAGTGGTTGTCTTTTTTTTTTTTAAGAATCCAACTCGCAGACATCACATTTCGATCGGCTCAATCAAAAGAAACATTTGTGCAAAGCCACAAGCAAAAAAAAATAAGCTTTTGGAGGAAATGTTATCATCATTTCTTGATGTTTTTTTCCAAATTGGCATTCCTTATAATCTAAATTGCAGACCTCCTACACAAGTGATCTCAAATGTGCTTGGGATTAAACATACGATCCATATAAACCTTTATAATCTATTTCTTATTATGTGACTATCAGAATTAATTGTTGGTTAAGCAAAGGGAGGCTTATGAAGTTGAATTGAGAGGCATCGTAATTATTAGTAATGTTGGACATGATCCTGTTGTTCGCTGGTTTTTTCGCAGGGTGCAAGAAGAGATGACCGTCGCTCTGCCAAGGTAGCAGCCATCTCCAGATCTCAGTCTTTTACATTAGGAATGCAATTTTATCGTTATGGCTGCTCTCATATCAAACAAGGCCAAAGATATGTAAGCAATGATGGTTCAAGTAACAAAAAAAAAATGTGACATTTTCTTCTTTGTTTCATTGTTGCGTGTTTAGCTTCTTTTTATTGTATCCAACTTGGTTTGCTTTTACATTATCTTGGAGATTTTGCATGTAATTATCAGTTGCATTCTTCAATTTGTTATGCTTTGCTTGTGTTGTTGGAAAGGACCATGAAGAGGATCCAAGCCACGCTCGAGGATGCAGAAGAGAGGGATGTAATTGACAAGTCTGCACAACTTCGTCTCAGCGAGTTCAGAGAGGTGGCCTACGATATCGAAGATGTCATCGATGACTATGAATATGAAGTGTTGCGAGTCAAAGTGCAAGCTCGAAGAAGGGCATTGGCGGTCTCTGAGGATGATAAGCGCGACAAGGTCGACTGGAACTCATATTGCCCTGAAGTTTATATTCCATAGGAATTAATAGATAGGGTGAGAGAGATTAGAGATAGATTTGAAGAGATGACAGATGATTGGAAACGTCTTAGACTCATAGAGAAAGATGGGAAGAGGCGAGGCATCCAAAAGTGGATGCCCACAGAAACCACTTCATTCATGGATGAGGCAAGAACTTTTGGAAGGAAAGAAGAGAAGGATGAAATAGTTGAATGGTCCCTTCATGAAGGGAATGAACTCATGGAGTCTTAATCCTTGCAATAATTGGTATGGGTGGAATAGGCAAAACTACTCTTGCACGATTAGTTTATCAGGATAAAAGGGTTTCCAAACATTTTGATTTGCGTGCATGGATATGTGTATCTGAAGATTTTGACATCAGGGGTCTACTAAAAAAAATTATTCTCTTTTTCTATTAATAGAGAGTTACATCAGCCCGGCAATATCAGTAATATGAGTTTAGATGTGCTTTGTCAGTGTTTGAAGAACAAACTACAAGGAAAAACGTTCTTTATTGTATCCGATGATGTTTGGAAACAGAGGTTGAATTTGTGGGAATCCCTTAAGAATCCCTTAAATGGTGTTGGATTTGGGAAAATTTTATTGACAACACGAAATGAGTCTGTGGAAAAAATTATGCAAACGACCGCTCCTATTATGTTAAAAGCTTTGCCATTTGACAATTGTTTGTCTTTATTTTTGAGGACTGCCTTCCAAAGTCGATCGATCTACTGTATAGTAAACATTAACGGCATGCGATGCAACTTACAACCCAAAATAGAGTTGCATACTCATTTTATTCTAATAGAGGTAAATGAAGGTAGAACTAGAGATGACAATATCCACCTCCCCTGCGGGGAATCCTCGATCAGGGCCCCAAACTCGAGAAATTTTTCTCCCCCAAGTCGGTTGCCCCCAAACTCTCTTTCGGAGATCAGGGTGGGGAGTTGTCCCCACCCCACGGGGCTCCGAATCCTCACACTCATCCACTCTATCATATATATAACAAAAACTCTAACTCCCTACTCTATTATCTTTCTTCCTCCATGGGATCATGTCAATTCTTCCAATTACGTTTTTTCTTCTACCTACGATCAATGATCCGATCCCATTGACGAAGGCGGCGATGGCAGTGGGCGGAGGAGGGCGACAGCAGCGGCGCTCGTTTGAGAAAGGCAGCAGCAATGATGATTCTAGCTAGAAGAGGCGACGGCAGCGGCGCTCGTTTGAGAAAGGCAGCAGCAATGACGATTCTAGCTAGAAGAGGCGACGGGGTCCAGGAATCAGGGTTTTTTTTAACTTTTTCATATTTTTAATAAAAATTTGAAGAATCGAGTTTTCCGCGCGGGGCCATAGGGATCGGGACGAGGGATAAAATTATCCCAAACTGAGGATTCGGAACGAGGTCGGGGGGTGTCCCATGTCCCGAATAGCCATACTACTACCAATAATAATAAATTAGTATAAAACTATTATTTAAATTTAAGCTATCCCAAATTACCATGATTGGTGCATTATTAATATATTTTATATCATTTATATAATATATGTGATGATATATTAATTTATTTAACTTTAAAACTTTTAAAACTTCTCTTGTTTTATTTATTTTCATTTAGTCTTCCTGTTTTTTATTCTCCCATATTTATTTTCCTTTTCTCTTTCATTCTTTCTCGTGGTTACTCCTTTTTTTTCATATTTGTATTTTTCTAATTAGTTATTATATTAAAAAAATTAATTCCCACTCTATTATTATTATTATTATTATTATTATTATTATTATTATTATTATTATTATTATTATTATTATTATTATTATTATTATTATTATTATTATTATTATTATTATTATTATTATTATTATTATCATCATCGTATTTTATCCCAAATCACTATCAATTTTTATTATATTACTTAATTTAATTTATTCTTTATTTTTTTCATTTCATCTATTATTATTATTATTATTATTATTATTATTATTATTATTATTATTATTATTATTATTATTATTATTATTATTATTATTATCGTATTTTATCCCAAATCACTATCAATTTTTATTATATTACTTAATTAAATTTATTCTTTATATTTTTTTTCATTTCTTCCTCAAGAATTCTTCATTTTTAAATTTCAAATTATTTCCTTTAATAATTTCCAATAATAATTTCTTTTCTTCAATTATTTGTTATTTTTTAATTTCTATTTTTTTACTCTAATTATTATTTCGTTAATATATACTTTTTTAAAATTTCTTTCAATTTTTAACTTCTTCAATCCGAATTTTTCTTGGTCAATGTGTTTGCTTGGTTGGGGCGAAAAGAAGGTAAAGAGGAGGAATGGAACGGAGAGAACATGTTCCCTTTGTTTGGTTGAGTTTAACACTCTATTTGGCATTATTAGCGGATTGACAAATGAATAATAGTTTAATTAGCGGATAGTAGGTAACAGATGATGATTAGCGATTAGATGTTGTAATAAATAAGTGTTTGGTAAACTTAGTAGTAGAATTAGTTGATGAATATAAAATAACATAATTATACATATGACAAATTCTATTATAATATAATAAATTAAAATATTTATATCTCAATTAAATAAAATAAAATTTCACAACTATTTTTTTCGTTAAAATATATAGAAATTTATATTGATAATAAATTTTATATAGTGCACCCATGATATAAAAATATTAATTGTGAAATTATTTTTATTCATTATTAACATATAAATAATTTGTAATTAATTAAGCATGAATATAAAAAGAAATATAGTTAAATGATTATAAAATAAAAATGAGAAAATAATAAGGCAAGTTAAAAAATAATATATTTGAATAAGGATAAATTAGAAAAATTATAAAATGTTAATCTCTAATTGCTATCTATTTTTATCATTTACTAAAAAAATTAGCATTTAAACCGCTAAAGAATATTTGAAACACTAATTTTGATATTGTAAAATAGAATTTAAGTTGGAGAGGAAAGAAGAATATTTTTCTCTTCATTTCCCTCCAATATCTCATTTTTCTCCCTTCAAAACGGCGTGAAAAAAAGGAGAAAGATATAATTAAAATAATTTTTCATATTTAATCTTATAAATTTAACATATAAATACATATACCAGAAATAAAATAGTTTAAATAAATTTATTATTAAATTTGTTTTCTTTCTTTTTCATTACTCATGATACTCAAATAAGGTTAACTATTTTTATTCATTATCTTTCTTTCCTTCTCTCATTTTCTCCTTCCTTTCCCTTAAAAATCTTTGAACCAAACAGGCTAAAAATAATTTTGAAGCCATACCAAACTAGATGGAGACACTGGTTCGCTGATGAACCAATTGAACTGGACGTTCTGGTTTGATTTTAATGGTATGAGTTTTTATGCGTTTCAACCTTCGGGCATGGAAAAATAACTTTAGCCCTGGACATTGTTGAGACGAAAAGTTCAAAGATCAAGGATGTTAAAATCCAAATCTTAACCAAGATCATAAGAAAGTTATAAATTTGAGGGTAGATTAAGCATCACGATATTTTTTGGTTTAGATGCACCAATGTTTATGATTGGTAGCATGTGACTAATTGAGTGTTAAGACGGATTACAAAGGTATGCACTACTTAAATTCATGATTACAAAAATTAAATTCAGATTTATAACTCTCGTAGATCAAATTCGATTTAAAAGATTAAATCTTTGATCATTTTGATGTTATTGTTATTGATAATGTTTTGAATCACTGGTAGTCATCTGGTGAGTCAAAACATATGACTTTTGTTCTATTTCTGATTCACAATTAATTATAGTTTGATAGATATTTGCCTGACGAGAGCACTAAATATATTGTATGAATTATAATAGGTCATCTATTATACATGTTATTATGCATCAAAAATCACATTTATATGATAAAGTATATAATATATTCATTTTACCCTTATCTGATAGTGTTTATATATACTCTTTTTATTTTTTTGATATTACAGGATAATTTGAATTATATACCCTTTGAGCATGAAAATTAAGGACCGTCCGATTTGGTGCGGTGGTTGAAAATATGGGCTGTAATTTACAGTTTTTTTTTTCCATTCATTATCCCTATTTATATTGATTAGTCTCAAAGGTAGGGCATCTCCAGTTGCTATACTAATTTCGTTTGTGCCACTCCTCACAGGCTCACATCTTCTTATTGCCACTCCTTCTATATCATTTAATATCATAATCCTACTTTTTATAAACTAGTATATTTATTACTTATTAGAATAATAATGCAATAATAGAATATTAAACATCATAGTACCAGATCAGTTTTTTAAACTCTATTAAGTTAATAACAATTTTTTTTTTTACTTGGCGCAAGAATAATACTATATATTTTTGTATTTTTACTGGGATTATAAATAAACATATCAGTCCAAATATGACCTTTTCTATGTGGTAATTATAACCGGTCACTTAATTCATCGTTATTTATTTTTTAAATATAATAATAATTATTAAATAATATTTATATTTATTATTTGATGAAATTGATTTACAAAGTTAAATTCAACAATGTCTACAAACTTATCAAACAATAACTTATTAAATCGCTTAATTAAATTTCATTAGGAACCATTTACATTTTGGTTAAATGCACAATATATCTACAAACCAATAAACCATCATTAAAAATAAAAGAATTTTCATAAACATTTGTTCAAATAAACAGCAGAAAATATTATTAAAGGGTGTTAAATGATTTTGAAATTATAGCAATTAACAATAAGTAAAAATTAATTTATTGTCAATACCATGGAAAGGATAAATTAGCCTTGGGCAGCGAAAACTATAAAGTAAATTTAATAAATGTAAAGGGTATAATGGTCTTTAAAGGAGTGACATTATGATGGAGGGAGTGGCATTAAGGGCCTCCATTCTCTTATCTCATATCATCATTGTCGTTATCATAATCAAAAGTGGCATTAATATTGTTGACTCCAAATCCACGCCCAGACTAAAAATAAAAAACAAGAGACTAAAAAATTGGTTTGCATCAGTGTCGTCCACTCATTATAATAAAATTAAAAGGTACCGGGCTACTTGATCAACATCCAGATAAAAGAATCAGAGGTGAGCGAATTGGAGAGAAATATCATCTCTGCAAGGAGGATCTAAAAAATGGCAGAAGCGTCTCAAATTACTTCTACGGTGAACTGGGCATTGAACAAGCTGTCTTAATTAATCCCGCAAGCTTCTTCTTCTTCTTCTTCTTCGTCCCCAAAGAAGTACTCTGCTGAGCAGGAGCTCCGCAAGTTGGAAAAGACCATGAAGAGGATCCAAGCCACGCTCGCAGATGCAGAAGAGAGGGATATAATTGACAAGTCCGATCAGCTTCGTCTCAGTGAGCTCAGAGAGGTGGCCTACGATATCGAAGATCTCATTGATGACTATGAGTATGAGGTGCGGAGAGTTAAAGTGAAAGCTCGAAGAATGGCAATGGCTGCCCTTGGGGATGACAAGCGTGATCAGGTACTTGACTGGAACTCTTTCTCTCCAGAAGTTCTTATTTCAGATGACTTAATAGATAGGATGAGAGAGGTCAGAGAGAAATTTGAAGAGATCACAGATGAATGGAAACGTATTAGCTTCTTAGAGAAAGAAAGAAAAAGGCCACGCGTTCCAAAGTGGAGTGAACACAGAGAGACCACTTCATTCTTGGATCCGGCTGCCACTTTTGGAAGGAGAGATGAGAAGGAAAAGATAATTGAATGGCTACTTCAAGAAAGGAACGAACCCCATGGAGTCTCGGTTTTTCCAATAATTGGTATGGGCGGAATAGGCAAAACTACTCTTGCACAATCAGTTTATCGTGATCCAAGGGTTTCCAAACATTTTGATTTGAGTGCATGGATTTGTGTAACAGAAAATTTTGATGTCGGTGGTGTTACGTAACGGCATTTATAAAAAAAAAAGAAAAGAAAATCGAAATGAGCGGTCGGCAGGGGAGGCGTCGCCTCCCCTCGCCTTCCGCCATTTCGCCTCCAGCCAACCAAAGGTCGGCCGGGGCGTATAAGAGGGGTGGAGGGCCGCTCGTGCGCCCTCTTGGAACCCCTGACCCTCTCCTCTCTCTTGTTCTTGTTCTTCTTCTTCCATTCCTTTGGCGACCGGCGTGCATGACGCGAGCAGGACAGAGACGAACGACGCGATTTCACGACGAACCTTCGACCGATTCACGAGCACGGTCCCTCCTCGACGTCTCGACGTGCGCAAGAGTCGTGCGACCTTCCCCCACTGATCATGAACGTCCGACGACGACCGGACGACGAGAAACAGTGATCGGCAGAATCAAATTTTTGACGAGAAAGGTACCCTTAGCGTCTAAATCCCTAGACGATGAAATAGCGATTGTTAATTGCATAGAATATGTCCATCATGATCCTGAAGTGATTTTCTATATGTTTCGTATTAATGTCGACGTCAATCGACGGCCGGAAGGCCGCCGGAATCGGAACATAAATCCGGCAGCCCTGTTTTATCGCAGTGATCGATTGACTGATTCCAGTGAACGGTCGACCGGTTTGCGTACAGAATACTTAGAAGTCTTCTTCTACCGATCGACCGGCCGGCCTCACCGTGACGGTCGACCGGTCCACATATTGATGAACTCACTGACCTTACGATCGGTCGACCGGTTCCAGAGAATGGTCGACCGATCCATTGCGCACCGCGCATCCTTATAGCCAAACCAAAAGAACTCGGCCGACCGATCCTATAGGACCGGTCGACCGGTGCCAAGAGAACGGTCGACCGGTCCACTAGGAGCGGTCAACTTATTCTGACAGAAACTCAACTATTCCAATCGGATTGATCTTCCCCAAACAAAACTGAGACTGTGACCAGTTCATCTACATTGGTTGAGTACTATTGTAGAGAGATCAATGTTCCGCTGGATCCCAAAACATAGATTCACAATAATTGAAGATAAATAAAGCAAAGACAAAGACATGAGATTGCTATGTGCCGCCCCCAAAGTTAAAGTAAAGATCAGAGATTAAAGTAGAGAAGGAATAGGTAGTTAGCTGAGGGGATAGCGACGCTACTGTCTTAAATGGCCCTATTCCTGATATTTCATATTTTTCCCACCTGTATCTCGAATGAAGGGCGATGCTAAAGGACATACCCCTTCTCTTAAAGATTAAAGTATTATGTCAGAGGGACATGTAGTCAGCTGAGGAGACAGCGAACCTACAGGTCTTATAACGGACCACTATTCCTGAATTGTAGGAATTCTTCCCCCTACCTTCCGAACTGGGTGAGATTGTAACACCCACCTCTTTTCCTTATGGGTTTACTGGCATCAGAGAATCAGAGAGGCACTTTTGGCTTCCCAATCTAATAAAGTCGAGCTCGCATAGAACAACCAACTCTATGGATATCCTAGTAATGTAAAAGACGTAGTGTAACTCACAGTAAACTAATGCAAAATAAAGTAAAGTATCGTAAAGCAAAATAGAGATAATGTAAAGCAGAGTATAGCTCAATATAGTAGAGACATAGTAAAGCAAAGACAAAGTAACGTAAAGATAGAGTATTGTTATTGAACAGAGTATTGCTATGATTACAGACCTGCATGTATATTGATCTACATGATCATCATCGATCCATATTTCATCGTTTATTGCTAGTGTACTGGGCATCGTTGCTCATGGGTATTCTATTCCCCTGCATTGGGATTTTGCAGGTGGGAATGTCGATTGAGGAGGTGATGGAGAGCGCAGAGCTTGGGGAAGTAGTGCACATGACTGATCTGTCTACTCCGAGCTTTTCTATTGCATTTATGTTTTGATCATAATATGTTCAGAGACATCATGTTTTTACTTCCGCTCATTGAACATCAAACAAGTGTTATTATATTTTGACTTAGTTTTCTTTATTATAAGACACCATGAACTTCCGCATACTTTATATAATATGAACATCATAGACTTTCGCATATTCTTTTAATATGAGACATTGTAAATTTCCGCATTTAAGTCATTCATCATGACATTCGACTACTACTCTTCCGCATTTAAAGTTATCTATTATGATATTATTATTTTATTAGTGTCACGTAAGTCGATTTGTTGAATGTTAAGGTCAGTAGAGTAATAGGCGATGTAGTGCTCTCGAGGTCAAACTGACCGCCTATGTGGCGGGAGGTGTGATTTCGGGGTGTTATAGTTTGGTATCATAACCTAAGTTCTTGGCTCCTTCATTGATCATAGTAGAATATAAGTTCATGCATAGCATTCATCGTTCTTATCATTATATAGCTCAAAGTAAAGTCACGTGCAAGCTTCTCAAGTATCTACGGCTCCACTCCTCAAGTAAGTAATAAGTACTTTCCTATGTGAATAATGCCTATAATATTCAGTTTATTTTATTATAGATGCATCCACGTCGCATGATTACTAAGATTTTACGTAGGAGAGGTCATATAATTGGGATTAATAGGCGCCCATTAGATCTCCCAATCCCTCCACCACTTACTCTAGAGAGACCAGAGTATTCAGACTTAGATAGCGTTGTAAGCAACGACCCTGATTTCTCTTCCCCACCCAGCGGGACATGGGAAGATGTAATTCTAGGGGAGAACCGACTGATGGAGGGAAGAAATATAGATAACCCTATTTATATATCCTCCGATGACGAAGAAGAAGAAGACCTTGCACCATCACAGGAGCTACAGTTCAGAGACGCGAGCCCTATCAGTTAGACTGATCCAGAGGAGTGATGTGATCGCTGTTACATGGGATATACTAATGATGAGTGCCCTTATCGTTCTAGATGTAGTGATTAGAGTTTGATGTATCTTGTTGTGAAGGCCTTAGTGCGCCTCAGACATATGTTGTGCTTTTGAACCTTAGCAAGAAAATAATATTTGCCTTAATGAATATTGAGCATCTTGGTTTCAAGTTTTATCTGATATTTTTATTTAGATTAAGAATCTTCGATTTTATGTGCCTCTCTCAAGCGTAGTCATGGTTCTTTTTATAGATGTCAAATCAAAGAGGAGAATATGACTATACCAGTGAGGGTGAGAACTTCATTGAAGGGGAGAACATATACGATCCCTCACCTCCACCGTATGTTCCCCCACCTCCACCGTACCCACCTCCACTGTATCCACCTCCACTGTATCCACCTCCACCATATCCTCCTCCACCAAAGCCACCGGCCCAGCACAGGCGACAGGTCCCGTCCGGCTGCACATTACAAGATTTCTGGAGGTCAAAACCTCCAATGTTCAACGGAGAAGGAAGCATCGTGGTGGCGGAACAATGGATGGAAGCTATAGAGGACAAATTTGACATGCTCGACGTGCCCGAGCACAAGAAGGTCCTCTTCGCTGGGGACACTCTCCAAAAGGATGCCAAGGAATGGTGGAAAGCAAGAAAGGTCATCAGCTTCCCGCATGTAAGGACAGTTGCATGGGAAGATTTCCGTAATGCATTCGAGGCGCGGTATTACTCCAAGTTCCAGAGGAATATGAAATAGAAGAAGTTCCTAGAATTAGTGCAAGGAACCATGATTGTGGAACAGTACATGACAAAGTTCGTCAGACTTAGGAAGTACTCCAAGTTGACCATGGACGAATTGGATGTGACCAAGCGTTTTGTGGACGGGCTGAATCCCCTCCTGAGGCTTCATACAAGATCTGGAAATTGCAAAACCTTAGAGGACGCCATCATTTTGGCTACTCTGTCAGAGAAGGACCATCAAGATCTGCAGAAAGCCCAGAAGACCCAACAGAATGTAGGGCAGAGTTTTCAGCCGCAGTAACAGCTTCGGGGTAACAACCGACGACATCAAAGACGGGATAACCGGTACCATCCTTTTGCGGCACCTCAACAGAACCACCGCCCTCAACAACAGCAGCAGCCATACCGTCCGTCACAACAAGCTCCTCCCCCACCGCAACAGCAAGCACAGCAACAGCAACAGCAACGACCCCCTCAGCAGGCGTAGAGGCATCAGGCTCAACAACAGAGGCAACAGCCTTCTAGGGCCCCTCAAGCACCACCCGCACAAGGTGAGCGGGTTTTATGCAACACTTATGGCAGGACCCATGCTGGGAAATGCTGGAGAAGTCAGAAGCCTGCTACTATTGCGGCAGAATGGGGCACATAGCAGTGAATTGTCCGAGACGTGGACAACAACAGTTGGTACAGGGGAGACTCTTCAACCTGGAAGAGGAGGCACCGCAGAATGATGCGGATGTCATTCGAGGTACGATATTCATAGCCGATTTACCTACAAAAGTATTATTCGATTCGGGTGCCTCGCATTTCTTTATATCAGAAGAATGTGCCAAAATATTAAGGATAAAAGCAGTGAACCTAAAGCAGAAGATGAACATATTGACCCCACAAGGCACCCTCATTATCACAAAATATCTCCCCAATGTGCCCATAGAAATAGAGAAAAGAAACCATTCTGTCAATCTCATCATTATCCCCATAAGGGATTATAATATAATTTTGGGCATGGATTGGCTAACATCACATGATGCCTCCATCCTGTGCAAACAAAAGAAAGTAATCATAGGCATACAGAGTAAAGATAAAGTTATAGTCAGGGGAATTGTACCAAAGGAACTAAAAATCATAGTATCTGCTATAAAGGCACAGAAACTATTGCAAAAAGGATGCAAAGGTTACCTAGCCAGTATAACCAAAATAGAGGAACCAAAGAAGACTCCCCAAGACATAGGAGTGGTGAGGAAATTTTTAAATGTATTCCCTGAGGATGTCAGTGGTCCACCGCCTCGGAGGGAGATAGACTTCCACAATGAAGTAGCACCCGGAACTGCACCAATTTCTAAAGCCTCATACCGCATGGCTCCGGCAGAGATGAAGGAATTGAAGGATCACATTCAAGAACTGCTGGATAAAGGATTCATAAGGCCTAGTGTCTCAACTTAAGGAGCACCTGTTCTTTTTGTCAAAAAGAAGGACAGGCCATTGAGACTTTGTATAGACTATAGAATGTTAAACAAAGTCACGATAAAGAACAGATACCCACTACCTCGTATCGACGACCTCTTTGATCAGCTGTTCAAGACGAGGGTGTTCTCAAAGATCGATCTGAGGAGTGGACACCATCAGTTAAGGATGGCAGAAGAAGACATCTCAAAGATGACTTTCCGATCAAGATATGGACATTATGAGTTCATGGTGATGCCATTTGGGTTGACGAATGCTCCGACAGCATTCATGGACCTCATGAATCGAACTTTTCATGAACACCTGGATAAGTTCGTAATTATCTTCGTCGACGATATCCTCGTCTACTCGTCAAGCATGGAACAGCATAGAGAGCATTTGAGGACAGTACTGGAAACATTGCGAGCAAAGAAACTATATGCAAAGTTTTTAAAGTGCAAATTCTGGTTAGAGCAGATTATGTTCCTCGGACATATCATCTCTAAAGACGGAGTTATAGTGGATCCTACGAAGGTTGAAGCAGTGTCCAACTAGGTCCAACCGAAAAATGTCTCCGAGATTAGGAGTTTCCTCGGTGTGGTCGGCTACTATAAACGTTTTATCAAGGACTTTTCTAGAATAGCGTTGCCGCTGACCAAGCTCACAAGGAAAGGAGAAAAGTTCATCTGGTCGCCCAAATGTGAAGAAAGTTTTCAAGAGTTAAAGGGGCGACTAACTTCAGCACCAATCCTAACGTTACCATCGGACAACGGTGGTTACATGGTTTACAGCGATGCTAGTGGTACAGGATTGTGATGTGTATTAATGCAACATGGGAAGGTGTGGCATACGCATTCAGGCAGCTGAAGAAACACGAGGTTAATTATCCAACGCATGACCTCGAGTTAGCAGCAGTGGTGTTCGCCCTCAAACTTTGGTGTCACTACTTGTATGGAGAAGAATTTGTAGTCTATACAGACCACAAAAGCTTAAAGTATGTTTACACACAGAAAGAGCTGAACATGCGTCAAAGGCGTTGGATGGAATTTTTAAAGGATTACGAGTTTGCCATCAACTATCAGTCCGGTAAGGCAAACTCAGTAGCTAACGCTCTCAGTCGGAAATGAGAAGGATCATTGGTCTACATGCGTCTACGACGGTTCGAACTCATGGAAGAACTATTCAAATGGACACCAAAAGTGAGGCACGATGGATCGTTAATGATGATGCAGCGCATAGTGCCAGATGTGATAGGAAGGATTATAGAAGCACAACTAGAAGACACAGAGTATCAAGATATGATGATAAAGATAAGTATAGAAACAACGAATCTCAAGGTCTCATCGGATGGTGGCATCAGGTACCGCGACCGACTATGGGTACCGAACAACCCAAAATTTCGAAGAGAAGTGCTGGACGAATGTCACAAATCCGAATTTGCAATCCACCCGGGGAGTACAAAGATGTACAAGGATGTACAGAGAAGTTCTGGTGGCCAGACATGAAGAAGGAGATAGCGGATTATGTCTCCCAATGCATTGTGTGCCAACAGGTCAAGATCGAACACCAAAAGCCACAGGGAATCTTAAAGAGTCTGGGCATCCCACAGTGGAAGTGGGAAGAAATATCGATTGATTTTATCACAGGCCTACCTCGGATGCAGAAGGGGCATGATGTCATTTGGATTATAGTGGACCGACTCACTAAATCGGCCAACTTCCTACCCATTAAGGTAAAATAATCTCTTGAAAGACTCATGGATCTATATGTGCAGGAGATTGTTAGGCTTCACGGGATTCCTGTAGCCATTATATCCGATAGAGATCCCAAGTTCACCTCCAGATTCTGGAAAAGTCTCCAGAATGCTTTTGGGACAAGGCTCCGGTATAGCATTGTCTTTCATTCACAGACAGATGGACAAACAGAGAGGACAATCCAGACAGTGAAAGACATGCTGAGAGCATGCACGTTGGACTGGCATGGTAACTAGGATAAACACCTTACTCTCATAGAGTTTTCTTACAATAACAGTTTCCATGCTAGTATAAAGATGTCTCCCTTTGAAGCACTGTATGGTCGCCCATGTCGCTCTCCGGCATGTTGGGGCGAAGTTGGAGAAAGAAAGGTTTTGAGCACCGAATTATAGAAACAAACACAAGAATACACAGACAGAATAAAACTGATAAAGAAAAGGATGAAGTCGGCTCAAGATCGTCAGAAGGCCTACGCGGATAAGAAGCGTCGAGAATATAAGTTCAAAGCGGGCGATCAAGTTCTGCTCAAAGTTTTCCCCACCAAAGGAGTAATGCATTTCAGCAAACGGGAAAAATTGAGCACAAGGTACGTAGGCCCATTCGAGATACTCGAGATGGTTGGAGATTCAGCATGCAAGTTGGCCCTGCCTCCGACGTATTCAAGGGTGCACAACGTCTTCCATGTCTCCTTACTCCGGATGTACAAGCACGACTACGTCAACGTGATTCAAATTGAGGAACCAAACCTCAAGGAGGATCTGACGTATGAGGAACAGCCCACAGAAATTCTGGAATATCAAGAACATCAACAAGGGAAGAAGCGTGTGGCGCTGGTTAAAGTCGCATGGAAGCATCACCAAGAAAAAGAAGCAACTTGGGAAGTCGAATCGGAAATGCGAGAGAGATTTTCTGAACTTTTCGGTAAGCCTTAACCCTTATCCAAATTCGAGGACGAATTTTCTTTTTAGAGGGTAATAATGTAACGTAACGACATTTATAAAAAAAAGAAAATCGAAACGAGCGATCGGCAGGGGAGGCGTCGCCTCCCCTGGCCTTTTGCCATTTCACCTCCGGCCGACCAAAGGTCAGCCGGGGCGTATAAGAGGGGGGAGGGCCGCTCGTGCGCCCTCTTGAAACCCACGGCCCTCTCCTCTCTCTTGTTCTTGTTCTTTCATTCGTCCGGCGATCGGCGTGCGCGACGCGAGCAAAACAGAGACGAATGACGCAATTTCACGATGAACCTTCGACCGACTCCTTGACGTGCGCAGGAGCCGTGCGACATTCCCCCACTGATCAGAAATGTCCGATGATGACCGGATGATGAGAAACAATGACCGACAAAATCGAATTTCCGACGAGAAAGGTACCCTTAGCGTCTAAATCCCTAGACGATGAAATAGCGATTGTTAATTGCATAGAATATGTCCATCATGATCCTGAAGTGATTTTCTATATATTTCGTATTGATGTCGGCTTCAATCGACGGCCGGAAGGCCGCCGAAATCGGAATAGAAATCTGGTGGCCCTGTTTTATCGCAGTGACCGATCGACCGATTCCAGTGAACAGTCGACCGGTTTGCGTACAGAATACTTAGAAGTCTTCTTCTACCGGTCGACCGGCCTCACCGTGGCGGTCGACCGGTCCACATATTGACGAACTCACTGACCTTACGATCGGTTGATCGGTTCCAGAGAACAGTCGACTGATCCATTGCGCATTGCGCATCCTTATAGCCAAACGAACGGTCGATCGACACCCTGGACGGTCGGTCGGTTCGCGGACAACAACTTAAAGAACTCGGCCGACCGATCTTATAGGACCGGTCAACTAGTGCCAAGAGAACGGTCGACTGGTCCACTAGGAGCGGTCGATCGATTTTGACATAAACTCAACTGTTCCAATCGGACTGATCTTCCCCAAACAAAACTGAGACTCTGATCAGTTCATCTACACTGGTTGTGTACTATTGTAGAGAGATCAATGTTCCGCTGGATCCCAAAATATAGATTCACAATGATTAAAAATAAACAAAGCAAAGACAAAGACATGAGATTGCTATGTGCCGCCCCCAAAGTTAAAATAAAGCTCAGAGATTAAAGCAGAGAAGGGATATGTAGTTAGCTGAGGGGACAGCGACGCTACTGTCTTAAATGACCCTATTCCTGAGATTTTAGGTTTCTCCCACCTGTATCTCGAATGAAGGGCGATGCTAAAGGACATACCTCTTCTCTTAAAGATTAAAGTATTATGCCAAAGGGACAGGTAGTTAGCTGAGGAGACAGCGAACCTACAGGTCTTATAACGGACCACTATTCCTGAATTGTAGGAATTCTTCCCCCTACCTTCCGAACTGGGTGAGATTGTAACACCCACCTCTTTTTCTTATGGGTTTACTGGCATCAGAGAATCAGAGAGGCACTTTTGGCTTCCCAATCTAATAAAGTCGAGCTCGCATAGAACAACCAACTCTATGGATATCCTAGTAATGTAAAAGACGTAGTGTAACTCACAGTAAAGTAATGCAAAATAAAGTAAAGTATCGTAAAGCAAAATAGAGATAATGTAAAGCAGAGTATAGCTCAATATAGTATAGACATAGTAAAGCAAAGACAAAGTAACGTAAAGATAGAGTATTGTTATTGAACAGAGTATTGCTATGATTACAGACCTGCATGTATATTGATCTACATGATCATCATCGATCCATATTTCATCGTTTATTGCTAGTGTACTGGGCATCGTTGCTCATGGGTATTCTATTCCCCTGCATTGTGATTTTGCAGGTGGGAATGTCGATTGAGGAGGTGATGGAGAGCGTAGAGCTTGGGGAAGTAGTGCACATGACTGATCTGTCTACTCCGAGCTTTTCTATTGCATTTATGTTTTGATCATACTATGTTCAGAGACATCATATTTTTACTTCCGCCCATTGAACATCAGACAAGTGTTATTATATTTCGGCATAGTTTTCTTTATTATAAGACACCATGAACTTCTGCATACTTTATATAATATGAACATCATAGACTTTCGCATATTCTTTTAATATGAGACATTGTAAATTTATGTATTTAAGTCATTCATCATGGCATTTGACTACTACTCTTCCGCATTTAAAGTTATCTATTATGATATTATTATTTTTATTAGTGCCACGTAAGTCGATTTGTTGAATGTTAAGGTCAGTAGAGTAATAGGCAGTGTAGCGCTTCCGGGGTCAAACTGACCGCCTACGTGGCGGGAGGTGCGATTTCGGGGGTGTCACAGTTTGATATCAGAGCCTAGAGTATAGGTTCATGCATAGCATTCATCGTTCTTATCGTTATACAACTCAAAGTAAAGTCATGTGCAAGTTTCTCAAGTATCTGCGATTTCACTTCTCAAGTAAGTAATAAGTACTTTCTTATGTGAATAATACTTATAATATTCATATTATTTTATTATAGATGCCTCCACGTCGCATGATTACCAGGATTTTACGTAGGGAAGGTCATATAATTAGGATTAATAGGCGCCCATTAGATCTTCAACCCCTCCACCGCTTACTCCAGAGATACTAGAGTATTCAAACTTAGGAAGCGTTGAAAACAATGACTCTGATTTCTCTTTCCCACCCAACGGGATATGGGAAGATGTAATTCCAGCAGTTCATCATGCATGATCTCATCCACGATCTTGCACAAGCCATCGCTAAAGATGAATACTTATTGATAACCAGCGACAAATTAGGTCATATGCCCAAAAAGATTCCTATAACTATTCGGCATATTTCCGTTTATCTAAATGATGATTTTGATATAATACTTTTGAGGCCTTTATTTGAAACAAATAGCTTAAGGACGCTTTTGTTACATCTCGATCGCCAGGTTCGGATTGTTGGAGACTTGCTCACTTCGAATGCTGGATCATTTCACAATTTCAAATGTCTTAGAACACTCATTTTGGTCGAGAAATTTTTCTTTCGTGAGCAATATAGAGACACTGCCTGATACGCTTTGCCACTTAAAGCATTTGCGATATTTAAATATTAGTTGTCGTGTCTTTACGGCAGAACATTTGTATAGCCTTTATCATCTTCAAACTTTTATCACAGTGTGTGAAAGGGAGCTATGCGGTGGCATTGGAGATTTAATTAACCTGAGACGTCTTAGAATAGGTGACTGTTGTTATATGCATCATGAAATTGGATGGTTGACCAATCTTCGAAAGTTGAGCGATTTCAGAGTTGAAGGGCTTGAAGGCCAACCTCAGAGGTCGTCTTGCAATCTCAGGACTTGAAAATGTCAAATACTTTGAGATTACTGTCCCAGGGGATTTTATGAACACCTTGCCAGGAGTTGATGAATTGCGACTTCTTTGGGATGGAACCGGTGAAAACAAGATGGACGAGAATGACAAATTTGCGGAACATGTTTTTGACTGCTTTCAGACGCATTGCAACCTCTTAGGAATTTATATACGAGGATATCCATGTGCCGCTCTCCCAACATGGTTGGGCGACGTTTCATTTTCCAAACTGGGGGTATTACATATATGGAATTCCAACTGCACATCTTTGCCGACATCATTGGGTCAGTTGCCTGCTCTCAAAGTTCTAGATCTATATGATTTGAAAAGAGTGAAGATTGTTGGGCGTGAATTTCTACAAAGTTGTTCGAATCCTCTTCCTCCTGCTGCTGGCGCTGCTACTGCAAGTGCTAGGAGCGGTTGTGGCTTCCCCTCGCTGGAGGAGTTGTGGTTTCATGATATGGTCGCATGGGAAGAGCGGAACGGGGTGGAGGACGGGGACTTTCCACGCCTTCGTAGGCTTAAAATCTTGAATTGTCGAAAGCTGAGGGCATTACCGACTCTCCATTCAGTTACCGAATTAACATTGTCAACTGGATGGAATCCCGAATTTCTATCCGGCTGTCGCCTCCCGATGCTTCAAACTCTGGAACTTGGGTGTTTACATGTACCAGCCTTGATCCTTCCGGATTACCAAATCCTACGTTCAATTAAAGAGTTAGTAATTTGGGGAAATCGAAATCTGACGTCCATAGAGGGAATTGGAAACCTCACTTCTCTTGAACATTTGGACATCATAGACTGCAATCACGCGAAGATTTCGCCAAATGAACAGCTGCCCCCCGGCCTCCGGGAGGTGAAAATAAGCGGCTCCCCAGAAGCTGAGAAGTGGTACAAGAATCAAGTTCTGAGCGATGGTGGTGGTTCTGCTTGATGCAGAGGAGACGAGTTGGAGGAGGATGACTGTGCTCAACTCTTCCTTTTTTTAGCTGTAGATTTATCTTTTTACAGCAGGAGTTTGCTTTTCTAAATTTTGGCTTATTGTTTGTGAGGAAACGCAGCCAAAATTGCAAATGGCAGCCGATCTGTGGAACAATTAGTTTAAGAGTTAATTCAATCATATTTCGCATCTCGATAGTGATTCGAATTTGGAATATAAAGAAAGTATCATACGGTGGATACTTGAAATTTACTCCTTACAATGCATGCCCCAAAACTCATCTTTATATTTATATTCTTCTAAGTACAAGAAAAAAATAAAACTCATCTTTATATTTATATTCTTCTAAGTACAAGAAAAAAATAAAACTCATCTTTAGGGTTCTTGTGGACTTTCGATCTTGTCACCGACAAATGTCCAGACACTTTTCTCAGCACAGCCTCCCCAATAATCTTTATTACTAATTTACAAATTCAAATAAGCATGTATCAAATAAGCACTCTTTTGAAAATCGTCAAACGTTAATTATAAAATTTACAAATTACTAATTGCCGAACATGTATCAATAATCTTTATTCAAAGTTTTCAATCCACCCAATAACAGAGAAAGAAGAAACGAAATGGGACATAATAAACAAACCTAGAAACATCAGAGAAAGAAAAAAAACAAAGAAATCATCTTGCTTTTATTTTATTTTTTTTATAGTTTAAGACCGATGAGAAGAGAAAATGCCTATTTTTATTTATTAAACATTTTTCAATCCACCTAAAAATAGGCAAACACAAGAAGGAACAATATTAGAATTGAATTTAACCAGCATATCATTAGTGAGGAGGTAATTATGTACCAATTTTCAAACATATGTATCTTAGGATGGCTCATGATTGCTCCAAATTTTCTTCCAACTAGATCATCCTCAAACTTAGATAGCACAAGAGGCTTACTAATAAAATTATACATAAATCCAATTAAATCTCGAGAGAATTAAATACACTAAACACGAAGAAAAACATTCCATCAATAATTCCGAGTTCAAGATCATAAAAGAAGCATAGAGGAACATTAAAAAGTCAAGGAACATTGAAAGCATGATTAGAAAGACCATTTTCTAATCAATTTCCGAAAGCCCAATTTAATAATATGAAGACCTTGTAATAAAAGCATCCAGCATCTAGCCAGATTAAATGCCCCTAAACACAGAAGCAATATCATGCCCAAGAATGGGGACTACCATATTTTCAATTGCAAGCTTAGTAGGCAGAACACGGGAGTTATTTAAAATCGCCATGATTCTTTTAGCAAGTAAAGCCAGCCGTGATAAAGCAAGATCTCAAATACTAAGACCCCCACCACCCCCCACCCCTCCTGCCTAGTCTCAAATACTAAGACCACCCCCCCCCCCCCCCCCCCCCTCCCCTCCTGCCTAGTTAATTGTGCAATGTTCCAATCAATCAGATGTACACCATGCATATCTCTAGAAGAAGATCAAAGAAAGGATCTAAATAATTTCTCAATAGATGCAATAATTTAATCAAAGTAATTCTATCCGTTTGAGTAAGATATTTCATTTTCCATACCACCAATTTATCATGTGCCTTGGTCAAAATATGCTATAAGGAAGCTTTTGTGCGAGATTTATAATATATTGGGACTCCTAAGTAGTTAAAGGGGAAAGAACCATTAGTAAATTCTCTTTTAACTTGCTCTTCGTACTATTGAATTTGGGGGGAAACTACGGAGCAAATTTGTTCACAATTATTTTTTAATTGGTCAGCTTTTTATGCTTCTCAAAAATTCTCATTTTCACCTTATAATTAGAGAAAGTAGCAGCTAGGCAAACCAATAAATCACCTGCTCAAGATAAATGACTAATAGCCATTCCCAATCTTGAAAGGTTTATTAGATCCATTCTACACATGAGTATTAATTAAAGAAGAGAATGTTTGAGAAATTAGGATAAACAAATAAAGGGTTATCGAATCCCCTTGCCTAATCCCACTATGGCTTTTGAAATAAGGGGATAAAGATGCATTAATGTTACATATCTCTCCTCACTACTATTAATCCTTAGATGGTTTTTCTAAGTGATGTTAAAATCTATTCTAATCTAAAATTTCAATGCGTACTCAACTCGGCCACTAGTCAAATTGTAAACAAATCGATTCACATGGTTGGCCTAACCAACCTTATCTTTTTAAAAATATTTTCTAATGTCATATAAAAATACTCATGAACAAATCCAAATACTAGGGTGAAAAAAATCTCAAATAAGAATTTAAATTTCAATTTAACATTTATTTTAATACTATGGTTAAAAATATTTAAAGTAACAAGATGTGAATGGAATATTAAAAAAATATTCTAATATTAAAAATATAATTTAATATTTATTTAAAGCATAATTCAATTTTTTTTAATATTTAAATCTCCATGTTTAAGATATTTATTTTATGTTATTAATAAATAAATAAAATATAATTTGACGTTAAATAAAAAAATTAAAAAGTTGGAAAGTTAGATCTTCAACTTGGATTGAAAAATTCCAACCATAGTCAATCAGGCCATAGTCAAATAGTAAACAAATCAAGTTATCGAATTTAAAAACGTCAATTGACCCTCTATTTTTCAAAAAAAAAAAAAATCTTCCCAATCTCATATTTAAATCCTCATGAATAATCCCAATAAATTGTGGTAAAAACTCGGGGGAAACTTCCAAACAAAATTTTCAATTTCAATTTAACAATTTTTTATAATTATGCTTAAAATCTTTGAAGAAAAAGACGATTTGATTCAGATTGATTTGCATTTAATACAAAAAAAATTGTTTGAGATAAATTAGGGTGAATCAAAAAAATTGACTTTACCATAAAATCATGTAATCCTCGTTATAACTTGTGCATGTTTTTTTGACGGTTGTGATCAATCCACTCAAAAAAAACTCTTACCTTCTACCAAATCCCAAGAAAAAAAGACTACTTCAACATATGAAAAACCGATCCCCTCTTTGGCAATTACTTGTGGTCTTTGTAGCTATAATTTTTTATTACTTCTCAATTTTATCTCCTATTGATTCCCAATAAAATAAAAAAGAAAACCCATATGCTCTCTATAAAAGTATAAAAGAGGGGATAACGTGGATATCGCTTCTTATTGCTCTTTCTTCCTTATCTATTTAACTACTTTGTCCATCTCACTAAGAGTGCGTTCATTGCATTGTCATTCAACATTACCTAATAATATAGATTGCCTTTTAGAAAAATTATCACTTGTTAAATTATCAACAATGTACATTACCTTGTTTAGTATGTATAAGTAATCTATCTGGCAATTCATATTAATTATTTATAAAAAATATATATTTATTAGCTAATATACATTTTTTACTAATATACCCCTAATAAAAAAATTATGTTTAGATATATAATTTTTTTTAACTTCGTAAAATTAAATCACAAATATATAATCTCACCCATAAAATTAAATTTATAAAATAATTAATACTTTTTTAAAATATGATAATAATATAGTAATAATAATTATAATATTTATTTTATTAATTTTATAATTTATTTAATTATTATTATTATTTATTCAATGTATTTTAGAATTTATTTAAATAAAACTGTAAAGGATAAATGCGGAAAGTAAAATTTAAAAGATTACAACCCAAGTGTTAATGTGGATTGCCTACCCTCTCATAGGCAATCTACATTGCCACTTCATAAGCAATGTAGATTGTCTGGGCAATGCAGATTATCCATTACTTGTCACAAGTGAACAAGATAATGTGGTGGGCTCAGATAATTTAATACAATATTATCTGATAATCTACAAAGATTACCTCTACAGAAACGCCCCCTAAGTTTTCTGATTAATTAATCCATAGATATTTTTCTATTAAAGTTATGCCCTCTTTCTAATCCAAGATCTATTCTTTGAAGATTATGCTTAAAATATTTGGTGTAAGAAGAGCGAATGAGATTATTGGTGAACTCTAAACTAATCTTAATATAAGATATTAATAAGATTACTCTATTAAGGAGTTGTCATGAGAAAACATGTTAGATAACATATCAGATATCACAAAATCTATAGAAAATTATGATCTCGACGAGTAGTTATGGTTGATGATAATAATAAACAAAAAATATATATATTCATGATTTGTATATATCCAAAATTATATTATATTATCTTAATTATTTTTAGTTATCAATGTTGTCAACATTTTTTCAATTTGTCAATGGTTACCGATCATCATTTTATTTTTAATTTTTTTTCCTCTTCTATGTTATCTTCATTTCTCTTTCTAGATAGATACGCAACCTCCACCTAATGTAGTGAACACCCCTATCTTTTTTAAGAAAATTCTCAATTTTATATCCAAATCCCAACAAATGATCCCAATAAATTAAGCTAAAAACTCTAGGGAGAAAAAAATCTCAACTGAGAATTGCTATAATAAATTATATTAGATAACATTTATGAGTTAAAATCAAATAGAATTATGATCTCGACGAGTAGTTACAGCTGACATACATGATAATATAAACAAAAAGATACATTCATGATTTTTATACATCCAAAATTATATTATCTTATAATAATTATATTTAATTATGATGTCCTCAGCATTTTTCAATTACCAATGGGCTAATGAATCACCATTTTATTTTATTTTTTCCTTTTTTCCTACTTTTTGTATTATCTCTAAAAATATCATTTAATATTTATTTTAAAGCATAAAATAATTTTTTTGAATACTTAAATCTTCATTTTAAGATATTTATTTTATTTTTTAAAAAATAAATATAATATAAGGTGAAGTCAAATAAAAAAAGCTAAAAGTGAACAAAACTAAAAAAATTAGATCTTGGGATCAGTTTTTCAGCTTGAAAATTTTCAACACGTAATTAGATCAGATTATCGAATTCACACAGTCGGTCCAATATAATGAATACCCCTATCTTTTTTAAAATATTTTCCAATCATGTATAGAAATCCTCATGAATAATCCAAATACTAGGGAGAAAAAAATCTCAAATAAGAATTGAAATTTCAATTTAACACTTATTGGAATATTATGCTTAAAAATATTTAAAGTAACATGATGTGAATGAGATATTAAAAATGTTATGTTAATATTGAAAATATCATTTATTATTTATTTTATAGCATAAACCAAAATATCTGAGTATCTTATTTATTTTTAATCTTCATGTTTAAGATATCTTATTTTTTTAATAAATAAAAAAAATATAAGTTGAAGTTAAATAAAAAATTGAAAAGTTAGATCTTCTAATCAAGTTTCGTCAAATCGGGTTGAAAAATCCCAACACTAGTCAACCATGCTAATCAAATGGTAAATGGGTTTGATTATCGAATTCACAATGTTGATTCTATCTTTTTTTTTTTTGAAAATCTTCTTAATCAATTCCTCATGAATAATCTCAATAAATTATGCTGAAAACTTTAGGAAAAATATCTCAAATAAAAATTTCAACTTCAATTTAATAATTCTTTGAAAATTATGCTTAAAACATTTGAAGAAAAAGTCTTGATTTGATTTAGATTGATTGACATTTAATACGAAAAAAATCGTTTGAAGTAAATTAGAGGGAAATCATAAAACTTGATTTTACCCCGAAATCATTTAATTATGCATGTAGGTTCACGTTTGTGATGAAAAAAAAGATAGTTCTCCAAAAATCTTTTCCCCCTTTGGCAATTACTCGAGGCCTTTTTTTCTTCATTTTTTGTCTCCTAATAAGGTTGAGCAAATTCGAATTCTGACACTCACCCGATTTGCTTTGGATTTTTAAAAAATAATTCGAATGTGGGCTGGGAGTTCCCGGTTAAACTAAGATAAAAATAAATAAAATCTCTATCATCCCGATTTAATTATAATAAAATAAATATATTATATAAATATGATCATTGTCAATTATATTTAGTATATAATCATCTAATATAATGTATATTTAACATATATAGAATAAAATATAAAATTGTAATTAGAATAAATATAAATATAATATTTAAAATAATTTAATATCAACATAGTATATACTACCGAATCCGAATGTGATTCATATTATTGTAATCAAACTTGGTCCCGACCGGATCCGATCTAGACCTGATTAACAAATAGGGAAAAAACATAAGAATTTCAATCCACCTCGCACCCAAGTCCCAAAATCTTTCTTGCAGAGTCTCCCTTTGCATTTTAGAGAATCAGAACAAAAGTAAACTAAAAACTTTCACGAAAAATATTTAAGCCAAGGACCAGTGTCAACTAGTCAGAGAATTCAATGGAAGTATAAAAATAAAAAATGATCTTTAGTTCACAGAAAAAAAAAATATGATCGTCAGCAAAGGAAACAGCAGAGCAAACAAAACCCCGCAGCAGTCTCGAGGGCGGAGATCATCCAATCCACATCACCGATTTCAGAGCGCACCCCATCTCTTGGACCAACGCAAGGAAGGGGGCGATGGACATCTTAATACGCTACTTCCATTCACATTGCCAATTTGTATTTCTTTTTTTAATCAATTCCCGCTATTTGAAGAGCGGTGTCAATAATCAAATTCATACCACGTTAACAGTTATGTGCACTATCCATAAGTTGAAGGTTAACTCATTATCAAGTTCAACTAATCTGATATAGTTGCCTCACGTCGCGCAACTGACAAAGATAGATAAGACTTTCAATAAAAAAATTTTGCATGCATCAGCATTTGAGCTCGACACCTTACCTAAGGATATGTTTGGATTGAGGATTATGAAAGGATGGGATGAAATATGAGAGAATTAAATTAGTTACACCATGTTTGGTTACATTTTTATTTAAGTTAAAAGGGGTGGGGTGAAATAGGTAAGCCCTTCAAACACCATATTTTTCATTCCACTAAAGAGGGATAGATTATTTTAGACCAAATTAACATCTTTTTCTTTTTTTATTACCAAATTAAATTATTTCTCTTCTTATCAAATTAAACCACCCCCTTCTCTCTCTCTCTCCTCTCTCTCTCATATATATTATCTTTTTTTCTAATATGAATACATATTTCTTTATAATTTTTTATTAAATAAAACTTTTTATTAAATATAATTTTTTATTCAAAATAAACATAAATATACTATTTAAAAATAATTTAATATTAATATAATATATTCAATCGGGTACGTAAAATCCGGATTCAGTCCCGACCCGACCTGACCGAGTGTCAAAGAAATAAGACTCGGTCCTGACTCAGTTAACCATCGGGTCGGAAAAAAATTTGAAAAATCCGAACTAATGCGGGCGAGGGCAACCAGGTCGTCCTGATTCATGCTCACCACTAATTAACGTTTATAAATACTTTAAATATATAATGAAGGATAAAAATGACTTTTATACAAGTAAAATCTTCATTATCTCACCCCACATCTTATATAATTTATTATCTAAACATGAACTTTCTAATGACACACCACACCACGCCACCCCACTACATCACTCATCACACCACCCCATCCGATCCCTCAATTAGTTGTTTGCCAAACAGACTCTAAGTGAGGAGAAGTCGTTTATCCCTCTACTCATCAACCCTTGCCAATTTGTATTTCTTGATGCATAGCAATTAGCAAAACTGAAATGTGTATCAAAACATTGAAGCAAATGCACTGTGCTTTGCATTTGGCAGCGCCTCAAAATCCAGACTTGCAGTATGGACCAATGCGTGGAAGGAGTTGTCTCCAATCTCAAGAACTTGAGGCTGAGGATGCATTGCTAGCAACAGGAAAAGGCCTAATCTAAGAGATCATTATAACAGTTATTGTAACGACCAGCAAGAAAAGATAAAAAAAAATGATTAGAGTTCAACACGGACAGCCAACATAAAAGCCCAATTATGAGTGGACTCAAGGAATGATTTAATTATGTTGGGGAGATAAAAATCTTATCTTATAAATTAGATTAGAGTTAGATTAGGAGAGGAGATTTATTAAAACAAAGGAATTAAAGCTCCCCTCAACCTACACGACCTTTCTCTTGGTTTGGCTTTTTCCTCTTCCCTTCGTACGTGAGCAAGAGCAGAGAGAGAGTTCGTTTAGGGTTCTAGGTGCAAGGGTAGGTAAGGTTTTTCTTCCTCCCCTTCCCACTTGATTCCTTTGCATCTCCTCACGTTGCATATCTGCACCGAACGGGTGGCAGGCAGAAATGGAGAGGACGATCAGCGAGAGGGCAGAGAAGAAGAAACAGGGGAGGTCGCTGTTGAGCAATTTTCCGACGGAATTGGGAACGAATTAATCACGAACCGAGGTGGGTGAATCGAAATCACCTTGCATGACCCCTAAATAACGTTAAATCATGCCCTAATCGTACAAGTAAAGAAGAAGAGGAAAAGATGGTTCAAGTTCCTTGTTTTGCCTTGATTGATTTTCTTGAATTCATTGATTGATTGATTATTTACATGCATAATTCATTGTTTGTTGATCTGTTGTTATGTGATTGATTTTCTAGTGATAGGAATTAGGTTAGATGGAGATTTCACCGAAGAATTTGCGAAATTCGAGGGTTCTGCAAGTTTTCTGGACGCCGACCGGTCGATCCGCATGCATCGCGGCAATCGGTCACCGATAACTTGCGTACAGACGCTTTCTGCACATGTCAATCGGTCGACCGATCCCTATCACCGATCGACCGATCCTTGCCCACTGGTCGACCGTTCAACCGAACGGATCACCGAACCAATTAAACCCGACTTGACCTACCGGTCGACCGATCTTAACAGACCGGTCGACCGATCTTAACAGACCGGTCGACCGATCAACAGACTACCAGTCGACCGTTTTCCCGAACCGGTCGACCGATTTTCCAGAAAACCTTTCATTATACTTATTAATTATTTTCCTTTTTATCCGGATGTTATTTATATATATATGATTGATCCTATTGTCTGACCCCACAGAGATCCCTCACTGATTTACATGATTTACTTCCTTATTGATTTATTTCGCATTGATCTTATCGTATCCATGAAATCAAGAACAAAGAGTCACAAGTTGTTAAAAGCGATTAATAAGTTCAGATGAAAGATTGATGATGGGTTGTCAGTCCAAGCCAAGTGCATCAAGATAAGGGTCGCTCCCTTGGTCATGGTTTGATCACCCATTGACACGCACAAGATCGTATCATTTGCTGGGCATACCCTAAAAATTAAAGACACCTAAAGTCACCCTGATTGTTAATTAATAACCAAGATCAAGAAGCAAGTTCAAGTCAAGTCAAGTATGCCATGATTCCAAGTTTACTATGTATTATTGATCCTCATGATTCATGATATCGATGATCTTATTCGTATTATGATCTATGATACTGACATGTTATCTTTCACGTTCAAGTTAAGCAAGATTATTTACCACTAATTATTATATTCATGTCATGCATTGTATATCATGTGGTTTCCCACTAGGCTGTAAAGCTTACGGGAGGACCTCCTCCCATGTGTCTGATTTTCACAGGACCAGGTCAGTAACGTGATGGAGTAGGCGTGTGGTGATGAAGTTCTGACGATAGGACAACACATGGACCATAGGACTTTTGGAGTGTTTATTAGTTTTCATTTATCTTTTGCATTTTAGATTCATGATGTAGAACCTATTTTATTTTCTTAACAATGATATAGCCACTTTTAGACTTCCGCATAATTATGTTATCTTCTTTTATTTTATTATCTTTCCGCTGACGTGTCTCGATTTTTGACTGAGATATGGTCAATATTATGGTCAAGTTATAGCATGTCGTAGCGTCTCCAGATTGGTCTTCGCCACGTGGCGGGGGTCGATTTGGGGGCGTTACATTTATGGTATCAGAGCCTAAAGTTAGGACTCTCTTGATGTCCTAATGTATAGAATAGTATAGTATGGTAAAAGGTTCATGTGCTATCGCCGAGCAGTCGCCACACCTTCCACCGAAAAGCAACGTAAGTCAAGTTTATATTTAAGATAAGTTATGATTTATCGATGCATGATTTTATTGTATGAATAAAGGATAAGCATGTCACGACGGTCAGAGCGTATTCAAGAGCAAATGGCCAGAGCGGACCGGAATCTTTATGAGGCATCGGAAGGCGCACTTCCTGAGATAGGGGCCGCCCAATCGGGTCGCGGATGTGGCCGTGGCCGAGGTCGTGCGCCAGGCCGCGGAAGAGGTAGAGGCCGCGCCGCTAGAGCGCCATTAGAAGAGCATGTGGATGATTTTGCTCCACCTGAGGGTAGTCAGGCAGGAGACAGTCCACCGGCGTCAAGGCGTCATAATCAGATGGCACGCCATGAAGCAGTAGAAGACACCATTCAGGCTTTCCTGAAGTTGCATCCGTCTCATTATGATGGGAAGGCGGACTTTTTCAAAGCTGAAGAATGGATTGAGACCATGGATCGAATTTTTAAGCTGATGAGATGCACTGATGAACGCAAGGTCCTGTATGCCACACACATGCTTACTGGTACTGCGATGGGCTGGTGGAAGGCTACAAGGGCCACCAGGTTCAGAGGGATGGAAGAAGAGGATAGCATGGGATGAATTTAAGAAGGCCTTCATGGCGCGCTACACTCCTGAACATGACCGCATCAACAAACAAGAGGAGTTCCTGCAACTGCAGCAGGGAACTATGTCTGTGGCGGATTACCACGCCAGTTCATCCAACTGGAGCAATATTGCCCGATGTCATTTGAAGGGCGTATTAGAGCAAACAGATTCATTAATGGACTACAGCAGACACTGAAGACTGAAGTCCTGTCTGAGAATTGTGAAGATCTAAAGAAGACTGTGAGGTTGGCCACATGTATGAAAAAGGACCAAGCTGAACGCAAGGCCAAAGCTCCAGCCAAAGCAATAGAGCAGCCTAGGCCTCGAACGGATGATCAGCGGCCATCTAAGAGGAACGACCGCCGCGATCGCCGTTACAGGCCATATCAGCAGAGAGAAGCTCCAAGACAGGCTCAAGCTCAACTATGCCCTGCGTCAATGCAAGCACAGCTACTGAGACAATTTCCACTGCCACCACGCCAGCCACAAGTGCCACAGAAGCCTTTATGTCCTCACTGTGACCGTCACCATGATGGAGAGTGTCGTAGACTGAGCGGCGCATGCATTTAGTGTGGACAGTTTGGACATTTCATCCGAAATTGCCCACAGGCTGCCAGAGGAGGCCGAGACAACCGAGCAGTAGGAGGTGCAAATTCCGTTGTGCAAGGTCGTGTGCACAACCTGAAAGCTGATGCAGCCCAAAATGACAATGATGTCATTAGAGGTACCCTCCCGATCGCCAACTTGTCTGCTACTATTTTATTTGATTCTGGGGCTACACACTCATTTATTTCAGAGTCGTGTGCCCAAACTCTTAGTCTACCTCAGAAGCAGATGCCACATGCTATGCGTGTGAGTACACCTATGGGTACTCTCCATGCTGCCAGGTACATCCCGAATGTGCCTGTCAATGTAGACAAGAAAAAATTTTTCTGCAGACCTCATAGTCATCCCCATGGTGGATTACGACGTCATTTTGGGGATGGACTGGCTTTCGTATCACGATGCAGTCTTGCAATGCAAACAGAAGAAGATCATTATAGGGACACAAGGGAAGCCTAAGGCAGTGATCAGAGGCACTCCATCAACAAAGAACAAGGTCATTGTCTCAGCGATCAAGGCACAGAAGTTGTTGCAGAAAGGATGTTGTGGGTACTTGGCTAGTGTGGTCAAGACGGATGCACCTGTCACTGAGCTCCAACAGATAGATATGGTACGGGAGTTTCCAGATGTGTTTCCTGAGGACACATCCGGATTACCACCGAAATGGGAAATCGACTTTAAAATAGAGCTCCTCCCTGGGACTGCACACATCTCTAAAGCACCCTACTGCATGGCACCTGCTGAAATGCAGGAACTGAAAAAGCAGATACAGGAGCTACTGGACAAGGGATTTATCAGACCGAGCGTCTCACCCCGGGGCGCATCGGTCTTGTTTGTCAAGAAAAAAGATGGCTTCATGCGGCTCTGCATCGACTATAGGATGCTCAATAAAGTGACAGTGAAGAATAAGTACCCCTTGCCTCGGATAGATGACCTTTTCGATCAGCTGTCAAAAGCATCGGTGTTCTCTAAGATTGACCTACGTAGTGGCTACCACCAGCTGAGAATGGCCGAGGAGGACACACTGAAAACTGCTTTTCGGTCAAGATATGGCCACTACGAGTTCTTGGTCATGCCACTTGGACTGACGAACACTCCTGCCGCGTTCATGGACTTAATGAACAGGGTCTTCCGACCATATTTAGATCAGTTTGTCATCATGTTCGTGGATGACATTCTAATCTATTCTTCTAGTCCAGAGCAACACCGAGAGCATCTCAGGATAGTATTGGAGACCCTGAGACAACACAAGCTTTATGGCAAGCTTTCAAAGTGTGAATTCTGGCTGAAGGAGATCATGTTCTTGGGACACATAGTCTCCAAGAAGGGCATTGCAGTAGACCCCGCAAAAGTGGAAGCGGTGACGAATTGGACAAGGCCGAAGAATGCTTCTGAGATTCACAGCTTCCTTGGTTTAGCGGGTTATTATAAGAGGTTTATCAGGGACTTTTTCAAGATTGATGCACCCCTCACGAATCTCACAAAGAAGGCGGAAAAATTTATCTGGACAGATAAATGTGAGCAAAGCTTTCAGACTCTGAAGGACCGTCTGACTTCGGCGCCAATTCTCACCATACTGACAAGTAGTGGAGGTTTCGTGGTCTACAGTGATGCGTGTGGAACATGATTGGGTTGTGTCCTGATGCAACACGGTAAAGTAGTGGCCTATGCTTCACGGCAGCTGAAGAAGCATGAGGTCAATTACTCCACACATGACTTGGAATTGGCGGCAGTGGTCTTTGCCTTGAAGATCTGGAGACATTATTTGTATGGAGAGACGTTCGAGATCTTCACTGGCCACAAGAGTCTCAAGTACATCTTCGATCAGAGGGATCTTAACATGAGGCAACGACGATGGCTTGAGCTCCTCAAGGATTATGAATTTGCTATCAATTATCATCCGGATAAAGCAAATTCAGTCGCCGATGCATTAAGCAGGAAGTGGGAAGGCTCGCTAGCTTATATGAGGCTACGCGAGTACGAGATGCTGGAAGAAATTGAGAAATGGTGCCCCAAGCTAGGAACAAATGGAGCTTTATGGATGATGCATCAGATGAAGCCCAGCTTAATTGACAGGATCATAGCAGCTCAAAAAGTAGATCCTGAATATCAGAAGGTTTTGAAGAGATGCCAGAATGAACCAGCAGATTTTCAGATCTCTGCAGATGGAGGGATTAGATATCGGGACAGGTTGTGAATTTCCACTGACGCTAATGTTCGACGAGAGGTACAGGATGAGTGCCAGAAGTCGGAGTTCGCTATCCACTCCGGTAGCACCAAGATGTATAAGGATGTACAACGCATTTACTGGTGGCCGGACATGAAAAGAGAGATAGCAGAATATGTATCCCGATGTCTGGTGTGCCAACAAGTCAAGATTGAGCATCAGCGGTCATATGGCAAGTTGAAGCCTTTGGAAATCCCACAATGGAAGTGGGATAAGATCACTATAGACTTTGTATCCAACTTTCCTAGGACTAAGAAGGGTCATGATGCCATATGGGTAGTCGTGGATCGTTTCACCAACGCTGCACATTTTATCCCCATCAGATGGAAACAGTCAATGGAGAGTTTGCTGGACCTGTATGTGAGAAAAGTGATCAGACTTCATGGTATTCCAGCGTTTATAGTGTCTGACCGAGATCCCAGGTTCACAGTCAGATTTTGGAGGAGCATGCAGGAAGCCTTTGGCACAAAACTCAACTTCAGTACAGCTTTCCACCCTCAAACAGATGGGCAGTCTGAGAGGACCATCCAGACACTAGAGAATATGTTAAAGGTTTGTGCACTAGATTGGCAGGGTAGCTGGGATGAACACATTCATCTGATTGAGTTTGCTTATAACAACAGCTACTGTTCTAGTATTTTTATGGCACCATTTGAAGCCCTGTATGTACGACCTTGACGTTCACCTGACTGGAGCGAAGTATGCGAGGAAAAGATCATGAGTAAGGAAGAAGTGAAAGAAGCAGTGGAATATGCTGAAAAAATAGAATTGATTAAGCAAAGGATGAAGACTGTTCAAGGAAGACAAAAGAGTTATGCTGACAAAGGTAGACGAGAGCAGATCTTCCAAACTGGGGACCAAGTTCTTCTGAAGGTATCTCCTATGAAAGGAGTCATGAGATTCAGCAAGCGAGGAAAGCTCAGTCCTCGCTATGTAGGCCCATTTGAGATACTCGAGCTGGTAGGCGAGGCAGCATGCAGACTGGCTCTACCCCCATCTTATGGGAGAGTGCACAATGTATTCCATGTATCCATGATCAAGAAGTACAAGTACGATGCTGCAAATGTTCTAAGGATAGAGGAGCCAGATATAGCTGCAGACTTGACCTTCGCTGAGTATCCAACGCATATAGTGGATCGCAAAGTGCAACGTCAGAAGAACAAGGATGTCCCCATGGTCAGAGTAGCTTGGCGTCACCACCATAATGGAGACGATGCAACATGGGAACTCGAGTTGGAAATGCGCTAAGAATTCCCTCATCCTTTCGGTAAGTCCTCTACTTAGTACAAAATTCGAGGACGAATTTTCTTTTAAGGGGGTAAGAATGTAACGGCCAGCAAGAAAAGATTAAAAAATAATTAGAGTTCAACACGGACAGCCAACATAAAAGCCCAATTAGGAGTGGACTCAAGGAAGGATTTAATTATGTTGGGGGAGATAAAAATCTTATCTTATAAATTAGATTAGAGTTAGATTAGGAGAGGGGATTTATTAAAACAAAGGAATTAAAGCTCCCCTCAACCTACACGACCTTTCCCCTAGTTTGGCTTTTTCCTCTTCCCTAAGTACGTGAGCAGGAGCAGAGAGAGAGAGTTCGTTTAGGGTTCTAGGTGCAAGGGTAGGTAAGGTTTTTCTTCCTCCCCTTCCTACTTGATTCTTTTGCATCTCCTCACGTTGCATATCTGCATCGAATGGATGGCAGGCAGAAATTGAGAGGACGATCAGCGAGAGGGCAGAGAAGAAGAAACAAGGAAGGTCGCTGTTGAGCAATTTTCCGACGGAATTGGGAACGAATTAATCGCGAACCGAGGTGGGTGAATCGAAATCACCTTGCATGACCCCTAAATAACATTAAATCATGCCCTAATCGTACAAGTAAAGAAGAAGAAAAGATGGTTCAAGTTCCTTGTTTTGCCTTGATTGATTTTCTTGAATTCATTGATTGATTGATTATTTGCATGCATAATTCATTATTTGTTGATCTGTTGTTATGTGATTGATTTTCTAGTGATAGGAATTAGGTTAGATGGAAATTTCACCGAAGAATTTGTAAAATTTGAGGGTTCTGCAAGTTTTTTGGACGCCGACCGGTAAATCCGCATGCATCGCGGCAATCGGTCGGCCGATAACTTGCGTACAGACGCTTTCTGCACATGTCAACCGGTCGACCGATCTCTGACACCGGTCGACCGATCCTTGCCCACTGGTCGACCGTTCAACCGAACGGTTCGACCGAACCAATTAAACCCGACTTGACCTACCGGTCAACCGATCTCAACAGACTACCGGTCGACCGATCTTAACAGACGGTCGATCGATCAACAGACTACCGGTCGACCGATTTTCTAGAAAACCTTTCATTATACTTATTAATTATTTTCCTTTTTATCCAGATGTTATTTATATATATATGATTGATTCTATTGTCTAACCCCACAGAGATCCCTCACTGATTTACATGATTTACTTTCTTATTGATTTATTTCGCATTGATCTTATCGTATTCATGAAATCAAGAACAAAGAGCCACAAGTTATTAAAAGCGATTAATAAGTTCAGATGAAAGATTAATGATGGATTTCCAGTCCAAGCCAAGTGCATCAAGATAAGGGTCGCTCCCTTAGTCATGGTTTGATCACCCATTGACCCGCACAAGGCCGTATCGTTTGCTAGGCATACACCAAGAATTAAAGGACCTAAAGTCACCCTGATTGTTAATTAATAACCAAGATCAAGAAGCAAGTTCAAGTCAAGTATGCCATGATTCCAAATTTACTATGTATTATTGATCCTCATGATTCATGATATCGATGATCTTATGCATATTATGATCCATGATACTGACATATTATCTTTCATGTTCAAGTTAAGCAAGATTATTTACCACTGATTATTATATTCATATCATGCATTGTATATCATGTGGTTCCCCACTAGGCTGTAAAGCTTACGGGAGGACCTTCTCCCCTGTGTCTGATTTCCACAGGACCAGGTCAGTAACGTGGTGGAGTATGCGTGTGGTGATGAAGCTCTGGCGATAGGACGGCACATGGACCATAGGACTTTTAGAGTGTTTATTAGTTTTCATTTTCTTTTGGATTTTAGATTCATGATGTAGAACCTATTTTATTTTCTTAGTAATGATATAGTCACTTTTAGACTTCCGCATAATTATGTTATCTTCTTTTATTTTATTATCTTTCCGCTGACGTGTCTCGGTTTTTTACTGAAATATGGTCAATATTATGGTCAAGTTATAACATACCGTAGCGTCTCCAAATTGATCTTCGCCACGTGGCGGGGGTCGATTTGGGGGTGTTACAGTTATGAGTAAATGATTTCAGGGTGAGATCCTAATTTTACTTTTCTAGTTTTTATCCCACGTAAAACTCTTTTTCTACAAGCATCTTTTTTTACTCTTTCTTGCCATTTCGGCATATTATCTTTTAAAAATGGAACTTATATATTTTTCTAATATTTTTATTTTACACTAAATTTGAGAATTGTATGTATTTTTAGAATAATTTTTTTATTTTTATTTAAAATATTATATAATATATATATATATAGGGTAGTACTACAAAGCTTTAAAACTATACACACAATTGAATCATGCCCAATCAAAATTGGTACATCTATGGATCTTCATAACCAAACTAATTTTGTTTATTAATATCTCGCTAAGTTCATTTGTATTCACATGTCGGATTACATTTAAATTTGTATTCAGTTCAACTAATTTTGTTTAGATAGGGCCAAGTTTGAATCTCTTGAGTTAGATTGGTCTCATTGGATTATTCATTGATTTTTTTTCATATTTTCATATTTTATGTGTTTAATATTAAATTATATTTTTTAAAGCAATAATATAGGTGTTTTTCAGCACCTATAAAATTTATTCACATATTTTAATATTTTCTTTTAATCTAAAATATATATTTGTAAATATAAAATTATGTTTAGTTATAATTTTGTCTCGAGGCCCTGTTTAGCAAAGTTAGTGATTTCGTTAGAAGATAACGATTTCATTACAATATAGTGATTAACTATTAGATGACAACGATTTATTTATAAATTCAACAAAAAATAAGTGTATTAAATAAAATGACAAAAATAAACATAAAATATAATTTATGATAATTTTTATACACAACATATCCATAATAATTAATTTATAATATTTTATTTTGAATAGTATTTTTTATTAAAATATTATTTAATATAATATTATTGATTATTTCTAAATATAAATCTTATTTGGGTTGTAAGTAAAATAAAAATAATATATGATGTTTAATAATTAAATTTTTTTTATTTAAATAAAATGAAAATATAATATAAGCTAGTAGGAGTAGCTTTTATGGTTTTTTTTAAATCTCTAAACACTAGTGGAAAATATTTATCAAACATTTATATATTTGATTTCTAATAATTTGAATTTAAATTAGATGGAATCAATTCAATTTTTTTTTAAAAAAACTACACTTTAAGTCGAATCATCGAGTTAAAAATAAATAAAATAAAATTCACACCCGGAGCATTATTATAGATCTCCAAGAGACTCAATTGTGGGCTCAACTCATACTCCTCCTTCTGTTTAATATAGAACAGAAAGGTTTATTGTTCTTTCAAAACTGGGATAAGTTGAACAAAAACATATTGTTATGATCGAACTTTCTTTAAAATTCTGTGACAAATTTGTATTAAGAAATTTAAATTTGCAGCGTCAGTTTTCCTGTGAACTGTTCCCAGTCTTCGTTTCCTGCAATACCTGCTTTCAGTTCAGTTTGGTCATCAACAGCGGCATCAACAACAGTCTGTTGCAACAATCTGAATTGGCACTTCTGAAACATTTATCATATCAACAGTTCAAAACCTTATAAAAGCATTGCAGCTTGTTTTATGCTGTGTTCTTCAACATTGTGTCTGCCTCCCATCTTGTTCTCCGGTAGGACTACGAGCAGCAACATGGAAATCTCCATGGATTTGGATTCGCATGTCCTCTGCATTAAACCTCAACGTCTGTTCAACTTTTCATTTCTTAGTTTCTTTTTCCCTTTTTTTTTTTCCTTCTTCTCATGAAATTATTGTTTCCTCTGCATAAACTTTTCATCTGTTTTCTTTTCCTTCTTTTCCAAGAACAACAAAATTTGGGATTAAAATGCCAACAGGTAACTTGTAATTTTTTTTTCTTTTGTTTTGGAGGCTACTAAATTTTCCTTAGGTTTTTGCAGCATATTCTCAAGCTTTCTCGTGATCAATGCACAGGATTAAAATCCAAGCAAGTATAGCATCATGATATTATTATGTGATTTAGTACTCATAAATCTTATTTTTTTTTCGGATAGTGAGGTATTTATTAAACTTATTAAACTGGTCACTTGATTTTATTGACTTATTATGTAAGGTGCATGTTGGCTCATATTTTAAACATATTCTTTATGTATATGTATGCATAATTTATTACTACTCGGAATTAATGTAATACTAAAACATCTTCGGCTTTGAAGAATAAGTTATTAAATCTTATCATTTAAATGTGTCATTTATATGAAACGTTGAGCCGTGAATTAATTGCTGACATGCGTTCAATATCCTTCCATAGCAGAAGGTGATCTTGGAGGTGCATTATTAATCCCTTAATACTCCCCATTATATTGATTAATATTATATTGTATTAATATGTATAAGTCGTTAAATTATGATACTTTAGACGATGGGAAATGACCCGGTCAAATTGGGGCATAGTTATGATAGAATCGTTCGTAAATTAGAACATATCACATTCTCTTTAAAAAAAAAAAAAGGCAATACGAAGTTGAATCTTAAAAAGATCCAATGAGATGAATTCAAGGAATATATAATATGTTGATATTTTATTTCAAAAAGGTAATCTCCGAATCTTCACTTGTTGAGATACGCTTTCAAATTGAATTAACGAAGGCCCATTGAATTTCTTAATATTGAAAAAAAAAATGAATTCGAGATGCTGAATTCAAATGTTAAGACTTATGTGTTAACTAATTTGGATAAGTTTAGAAGTTAAGATTAACTGTTTGAAATCTAGTTGGAATGATATCGAATGCAAATCTTTATTCAATCATTGAAAAAAATAATCCAACAAATCATTTTGAATTATTTTTTTGTAATCTTGATTCCTTAATATATATCTTTGCTTCCAAGTGAATCTTCAAGAAAGACTTTTTTGTTATATATTTTGTAAATGTAAAAAAATTTGATTTTTAGTGATAATTGATAAGTATCACATGCGTTAAATGATATATTTTCAAAAATTGTATTTTTTTTATTATATTTTCAAAAAGAAATATTCTTAGTATATTTTATTTATATCTAATTCATTGGATTTTTATCTTTTACTAAATAGTAAAAAATAAAGAAAAAATAGAAAAATGCAATCATCATACGCTATTTTCTTGCACTCTTTTTCCTTCTCTTTATTCTCTGTTTTTTAACTTTTTTGATACATTTTTTTATTGCTTCTCATATCTTTCATATAATTTTAATTTATTTTATTGTTAATTTTTTTTATTTTAATGTCCACGCGTAAACCCTAAAAAGACTCCTCATATCTCTCCTATCTCCTAGATATTTTTTTCTAAGTCATGCGTTCTTTATAATAAAAAATCTATTCTAATCTAAAATTTAATCCCTTTCTTCTCTGATCTGTGAGAAAGAGGAGAGAAAGATCTAAAGATAAAATACTCTTTATACGTCCGACTCACCACGTTCTCCTACGTACGTGATGAGGCAAACGGGCAGCGACGACATCCGCAAGAAGGGGAGCTCTCTGAACCCTCCGGCGACTGCTGATCAGGCGGACGGGGAGCCGGAAGGTGCAGGTCCGAGGAAGGCGACCCAGGCCAGAGTGCTGAAGAAGGGACCCTGGACGTCGGCCGAGGACGAGATCCTCGTGGAGTACGTGAAGAAGCACGGGGAGGGCAACTGGAACAAGGTGCAGCGCAACACGGGCCTCGCGCGCTGCGGCAAGAGCTGCCGCCTGCGTTGGGCCAACCACCTCCGCCCCGACCTCAAGAAGGGCGCCTTCTCCCGCGAGGAGGAGGCCCTCATCCTCCACTGCCACAGCCGGTGGGGCAACAAGTGGGCGCGCATGGCCACGCTCGTACGTGATCTGCTGCATTCCCCTAATTCCTCTCTCTCTCTCTCTCTCTCTCTCTCTCTCTCTCTCTCTCTCTCTCTCTCTCTCTCTCTCTCTCTCTCGTTCTTGCATGTCGATGGTTTTAATGCATTTATTGCTCTGTTGCAGCTCCCTGGACGGACTGACAATGAGATTAAAAACTACTGGAACACCCGCTTGAAGCGCCTCCAGCGTTCCGGTCATCCGCTGTATCCGCCGGAGGTGATCTGCGATCTACCGATAACTATTTCGGCGCCGTCACCTCCACTTGGTTTCATCCCTGGCAAATCAGAGTTCACGGCAGGCCATCCACAGCCATTGTTGGACACCATGACCTTTGGAGCCCCGGCGGTGGGTATGGCGGCCGTGTCACCTCTTCAGCGCGACCGGTACGGACAGTTGAGCTTCCAGTTCTCTTCCGTTGTGCCGTCGCCTACACCGACCTCCCCGACCTCTCTGTTCCAGCCACCGGCTCAGGGTCCCTCTCCGACCTTGCTGTTCCAGCCACCGGCCCAGACGGCATTCGGTCTGGGGAACCAGGAAAGCACCTTGTCCTCATTGCCGCCGTCCTTTTCGACGAAGGTGGAGGAGAACCATGACAACAACACCTTGCCCTCACTGCCTCCATCCTTTTTGCCGAAGGTGGAGGTAAACCACGACACCACCTTGCCCTCACTGCCGCCATCCCTTTCGCCGAAGGTGGAGGGAAACCATGACACCACCTTGGCCTCACTGCCGCCGTCCCTTTCGCCGAAGGTGGAGGGAAACCATGACACCACCTTGGCCTCACTGCCGCCGTACTTTTCGCCGAAGGTGGAGGGGAACCATCACGCCACCTTGACCTCACTGCTGCCGTCCTTTTCGACGACGTCGGTGCAGCTCCCTTCAATGTACTCAGACTCGCAATTTGGCAGCACCTTCGCCGCCGAGGAAAATTTCTGGCCCAGTGATACTGGCTGGAGTTATATGGTCGCAGACGATCTCTGCCGAACTGACGATTCCCTCAGAGCGTTTGAGTCTTGCTTGCTGAACTCATCGGAATCTAACCCTAAACCTGAGCTCTGCGGCACTGACTTCAAGGGTGAGTTTTTTTTGCCATCTCCATCACTTAGGCAGAGAATCTTAGAAACTCAAGATTTGAATCTAAGAAACGAACCGATATGGAGCAGGAATCAGACTTTGTTAAAGTTGCTTGAAGTACAAATTTTGATTGGTTTGTCAGAGAATCTGATTGTAGCTTTTGGATATCACGTTCTTCTTTCAACTTTTTTTCCCCTCAAAAATATTTTTACTTGTTTTCGACTCCGAATTAATCATATGTTAATAATCTCAGACATAGAAGAACACCCGTACTAAAAAAACTTTTTTTTCCTGTGTTGCAGTTCTAAGATTATTAGTGAAGTTTTTTTACCATTTTCCCTCTCCACTTTGCTCCAATAATTATCTTTTATTGGAATTTTGTTTTATTAGTCTCCACCAGTATGCCTTCATGTGGGTGTTTGTACAATTAGATCATGTTTCATCAGTCATTGAATCACTACAACATTTGCCTCTTCTTCCAGGCATCAACACCAAATATGAACCAGTGGGCATTCTGAATCCTGACTCATCTGCATTTTATAGCATCCCTGATCCAACAATGCAGAAAGTCCCTGAATGTGACAACATTAATGACGTTGCACAGATTTCCAATGATCGATCCTCGGTCCTGAACATCGATTATGCGGGTCTTGAGATTGATCCGTCTATTGTGGACCAGGAATGGAACTTGGATTCTTGCAACTGGAGCAGCATGCCAAGTATCTTTTAAGAATTTGTTCATCAATGCCAACATGCACTTAGATTTTTATTGTGTTCCAGTCTGCACATGGTCCAAAGAAGAATGAATGATCCACAGAAGACTTGCACCTGAATAATTTAGATGTATAGTGATTGCAGAGGCATTAGAGTTAGTTTCTTTGAGAACTCTAGGTTGTGTTCATGTACTGTATATATTTTGAATTCTTCCTTCCTTTTTGCATATTAATAAGAGCTAAGTTCAGATTGATAATTGTTTTAGTTAGCAATTTCGGAACCCGTTACACTAACATGTTTTATAATAAAATTATTAATATTTTACAATATTTTTCAGAAACGAACGGCGATCGGACTCATTACAGGATCGCGGTTGGACCGGTTCGATCGGATTCGATCGGATTGAACCAGATTTTATTAAAATAATATCATTTATAATAATTATAAGGGTTATTTCTATTGGAGTTGGTGAATACTTCAAGACCCCTTGTTTCTCACACGAGGTTCGCCCACGTGAGTTTAGGAGAATCTGAGTATTATCCAATTACCTGTGCTGATGGCGTACGAATAAAAGGGGGGGTTGGGGGCACCACCCCCCGACGGCTAAACGAGTTTTGGACTTTTGTTTAGCCGACACATGTGGTTCGGATTAAGTTCTTTTCTCTGTTTTGTTCGGATTTTGAACCCGTTTATGAGAGACTTATTTATAACTTATTTTCAGATGTAATCTGTGTGGCGGCTGTAATCAAAACGATATAATGGAATCTCTTTGCAGGACGTAGCCCTAATCTCAAGGGTGAACCTGGGTAATTCGTGTGCCTCCTCTATTTTTCTACAATTTTTCTGCGATCTTTTCTTTCTGTTCTCGAATTTTCTAGATCTAATCTCAAACTACGAACTTCGATTTTTGAATCCTTAAACTATCACGATTTTTTCAATTTGATCCTTCCGTCCAATTCCATCAACTTTTTCTACTGTAAAAGTCAAAAATACCCTTATACGAAAAAAATCTTGTGCAGAGAGAGAGGAGATGGGGGACACCGAAGAGGAGATGGGGGACGCCGGACGAAGGTGCCCGCCCTCCTCTCCTTATGCCGACTTCTACGTAGGGAGAGGAGAAGGGGGTGAGGGGTCCTGCGCCGAATGACGAACCCCCCCCCCCCCCCCCCCCCACCCCACCCACCCACCCACCTTTGTCTCTCTAGATGAAAGTTTGAGGGGGGGTCGCCCCCTGCCCCCTCTTTCTCCCGGCACATCAACCACATACGCCTAGTGCATAATTATCATTAGATACGAGCCTTGGACCATAATTTAGAATAATAGAGTATTTATTCTATTTCATAAGTTCTTATGTAACAAATAAGATAGTTAAGATATCCCTCAATTGTGATTATAAGAAAATATAATCCCACATGATCTTTCCTACCTTAACTAGCAAATTACTTACAACATAAATCGAGTTTCACATAACTAACTCCAACAATCTTTCACTTGATTGAGTTTCATCTGCTTGTACTCAAACTTTAGACGGTCTCTCTCTGCAACTTGGGAGGAAAACTAAGGTTGCATAAAATTCACCACTTTGATCAACAAGTCAATTGGATTCTCTTAATCTCAAATCTTTTTAAGCACCAATGTTCCTTTTTTATAAAATATCATGAAATGGTTATTTTAGAATGATGTGCTTAGATTCTATGCCAAATTACTTGCACTCTCACAAACTCTATTGCACCTTGCTTAGGTCTTCAAGGAAACCTTTCATCCAAATTACCTTTTTACATGTCTTTGTCATGGCACTATATTCTGATTCGGTAATAGAAAGAGTAACAACCTTCTGCAATTGATACATTCAATTAATAGTTGTGCCACTAGTGTACACATATGACGGTGCTTCTGACTATATCAATGTCACAACCTAAATCTGCTTCAACATAATTCTTTAGATCCAAATTATTTTTTATCAAAACACAACCTTTTTTGTTCTTTTTAAATATCGAGTGATCCACTTTACTACTTGTCAGTTCTCCTTCACTAAATCTGCTCACAACTCTCATTGTATGAGCAATATTTGATCTGGTGTTAACCATAGCATACATGACCTTCTAGATGTATGCTCGTTCCACGTCTGTCTTGGGCTATTGCTCCTTAGAAAGTTCAAATAGCTCACCAAATGTGTATGCACCGTCTCGGAATCTTGCAACCTCCACGTAGGACTCTTGTGTCAACTTCAGTATATCTACTTTTCTATCCCGAACAATCTCCATCCCAAGTATCTTATTAGTAGCTCCCAAATCCTTCATATCAAATATACTTGATAATTGATCTTTGAGTCTTTTGATTTTTACCATATCTAAATTTGTGATGAGTATATCAGAAACATGAGGATATCTTTTGAACAACTGCCCCATGGGATCCAGGAAGTGACAATATTAGACTCCCCCGAAGTTGAGAGGTGGTACAAGAATCAACTTGTGGACGGGCGTGATCACTTTAATCTGTCAATAAATAGTGATGCATGAAGATCTCAGTGACAGACTGAAGAGGACGATGACGGTGCTGAAATCTGTCAATAATTAATGAATCAGCTTCATCGTCTCGAGTGGAAGACGGTGCTGAAATCTATCTTTTCTATTGTTTAATATAGAGTTGCAGACAAAAGTTCAAATGATAGCGATTGGTTAATTTGTAGGAAAAAAATAGCTAGGCATTCTCTCCCGAGGGAAAGCAAAATTGAAAAGAAAAAGGATGGTAAGAGAATGTAAAAAAATAAAAGTGAATAGTTATTCTTATTTGAATGATATCATTAAAAAGAAAAAGAAGTGAATGAATATTAAATAATTATTTTATTTAAATAATTTTATTATATATATAATTATATGTTTAATTTATTTGATATATATTAAATATGTCTTTCCTTTTTTCCATCTCGATATGAGGGTAAAAAAATGGAACATTGGAAATGAATAAAAAAGAAAAAATGTGAATTTTTCTTTTATTCTCTCCCAATTTAAACTCAAAGTGATTCTTCTCCTTTCACTTCCTCTTCTTTATTCTTCTTTCATACTCAACAAAACATACTTTAAGAAAACATTTACTGCATTACCTTTCATGTTAACTAGCAATTTACATTGCCTAATAAAAATCTTATCACCTATTAAATTACCAATGTGTAATATTTTGTTTACTATGTACAAGTAATCTTTCTAACAATTTAAATGACACTATATAATTTTTTACTAAAATACCCTTTATCATTAATATTAAGTTAAATATTATATAATCCAACTAAAAACTCAAATAAAATTAATAAATTAAATAAATATAATTATAAATATTTCATATATTTTTAAATGGAAATAATGGTAATGTATATAATATTTAAAAGAATAACTAGATAATAATATGCAAATAATGTGAATAATAATAATATTTTTTAAATAAATTAATATTATTAATTATGATGGTAATAATATTATTTATTATTGTTATATGAATTTTTCTATTATTTTTATTTTTTATTTGTCTAAGATTGAAAAGGGAAAGAATGAAAAAAAATAAAAATAGATTGTCGCTTGGATGACAATCTGAATGGACGCCCTCCTCCTAGTCAATGTGAATTATCACTTCATAGACAATTTGCATTGCTAGACAATTCAAATTACTTGTAAATTAAAATAAAAAAATAAGGTAATATGGTGGGCCCAATTAATTTAACTTCATATTATCACTAATCTAGAAAGATTGCTGATAGAGAAACACTCCCTAAGAGATTAATTAAATCATGTCCCAAATCTTGATTATGTGCATTAGACATGATCCACAAGGTTTTTCTTTTATTTGTATTAGGTACCTTATGATAACAAATTCCTTATTTGATACAATATCATCATTGTTCCTTTTATTTGTATTAAAATATTTGGTTGGAAAATTATCAAATGAAGAAGAAAGGTACCAAGAGATCAAAGGAAGGATACATAAACGCGTTTTCTTTCCAATAAAAAAACTTGAGAATTTGATAACTCCTCGATGGGCGTGAGAATGAATCATGGTTACATCAGTTCAACCAAATCCTGTTAAATCTGATTTTTATTAAAAATATTATTTTTATTACTTAAAAATATATTATAGATAAAAGTATTAAATTTAAATATAATGAAATAAAAACACATGAATCATCATTTTAAAATTATTAAATATTAATAACATTTTATATTTAAAATATGTATAATTTATAATAATTTGATTTTATCATTTTCTTGTTTAATAATTTTATGAATATTTTCTTCTCTTTTTTGTTAAATATTTTTCCTTATCACTATCTTCTCTTATTTTTCAAATTCAAATTTTCTTTTCATGTTATTTGTTTCTTTCTTTTAAAGTTCATCCTATAAAATATATAATATTTTTATATTTTTAATAACTTTTATTTTAAAATTTATCATCTTATTATTTAAGTTCAACATAATTTTCTCTTTTATTTAAATTTATTTTTATCACTATTTCCACTTTATTTTCAAATAAAAATTTACATTCCTCATTATTAATATCCTTTTTTTTCCTTCATCTTATAAAATATAATATATTATAATATACTATTCACATATGTTATAATATACTCTTCAATTAGAATCAAACTTTATTTTAAGAAACATGTAAATAGACCCCAAAGGATGTTGAGTTCTCCTCACTCCTAGAAGCCTTCTCCTCTCCTCATCTCATATACATGCAAACCGAGATGCAACAATAGGTGAAGACCAAACCTTCTCGAAGCCCCGACAACTCAGAGCATTTTCTTCCATCAAGGTTCGCAATTTGGACATAAAATTGAAGAGGATTCATAGTTAATTTTTCAGCCAACTTAAGATACGTACAGGAATCCATTATCGAACAGCTTCATTAGTATAGACCATGGACTCTTATTCTATATGGTTTATTACGTGGATGAGTTAAGGACAAAATTGCATAGTTAATAGCGTCAAAATGGAGTTGAAAGTGAATTCATGAAGGACAAAAGAACCTCTCATGGGTGGGTTCAATAGTACCCTAACCCACTTTTTGGGGATCTTAGTCAGTTTAATATGAATTCAAACTTCGGAGGGCTTGACTCGGATGATCACGTTGCATGACTCGAGTTCAAGCAACCCACACCAATCGACATCAAACAACAAAGATCCAAACCTGATTTCATTCCACTCGACTTAGGTTCCAATGACGTATTAAGAGAGATGAGTCAGAGCCGAATTGATCTAGGTTAATCATCCACTCGGTAAGAATTTTGATGATTATGAATGAATAAAATTGAAACAAATTAACATGGTCCCGCTTTTGTTAGACTCTACCTTGTTTTTGACTAATAATGAGTCCTCGGTTTACCCTAGATATGAAATTACGTGCAGGTTGCTAAGTCTAACACTTGACTTGGATGAAATTTCGCTAGGCCAGCATGACCCAACAAAGGCTCGGCTCAAGCATGACCGTTAGGTCGGGCCCATGCCAGGTTGCCCAACTAGACACTAGGCCCCGCACAACATGGATCGATGAGCCAACATGACCCTACCCGAGGTAGCATGACTTTTTTATTTTTTTATTATCTATCTAAATATTTCATAATCAATTTATTATTATTATTATATAATAAAAAATATAAATAGATTATAGTTCATTATTTATTTATTATTGTTAGAATTTCTGCACGAGAGAAATTATGCACCGCGAGAAAACTCGAGAAATTTAAGGCGACGGAGAATTGTATTAGATGGAAGAAACAAAAGAGGATTACAAGATCAGATGATCCAGGATTGTTCAGGTCTTATAAACCTTGATTACATGTCCTTTTATAGGGCCTTGAAGAAACAACTCCTACTCTAACTTAAGGACCTAATCCTACTAGGCATGCAAGCCCCTTCTCTAGAAAAACCTCCTTGGAGTAGGAGTAGAAATCTAACTTCCTGAAGTCCCTGAAGAATCCAGACCCCTTCAAAGTCCATCTTGAAGTTCAATTCAGCCAGGCCTCCTGCCTAGCACCCTGCCAAGCCCGGACGCGCCCGAGACGTGCCCGCCAGGGCAATCCTAGTCCCATTCGGACTAGGACAAGTCATGGATGGCCCCTTCACATCTTCAGCCCTTCTAGGAGTAGATCTTCGACTCCAAGTGCCCCTCGGTCCAAGAAGGAAGCTCGGCCCTCCAAGAATCTGCAGTGTCCTTCTCGACATCGAAAACCTGACGACTCCTATTTCTACTAGAAGTAGGAATCCTTCCGACCCTGCACTTCTCGTTCAAGAATCTCTCGAGTCTTCATATTACTTCTTTGGATCGAAACAGATTTCCAGTTAAAGTAGGATTCAAGGCATTATTTAATAATTATTTTATTATATATTATAGACCTATAATAGTATTATATTTTTTCAAAGAAAAAAAAAAGAAAATGGGTGCATGACCTGGTAAATGCAATAGGGCACAACACGAAATAAATTGGTTCTCATTAACACGGTCCGATTCGAGGCAAGGTCAAACGTGGTTTGACCGGCGCAAGGACTACCTAACATATCAAAATTCTATTTCTATTCTTCCCTGACCCAATCTGGATTCTAGTCAAGATTGAATTGAATTGGAAAATGGAGAACTCAGCCTTAGTTTCACACTAGACCTAGGCTTGGTGTATAGAAAACATTTTTGAAATATTTAATTATACTCAATTATTATGATTATCATATTGATTATTTCTAGTCACTAGGACTCTTGTGGCAACTTCAGTATATCTATTTTTCTATCCCGAATAATCTCCATCCCAAGTATCTTATTAGTAGCTCCCAAATCCTTCATATCAAATATACTTAATAATTGATCTTTGAGTTTTTGATTTTTACCATATCTAAATTTCTGATGAGTATATCATCCACATATAACAACAATATGATATAGTACTTATCAAAATATTTGATATATATAGCAATGGTGGTCAAAAGCATACAAAATAAATTCATTATTAATCATGAAGTTATCAAACTCCATATGCCTAGACCTACTTCAAACCATACAAGCTCTTCACAGCCGCTTTTGGAGGAGTCACACACAAGCAACCCCACACAAAATCATGGCAGGTCTAAATGCATGTCCACGCGATCCTACATCTGATAAATTGCACATAAAATTTATAGGTGAATTTTCTATAGTTCAGGATTTTCTCTTTTCGTGCTCAAATTACCTCGTTTTAGTGGAATGAAACAAAAACCTGAGTGAATAATATGTCAGCTTCTTCAAGTTTGAACGGTGTTCAAGTTTTCCCACTGAAACATTGACGTGATCAATGCATCATATTTTATGCAGCGTCCTTAATCACGTGATACTAAAATCTAGGGTCTCGATTCAGGAAAGTAATCTATATTTTCTTTCTGATCATGCGCATTTCACTATGATGCTTCTTCACCTCTTAGTGGTCATAGATAGCTGCATGACTGCAAGAAGAGGGGGGCATTTGGAATGCATGAGCAGAGATCACTTCACCATGCAGAATACATGCTTCCCTTGCTTTCTGCCACCTTGAAGATATATAACACATATTGCCCCTGGGCAATGGTTTCTGGTGTTTCTTCCTGAAGATTGGTCTGATGGAAACATAAATAGACAAATTTTCTAATTGTGCAAGAAACAGCAATATTGCATAAATTCAATTCAAATCAGCACACAGTCGAAAGCTTTCTGCTCATTAAGGATGCAAGAATCCATCCTCATATTTGAATAACTCCAAAACCTTTGACCTTTTAAATTTTACAAAGTTTTATGCTCTAGTACACATAGGAATTAATGCAGGATTCACTGTGAATTAACCTACAGTAAAGGAAACAGGACAATAACATCTTATGTTCGGGATATTTAGGGTCAAAATTATTTACCATATATCTATGACAATATGCAACAGCACCAAATTTTGAAGCATGGTACATAATATCACCATCTTTTTTTTAGGAGAATAATATCACCATCTTCACTGCTCACGTCTTTCACCTAACACAGTGAGTATAACATTCCAGACTGCACATAGGCTAAGCATTTCTCAGATAAGTGTCCGAACTATGGAGTCTATGATAAAGAACATAAAAAGGTTACAAGGAATTTTGAGGCAAATTACAAGCCTATGAAATTCAACAACAAAAATAGGGCTAGATATCCACATCTGATGTACAAAATTTCCCACTGCCCATGACCGCTGTGCCTAACCAAAGTGAGCATATTCTGTAGCAATTATCAGGGCCTATATGATCAGTCTAATACCAACACAAACCTAGAGGATCACCAAAACCTATAGAAACGATCAGAATTTACAAGCAAATATGTTTCATTGAGAGTTTCTTCGTTCATGTAGCACATGCCTGTTTCATCCATATATAGATCTTAAACAACCAACCATTCTTCTTGGTGCATAAGATTAGCTGTCAAGTCAGATTTGTGGCTCAACAAGGTATTCAGGCACCAACTGGTACATTTAAGAAACAAGGATAAGCTTTACCCCTTCAACGCCCACATCTGTAATGCAATCATCTAATGGGCTTGTTGCAATCTCATCATCCTCGGCATAAAATAATGCCATAAAGCTAAACCATTCAATATCAGAGTTGCAAAGCTAAGTCTGGTTGTTGAGAGTCTTTCAGTATGCTTGAAGATTGTGGAACAGGTGAACCAGGTGGCTGGAAACTAATATTTAAGTCTGGAGGACAGATCTTGTTATGTTTCTGCATTTGCGGTACCAGACCTTGCCATGGAGTTGGGGAATGAAATCTAGATAAATCCGTTGGAACCAATTGGGGGAAAATAACCAGCCCTTTGTTTTGAACTGGAGTTTGAAAACCAACCACTTGAACAGGTTGCCTTACGGATTGAGAAACAGGTAATACTTTTGAATCTACATTGTTCCTTGGGGATGAGTTCGGAATCGTCCAAGGAGAACCATACAAAGTAGTAGGCTCAGTTTGCCTGTTGGATATATTCACACAATCAGCTGACGGTTTGCACTGTGACGAAGCTCCAACAGACATCCACACCTGGGCTGCAACAGAAGCAGCACTATTTGGACTTTCTCGACCTGCTGGTGGAATAGATTGTGGAAAAGCTCTTGGAGAATCAGTAGCCTTATTTGAATCATTTGATTGGTTAATCACCTTGTTTGAGAAGCCCATTAATTTTGAATTCTCAATGATTCCTTGCTCATGAGCGCCAGGGGTGCGCCATTTTCCTACCATTCCAGGTTGATGCTTAGAAATAAAGCTTGCAGTATTACTCATACTATCAATGCTAGAAGTCCCGGAGACTCTCCTGTTATCTACTATGCTAATGTTTCTTCCCAATCCATCAGCTGTACTGCATGGTTTTGATCCTTCAGCTTTTGCCTTCAGTGTTCCTGTTTGCTTTTGAAGCTCAGGATTCATAGATCTATTATCAACTGGAATGCTATCAAGTATCTTTGCAGGTTTCTTAGCCAGTGGATTATCTAATGATGGCAGGTGACAAAATCCAACTTGCTGCGAAGCCTTGGAGATAGGCTGCCCAAAGTGGCTACCGATTTGTTCTCTCTGGTGCTGCAACTTAGTGGATGGAGCTCTTAGCTTAGTTTCGGGGTTATTACTAAACAGTTGTTCCATTGGTTCAGTGGCTCTACTGTGACCATTTACATCATTCAGTCTACCAGAATCTCTATTAGAACTTTCCATGTTCAACTGACTTTGGTCATTCGACATTTTGTTTGTAGAGCCATTGAAGTTATTGATTCTGCCCCAAAAGTTTTCACTGTGTTTTCTTGGTCCCATCTTTAACTGCATATAAGATTCAGCACATGATTGCTTTTGGTGATGCTCTTCTACAGAGAGAATTGGAGTTGGAAGAGGTTGATACTCCCCAACCCAGCCCGGGCCAAATTTAACCCCAGTAGGTAATGCACTCTCAATTTTTTGAGAGGCAATTTTCCAGCCAATAGGCCCAAGAGAGGCAGCAAAGCGAGCTAGGCTCCTTGCATATGGATACTCTACTTCAAGTCCAACCTGATTCAGTTGAACAAAGGTCAGATTGAAAATTTATTACAAAAGAAATTAGAAGCTTTTGCAGAATTATCAGTTGTTACATACTGCAACCAATTGCCTTGCATTGTCCTCGAAAATGTCAAGAATTAAACTGGATTCTATGGAATGTTGTTGCTCCGACATATTATAAATGGCACGCCTGTTTTCATCAACCACAAATGACTTCATCCCAAACTTACACGGGGAATCTTTTCCTGAAACATGAATATTAGACTTTTTATTAGAATTTCAGTTATAGAAATTTCCACACTCCACAACCCACCTTATCTGGATAGAAAAGAAAAAAGAACAGAAACCAATACCAATGCATGAAAAATTAAGGCCAGAATAGAAGAACAAAACACAAGCTTTTGATGAAAACATAAATAGTGCATATAAAAAAATTTGTTGGTTTTATTATAGAAGATCAAGGATTTACCCCCTCAAACAAAAAAAGTCAAGGATTTATGGTTCATGCTTCCAAGAAAGTAATGGGTATGAAAAAGCAAAGAAACATAAACTCTACATCTATGACTTCTAGTTTCGTGGAGTGACTGTGAAATATTACTTATGGTTGAAGAGTGCCAAATATATGGTTTTAAGAAACAACGTTGGTGATGGAATCAACCACAGGAAGAAATACGTTTCATATGCCAACTCATTTGAATCAGATGGATTGGATGTTTACATTTCTGTTTTATTTCTAACTATCGTTTCTTTCCCATTTGCTCCCCTTACCACCACAACAAACAACAACAACAACAAAGCATTATCCCACTAGGTGGGGTCGGCTACATGGATCATACGACGTCATTCATTCGTTGATCCATGTTCATAAGATTCGACAGGATTTTACGCTGGCTGTCGGGGCTTAACACAACCCTCCTCCTTTATCCGGGCTTGGGACCGGCTATAAAACATAGGCGGAGTTTCCCCTTACCACCACCATATCGAAAAATCAAAAGGAATCTGTAACATCTCGTTTGATTTTGCATGGTTGTTCTAACTGTAAATATGATCCAGTTGGGCCAATTTGAGATGACTCTTTGGGGTTTACCCTTCCCAAAAAGCTTCAAATGGGCTCAATCATTCTGAGGTTTTCACTGGTTTCTTGTTTTTAACTGCTCGAAATTACTTTTTTATGGTTTTAGGCAACATTACCACCCTAAGGGGAATTGGATTGTCAATGCTTGCTTCAAATAAGTCTGAAGACACAAAGTCAACCCCCCCAAACTCTCATTGACCATTAGCACCACCAAAGGAAAATAAAAAGGAGGATCGAATGGAACTGTCCTCATTATAATATAGGACATGGATAAAAATCATTAATGGATGTGCGAGACAACCACCCATGTAAAACATCCAGGAATTTTAAGGGATCTCCTCCCAGTTTGGATACATTTTAAACTGAACCTTTCTATAAATTTGATTTCAGAAGATATATGATTTTACAACCCTTCTCAAAAAAAAAAAGCTAAATCTGGAAGAAGAATCACCATAAATCCCACACCCATAGAAAATGCTAAAACCATATGCTCAAAAGACCTGAAGGTTCATACCTGAAAGCTCATCCAATTTCTCTGACTTGCTCTCTCCAGGTGAAGAAGAGCAATCAGCAAACTCACTGATAGCTGCAGGAGGATCTGGAACAACATCAATGGCAGGTTGTGCACTCAACAAAGTACAAGCATCTCCTGTGGATGCATGAGTAGCAGCAGAGGATATCTCAGATCCAAGTGGTTCTAGCATAATCTTTGGCAGGACCTTTTGCACTGGTTTTCTCTCAGGAGATCTGGATCTGATTCTTTCTTCAGTCTTACGATCAGACTCGATGCATTTAAACTCAGATCTTAGCTTTTGAAACTCATTTCTTCCAATATCTTGCATGAAGCGTGCCTGTGGAAAATAACATAACAATTACTAATTATGGAAGACAAGATTGTGGATTGCTACAACAGAATAGTTTTCATATTAGTCATACCTGTCTAAAGTAGACAGTATCCGGTGCATTATATTGCATGGCATTATTGCAAATCAAGAAGACATCATCCTGCATTTCGGATATTTATTTCTATAAGTGAACATATGGTAAATTAATGTCACCAGTGACCTAAAAGTTCACAGAACTTCAAAATCAGACAGTCCAACGGATCAATGCAAAGAATTTAGGTTAAGGGACACAATATTGCTGAAGGAAGAAGGCCACAAAAGGAAGAATCTCAAAGACTACACTTGTGCCAGATAATCAGAACCAATTATAACTATACTAAAAATAATATCCTTGAAAAAAAAGAATGTATAGCTTTTAGAAATTTAAATTTAAAAATACAACTCAGATCATCTTGTTCGTAGTAACATTTTTCCTATACCAATAAGTTGTCCATACATTATTCAGACAAAAATAGACATCTATGACCTCAGCATTACATACTAACAATGGAAAATCACAACTATGTCTCCATAAAAAAAAAAATCAACTGTGTTTAATATGAGGTTTAGGTAATGCATAAAATGGATAGAAACTCCAACTTTTAGGGTTAGAACACTTCTCAATTTATTCTTCTTTCATCCTATTTTCTTGGCCTTTGCTGGTTATATCTGCAGGCACAAAAACCGGATTCCTGAATTTGAACTAGTCAAAGGCAAGGTTCCACTTTACTGAAGAAAGCCAATAATTTCATTTCTACCCCTTCATCTTATTCACCAGAGTCCATAACTTTGATGCACGTAAAAGCTGGCAAGATTGGTTTAAGTGGCTGATGACTTTTGAAGAAGAACGAGATAGTAAACCTCTAGATTGGAAAAAAAAAGTAAGATTACATGTCCAATAATATTCTGAAATTGCCTCTTTTGATCTTTATGATATGTCATAAAATGATAATGTCATGCATCCTACTTCTCCTTATCATAAGCTACTACTTTATCTCTCCCTCCCCAACACCCCCCATCCCCTCTCAGAATAATGTTTCTTATTATGGATCTACAGCCAAAAATTCAATCTCTCTCTCCCTCCCTCCCTCTTAGAAAAAGTTTTTGTTATTATTGATCTACTACAAAAAATTCAAACTCTCTATCTCATGTGAGCGCCCCACACGCACGTGCACACAGAAACTTTTTGATTATGGATCTATGGCCAAAAATCAATGTCAACATTCAATGTGTATTCCTGAACAACTATTTATATTAAGTTATTCAATCAGAGAAACCATTGAATTCAGAATATGTAAAGTTTCTATTGGCTTGGCAATTGCACCATTAATGGGGAGCTCAATGGCTCTACTTGCAGTACTACTACCATTTTGGAAATTTATAGCCTTTGTAATGGATGGAATTTCAATGTGTTAGTTTTATAACAATTATAAAGTCGGTGTTTTCAATCAAAAGTTACAATATTTTATTGACTAAGATTTCTAAAATGTTCTAACAACAAAGGTTACTGGAGCAAAGTTCAAAATTCAACTATTATTGATAATAGGATATCAATGTTGACCCAGGTAAACTGATAATTAAATACCTGCGCAAGCTTAAAAAATTAGAACTAGAAGACAGTTTCTTAAGGGGAAGATGGCAGTTAAGGTTCAAAAAACAAGAGAGAATAAGTAGGTGGAGTCCACTGGGGAATGACATGCATGCTCCACACAGCATTGATGTTAAGTGCTTTTATTTAGAGGATGTCAAAGTCAGCCTGAGCTTGATGGAAACTCTGTTGAAAGTTGCTGCAATATAATATGATAATCAATCATGCTAAAGATTCCTATTACAGAGGTTCAGCTTTTGCTTATACAAACTTTAGAAGTATTTCAGAAAAAAATAAGACCAAAAAAAGGTTTCCTTAGCAACTGTCCTCAAAAGAGTGGATATATTGTATAGTATATCCACGCGTTAAATGCATAAGGTTATCAATAAAAGGAACATTGCCAGGAATAATGATCACTCATGAGTGACAATGGAAGATTGAATAATCTAATTTGGCAATCAGAATCCAGCCATGGGGATTACAGAATTAAGTCACATGTGCAATCCTCCAAATTAATTTCAGTTCGGTCACAACTCTTAGTGGCTACAAACTTTAATAGAGTCAATTGATGGCACAACTTATATAAAATTTATTGAAGGGTGGAAGGATGGCTATCAATCGTAAGTAGTCACCCATTTTGTATTAAAACTAAATGCGAGCATTTTACAAATGTACATGGAAAGTCATTGTAGAGCCAAAAAAGACAATGAGAAGGTGTGGGAGAATGGACCACCACCAACAACAACAACAACAACAAAGCCTTATCCCACTAGGTGGGGTCGGCTACATGGATCATACGACGCCATTCCGCTCTATTCGTTGATCCATGTTCATAAGATTCGACAGGATTTTATGCTGGCTGTCGGGGCCTAACACAACCCTCCTCCTTTATCCGGGCTTGGGACCGGCTATAAAATATAGGCGGAGTTATAACTAGATACACCAGTTTAAGATAATTTTAATAACAATGTAAAACAAAGGCATTCATTTTGATCATAACAGGGAATAAACACAAACCGGTATGGAATATGACGGTTGGTGGTAGGATCTCGATATCTTTTAGCAAGCCCGAAATCAATGATGTAGAATGGACCACCACCGCATAAAGAAAAATATCCCTCTCCCAACTCTCTCATCAAAAAGTCTTATGGTGTAAAGGGCTTTACATGTAACATTTCTTCCCTCCGAAAGAAGTGTGAACTATATAGTTACCATATGAGGCTCAATAAATTCGTTCCACAGCAGCATAATAACACAATCTTCCAAAGGAGATGCTACAGAATGTTGTGCATTACACCAGTTTTTTTGTCTAGAGAGGGGGAGGTTTTGTGATTTTTCTGGCCCCCACCCTGCATTGTGTAGGTACGTGTACAGTGCCTATAGGCCACTTACCATGTACAAGATATCATTTTTTTTCAAAAATTCAGTATCAGGTATCTATATATAAGCACAAAATAGAACATTTATAAAAAGAAAATGGCCGCATAAACCTCTACATGTGTGAACATAAAAAATACTCGTAATTTTAGGTGATTTTTTAGCGAATTTTTAGGTGATTACATGCACATCTGAAATCATATTGTTCCTTCTAAGACAATATAATGTGTTACAATAAAATATCATAATTATTAACTTTCTTTTTCCAGGGCAAAAAGATGGTTAGCAAGATGGTAGTCATCCAGTTTATCATAATAAACAGAACAGCCAGAACAAAAGGAACAAATCAGCATATGGTGCTAATAATTTGAAAGTTAAGCTTAGTTATTTTTTTTGAAACAAAGCTTAGAGGTATTGTTAGATGAGCCAAATGCAGCAAAGCCCATTCATGTCACTTTATCAAACACACCCAACAGCCCACCTTGAAGAATGAGATGAAAAGGTACTTAAGATTTAGTAAGCCTGACATGTAGAGTTTGCTTATTACCTAAGCGACTCAAAAGAAGTCTGAGACAATAGCTTTTTTTTTTTAGAAGGGAAAGGATGACCACCACTTGGGTTGTCATCCAGGTATATATATATCATCAAAAGGGATCATCATATACATAAGAGCACTCTCCAGAGGAGAGCAAGAAGAAAAGACAAAAGGTGTTAGCCAAAACCCCACTCCCAAAGAAGGTAAAACATGTGGTGTACAATACTATCAACCTGAACACTCTCCCAACAAAAAATGACACGATTGCGCTGGAGCCAGATGGCCCAGGCACCGGCAAGAAAAGACGCCACAGGACGTCTCCAATCCAAACTCTGTCTGCCAAGCCTCCTCGCGTCCTGCCAAAAATCTGCCGCCGTCAGGGGAGCATCGTCACTAATGGTCGTCCGGGACCACACCTCCCAGGACACCCGACAGCCGAAAAAGAGGTGTGTAACGTCCTCAGCCTCCCCACATAGAACACAGGAGGTATCAGCATAAGGAGCCCACCGCGCCCTATAAACTCTGGAGAGGATCCACTCACGCCGCAGAAGCCAAGCAAAAATTTTGACTTTCAGCGGCGAACGAGAACGTCAAATGAGTCTGCAATCAGCTCTGAAGTCCTCTGAGTCGATGGAGGCTGGAAGAAAGCGAAGATAGAGGCTGCGCGCAGAGAAGGAGTCCGCCATCCAAACCCATCCATCCGTCCGGGTCGGGTGCGGACGGAAAGGGGCAATCCTCTGGTGAAGTGCCAATAAGTCAGAGACACGCTGATCAGAGACAATAGCTACCAATGGTGGCTCGAGACTGGGCCATTTGAGAACGCTTTGCCACGATCACGATGAAAAGCATCACCGAGATCCAGAAGCATTTCCTCATCTCTCCAGACATGACTTATTTTGAGACGTGAGAGGCCATAAAAAATATTCGAGAGCATGAAAATTCAGTCCTCAGCTTCTTTCTTCCTCATGTTTGTGGATAGCTTACATAAGTATCCACCCCACATCAATACACAACCTTTTCTAACAAGAAATTAATGTTCTTCTCAAAAAAAAACAAGAAATTAATGTTTGATATGGTTGCTTACCTATGTGCACCCTACAAGTGCCTAGTAGAAGTACTCTAGCTTGAGTCACCCCACCTCTAAATCTTCATATTTTTCATCACATGTGTACATCATTAAGGACATTATACATATACTCTTACATAATGGATCAGTTCCCAGCTTTTAGTTATATAAAGATTGAGGGGTCAAAGGATTGCTAGGAAAGGATACATATGCTAACACCTTCTAGTCATTGCGTATGTCAGAGCTATCCAACCCTCAAATATAACCAAGGAGGATAAATAAAGAGCATGACAGAAAGCTGACTAGATATGGGTTTTATTTGAGTACCTCAATGCGTGTGGAAGTGATGACCAAGCCATGATATCAAGATAAATATAATATGAATCATTTGAGCACATAGTATAACTATTTAACTTCTTGATAAAATAACCAGTTTCTATCAACAATTTTTTTTCTTTTTCAAAGAATTAATGAGATTCATGATTTGTCTCTCTGTTATTCTTTTGAGAGAAATTTGACTACTTCATTTGTTACATAAATATCATTTGACCAGCGATACAACATATAGTTCTAACATAAAAACTTATCTATAGTCACTCTTGAAGGCTCAATCAATATAGTGATATAACTCCATTGTAACGTATGTTAGAACTACATGATTGGGTATAATTCAAATCACATCCACTTATATACGATGCTGAAGTTTAACCCTCATATAAAACCAAAGATGGATAAGTTAGTAGAATTGTGGAGAGTAAAATAAAATGCTTAATTCTCAAAAAAAAAAAACATAAAAGCATAAGCATAACATATGCTGGGAGGAAAATAAGGAAAAAAGATCCAAGTGGATGAGATTTTCAAACGCTGAATTAGAACAACATGGTCTAGGCTAAATTGTGACACAAGGTATTTGGTCAAGTCACTAGCAAAGAAAATTACCAGCATGATCAAAAGCACAGTGTCAGCAACAAGGTATTGCAGAATCTGTGTTAACCTAAAAGTATTACATGTTTGGAATATTAATGGTAATAATTTACTCAAAATATGTCAAGTATACCTGCATTAAAGCTCACATAGTTAAACAATTTCATAACCATTACAGATCCCTGTCAATCCAGCAAGGTAAAATGGTCATGCATTTGAAGGAGAAAAAGTAAAAGCTCCTGGTAGACAGGCGAGAAAAGAAGCTCTGGGATTGCTCCAGAGATACTAATGAATTCGAGGACCAGAGACATAATAGAATGTTTTCATAAGCATGGCTATCCCTTGAATATTTTTTAAAAAGTTCATAATTTTAGTATACATTTTTTATGGAGGATAATTCCAATGTACATGGAAACATAAGTTTGGACTGGGAATGTTTCTCTGGGGCATTGGATGGGTAAGGAAAAGAGAAACAGTACAAATAGCATTCAAGTTAACAGCTCCAACTTTTTGAGCAATTTGATGAGCTTCTTTCTCCACCGAAATGGGTGTTGATAGTGCAACCTACACTTGTGGAAAAACTCAACCTTGGGAAAAATCATAGTAATATTAACTTTGCAAATTTAATTCTCACCTCAAACTGTTCAAGAGAATGGTATGCAGCGTGAGCAAGCTTCTTCCTCATAGTCCCATAGTCCATTGGATGCTCAATCACCTCATGATAATCAGGAAGCTGCAATAGAGTATACACAACTGTAATATCCACCAAGCAACAAGAGCTTCGATAATTGTGTATTTCAGACAAACCTCTTCAGGATCCACTGGCTGCGCAAAAGCTCCGTAAGTGTCCTTCCTTTCATCCAAATGGTATCACTCATTAGAGCAAAGACAATCGAGTAAGAGAACTGAAAATTAATATTAAGCAGCAAAAAAAGACCAGCTACTCACTTCTGAAGCTTGTCGAGGATGGCCTCGAGAAGCTTCCTCTCAGGCAAAGGTGTCACTGCCATGGAGATAGTCGATAATCCTGAGCAACAAATTATTATATCATAAATGCTTAAGATGATGCTTTATTGGCTAACAACAGAAGACACTGCGTGACCACACGGAATCAAACCTGAAATCAAACTCTTTCTTCTTGGAACCAGATTTTCTCTTCTCTCCTGCATCAAACAATCAAATTTCTGAAGAACAAGAGAAAGAACATATTAAGGAGATAAATTCCGAGTGCGAGAGGATGTTGCTCGCCTAGGGAGTTTCCTCCATTCGCACATGACCCCTTCGATAAGGAGACGGAAATGGGACCAATGGCACCACGGAAACACAGTGGAAGAGTAGAAACCGAAAAGATTAAAACAGAAACATTTCCATACCTCCTCATCGGAACTCCCAGCCTCGTCCGACCCATCGAACCGCCTCTTCTTCGGCGGCTTCACCTCCTCCTCATCTTCTTCCGCATCCGCAAACGAAGAGGACGAAGCCGACGACGACGACGACGCCTCATCTGGAAGAGCCGACGGCTCCCTCCGTTGCCCCGACTCCTTTATCTTCGCCGGCGGGGAACCAAATCGCCGGGCCCTCGCCGTGGCGGCATCCTCTTTCCTCTTCCCGACCGGGGAGCGGGGCAGCCGCAGCATGAGCTTGAGGTTCCGCCACGTCCTCTCCTGCTCCTCGTCACCACACCCGCCGTGGCCCTCCACCATCTCCTCGTCGTCGACCAGATAATCGTCGAAGTTGGCGAAGTCATCAAGGAGGATCGGGCGGTGGCGCCGGGGTCGCAGTGTCCGGCGGGGCTCCACGGCTGCAGGTGGGGACGACGGCGGCGGCGGTGGCGGGCGGCCGCTCCGCTTCCTCCTCCGTCGGCCCCTCTTGGTCGCCGCCGCCGCCGCCATCATAGCGCCCTCTCCTTCCCCTCCTCCTCCTTTCTCTCTCCACTTGTTTTTCTTCTTTCTCTCTCCACTTGTTTTTCTTCTTTGCCTTTTTCTTATTGTTATTAATTTTTTATTAGTTATTTACTTCATCTCCTCCAATCTCTTATATTTACTTTGGTTTCCTGCAGTTATTAAATACAAATAATAATTATACCATCCACTGGTAGGAAAGTGAGAGGAAGGGAAAAAGAGAGGGAGGAATAGGAGAGAGAAAATAAAGGTTCAAAAGATAAAGAAAAAAGAAAGGGTGGAGAGAGAAAGAGAGAGAGAGAGAGAGTGAGGTAGGGAGTGTGGAAAGCGGGAGGGAATGGTCGTCTTTGGACAGCATATAGCACTCTTTTTTGAGAGCTGAGACAAAGGAGGGAGGAGAGAGAAAGAGATCACTGGCAGGTGCTTAATGTGCTGGAGAGAGGGAGTCAATGATGTTTCAATGGTGACAGAGAGGGTGCAACTTCTAGGTGGTGGGAAGCCTGTCCAAACAATTTTTTTAGTTACAATTTTCAACTATTTTTTTATTTGTATTTTTTCTCGCATCTGGAAAGGAAAGTCTGATTTAGAATTATTAACTTCGAACTAATTAAAATTAAGATAAGAAAGATAATATTGAATTTAGATTAGTGAAATTAGTTATGAAAATAATCAGATTTCAAAAGTATTATCTTTATTGCATTTTATTTTAATTTCTTATTTAGTGGATTGATAATGGATTTGAATTTTTATTTGATCATATCGGATATTGGGGGTGACAAATGAAAACAAATACTTTAGCAATTCATGAGAGAAAATTACTCACATATTTTGGTTATATCCTGGAATTAGATTTATTAATAGTTTATATAAATATATAGGTAAAATGATAAATACATATCAATATTTTTTGTAAAGACATTATTAATATTTACAATAGATTATCAACTAATTTTTTATATAGTGAATAAAAAGTTTTATTTTTATTTAAAAATATGTTTCTAATTTTTAGATGAATTTTATGCTTTAAGTATATCTAGATGGTACTACTACAAAGAAATTGGGGCTTTTCTAAAATATATATATTCATTTTTTATTTAATGACAAAATTAAGGTAAAAGTACAACTCATACATTATTTGACTTTAATCTCAATTTTGGAAATATGTGTGATATAATTGTTTTCTCTTCAATTATTATACATTTTCTTCAAGTTTGGAAAATATGATGCCAAATAATTTGGTAATGGAGATTTCAAATTAAAGCATCGCTTTATCCCATAAGAAGATGAAAAGAAACATTAATGAGCATATAATGCAGTGTGTAATATGATATTATTATTCTCCAAATTAAAATTCTGATAAGACTATAAGGATCAACTTCAAACTTTGAAGGTGAAATAAATATTTGAACCAGATATTATAAGAACTAAATACATTTTAATCATCAACATAAATTATGATTGCTAAAGAGGAATCTAAATGAGATGTGAAATTTTAATTATGAAGTAGGCGCAAGTTTCATTTATGGCACATTTTAATTCATGGTGTGTGGGACCAAATCACCAATCACAGTGTTGCAGAACTTTCCAAATGTGGCATGAAGTCATTGTTTTATGTGCCATGTTTTTTTGATATAATAGATTTTTGTCTCTTTTCATTTTTTCCTTGAGATTTAATAAATGAAAACTAACCGTTGTCATTTGATAAGTGAAATTATTATTTTTTTATTTTCAATATATAAATCAGCCATTTTACTTTTGTTCATCTATGATTAGGCTACTCACCTATGGTGTAACATATGCCCATCACACAATATTTTAAAAAAATAAAAACTATTTTTACATTAAAATTTGTTAAAATATTAATGAAATTCAAAAAATATTTTGCTTAAACTATTTTTTAAAATGTTTTATTTCTTGCAAAAGTTGGACAACGTGGCATATGCCATGTACCACTTGTTATTATTAACTTTATTGATGACTTAAATAACAAAAACTGAGGGAATTATATGTTGAAATCTAAAGATAAATAATCCAAATGATGAATTTACAATTTTTCCAATAGTTGAACAATTTGTATATTGAAAAACTAAACTTGATCTAAATTAGCCCCGAGCAAAAGGTTCGGGTCCATCGTGACCCGGTCCCGACCTAATTTTTTTCGGATCTAATTTTTTTAGACCCGGTACCAGTACCGGGACCGGGTCAGACCCGATAAATCGAAAATAAAATTGGTTCGAATAATTATCAAAAAAATAAAAAAATATAAAAGATTTTATATAATTAATAAAACTAAATCACAATTTGATTAAATAAACATCAAATTACCTTAAGATTACATCATTCTATCATATAATAAGTCAACAAAATTATTTTTAAACATATCAAAATGAAGAAATGTCCATCGCATTAGTAAATAATTTGAATTAGTAGCATAATTATAATATTATTATTTTTATAATCGGATCGGATCACGGGTCTAATTTCCATATATTGGACCCGGATCCATCGGGTTTTAATTTTATTTTTGTGATCCGGACCCGATTTTGAGGTAGGATGTTCTGCCCAGTTGTTTTAATATCATTGTTAATTTTGTAGATAGGACGTGACACAGTATCATCTGAAGTCACAGGTGAGAAGAACGATTGTGATCACAAAACATTAATAAAGTAAACAAAAAAAAAAAGTGTACTTGTTTGTCTCGGATGGAATTGAATTCAATTCCTGCATCACAAGTCCGAGGCATTGGATCCGAATCTACGGTTCAAATTGAGCAACACTGCAAGGGAAAAGACCTTTCCCTGTACCTCTGCACTCTGCAGCTGATTTCATACAGAGGGGCCTTCAAATCATTCTGTCAAAACAGGTCACGGGGTCCACCCACTCTGACTTAATTTTTGAGAATTATTTATGTATTATATTATAAATTTTTATGTATAAAATATATTTTTTTGGCAATAATCTATGATTAAGAAAAAAAATCATCCATTTGAAAAATCTTTTCGACTTAAAAAAATCAAATCGAAAAAGTATTTAAAAAATTAAAATATAATTTATGATAATTTTTAATATAATAAAATGCATTCGCTTAAACTAATATCTCAATTGAAAAAAAATGTAAAGACCCGTGAAATTCGTTTCTATTTATTAATTTTATTTACATAATTAATTTAGAAGTAATCATTTTTTATTATTAGTATAATTATTTTTTATATAGTTTAATATGTTTCTATCACATTATTGAACTCTAATTTAATACTTCTAATAATATATCCTATAATTAATTATAGCTTAAATATAATAATATTAGTATGAATTTATTATATATATTTTAAAAGTATTATTATAATAAAATAGAGATCCAAAAAAATTGACTTCCTCAAGGCTGATTTTTCTATTTCTAAATGGTTTTAAAATAATTTTTGTAATTTAAAATTTTGATTAATTAAAAATTGATACATTCCGGATCATTCTCGCCTTTAAAAGCAAAGATATTAATTTATTTATGATTAATATTTATAAATTTCGAATTTTATTGAAACTAATTAATAATAAAGAAGTTTGGTCAAAATGAACAGAGGAAAATGAGAAAATAGAAAAATATAAGAAAGGAATTTTTTAACAAAACTTATAATCCAGAAAATCATAGATGATTATTATAAGTAGTTTGTATTAAAAAATTAATTATTTCCAATTAACATATTATTATTATTAATTAACTATTTGTACACTTTTACACCCATTCATGTTACATTTTTCAATTAATAATACTATCATTCTATAAAAAAATGACTCCATCTGCTGAAATTGACGACTCCATCCAGATTCCAGTTCGCTAGTCGTTTAATTACCAACCCAATTTTCGAATATAAATATAAATAAGTATTCCTGCAGTAATTTATAATGAGTCCAGAAAGTATTCATGCAGTAATTTATAAACACATTATAAATATAAATAAATAAGTCTCTTTATTGTTAGTATATTTTTATTCATGTGTTCAATAATCTTTTCTTATTCATCGGAATTGCCCACATGACTTAAATTTCAATTTTTTGGGTTTAAAAAAAAAGGAAGACAACATCCTGAAATTTTTTTAGAATTAATTCAATAGAGATAAATATTTTTTATGTAATACTATTTAATATTTATTTTATAAATAAATGGGATGTGGTCCAGTTTGATATAGAAGGTAAAAAAAAATAGGAGATTAGTTTGGGTGAAAGTGTAGGATCGATTTTCGGTCTAAAAAGTTCTATATTATTTTTTTGGATCGATGTTTTTTATAAATTTTTGAATGTTTTTAAGCCCTATTTTAATATAATAATATTCAAAATTAAAATTAAAATTATTATAAATATTTTTTTTATAATTAAATAGAGGGTATAGTATAAAAACTATCAAATGAAGGTCTTATATAAAAAATTTATTATACCAATAAACAAAATTGATATCTTACCAATTAATTATATAACTAAAATTTTATAAATAAAAATGGGCTCGGGCCTGCACGATTTTTTCGGTTGGAGGCTTAATTTGAGCGGATCCATTCCGTTATATTAAAAATCACCTTAAATAGTATTCAAACCCTTATTTTTTTAGAGTGTGATAAATTTATCCAATTGATTGAATTTTTCTTACACTCCTAAGCTTGACCCATAAACAGAAATTATGGAAACTAAAGTAGAGTGACAAACTCTGCAAAGAATGATGCATCAGAAACACACAACTCACAAACCACTCAAACAAAAACAAGAATCGAATCAAATCCATGCTCTTGACTCATGAGCTTGCCATATCTTATTCATTGAATTGAATCATCATTTCGGTCTCTTCCACCTGCTAAATTATTCTGCAGAATGCATGATATTTGATCACCAACATCAGGCATATATGCACAGGGAAGGTTTCATTCATCACATGGAAATCAGCTGCCTTAAAGTCATTGGGGAGATATAGCTGCTGTTTCCATCAAAGATGAGTTTTGACAACAGTTCGTAGACAGCAGTTGTTGGATGCCATCTGTCCCAGAAGACATGATTGGTTCTATTGGAACAGTAAGGGGAGACTCTGTTGCAGTCCCCCTGAGCGTTTAGATCGCCTGTCCCACAGCATGCAACCTTCACTTCAGTAAATCCTGAAGTAATTAGAGAAAAAAGGATGCTTAATCCCGATCCAACCCGATTCTGATGAAAGCGTAAATGATAAATCCTAATTAAAATATTAAATATAAGACTACTAGCACCCAATAATTTCGATATATAATATGTTGTACAGTTATGTCAATCATCCTTGCTTATGGATCTTTGATTTAGAATCTAAAGGTCTAACACTAATTCCCATGACAGATGCCTATGGGTGAAGCTTAAGGATCTTTATATTTGTGCCCTAAGATTTATTTTTATGTATTATCTTATGAATCCTTATTAATTATTTTTTGAATTTTTTTTGATGTAATTTCTTATAACCTTTTATGTTAAGGTACTATTTAACACATACAAAAGGAAGAGTTTGAAGTAGTAGATAAAATTTCAACTATGGAAAATTGTAATTAAAGTATTTAGTAGATAATTTTTCAAAATAAAAACTTATAGGGTAGAGGAAAAAACATTATATACTACTCCTGCCAACCTATAGGATATAAAGTATAATTATTTTAATATTTTACATCTTTAATTTTTTTATCAATATAAACATAAAATTATTATAAAAAATTATCATTTTTTATAGTAAGGTAATATTTTAAAACTACTACTATTTAAAATAGAATGTCATAAGTTAAGTATGAATATTAGATGCATATAAAAATAGGATTTAATGGTCATCGTACGCTTGTCAACGTATGATGGCCATACACTTCATCTCCACCGTCTGATCTAATCGGACGGTGAGCGCTTAAGGCGGAGCGGCGGCGCACCGGCGGAAGGGGCCGCTTCGGAGTCCTCGTCGACGGGGACGCCGGCCGCGAGGGAGACGAACAGCGGGGAGGAAGAGAAGGAGGAGGAAGAGGAGGTTGACGGGGGACGCTGGTCGCGAGAGGACGGCGGGGACGTTGGCCGTGAGGGAGACCGCCGCCGCCGGATCCCACGTAATCGACCGCCCTTGCCTCGTCGCCGTCAACGTCGCCATCGCCGGATCAAGAGAAAGAGGAGACATCGGAGCGCCTCGCACTAACCGTCGTCTCGCCGTTCGTGCCTCACCGCTTGGATCCCTCGCAATCGGCCGCCGTCGGCGTCGCCGGATCAGGGAGAAAGGGGAGAGATTGGATCGTCTCGTATCATCGTCGTCGCAGCTCGCGCTCGCGCCTCGCCGTCGCCGCCATCGTCACCGCACCGCTCGCGTCTCGCCGCAGCCATCGCTTCATCGTCCACTGTCGTCTCGTCGCCCATCGTCGTCTTGTCGCCGCCGCTCCACCTTAAGCGCCCACCGTCCGATTAGATCGGACGGTGGGGATGAAGCGTATGGACATCATACGCTTGAGCAGGCGTATGATGGCCATTAAATCCATAAAAATAAGTGTAAATTCTATTGTTATGTTCATTTATGTTCTTTTGTCATGTAATTTTTTTTTCATAGTGAAAACTTCTTGGCAGATTCGTCTTCTGTCCGTAAAATTTTCCTCCTTGTACTAATCAAGAAAAAATTATCAATTTGTTTATTGATGGAGTTAGGAACAATAATATTCCCAACAACATCTATTTTTCTAGTTTCCGAAAAAAATATGCATACCTATTTTTTTAATATTCCCAACGATACTAATGTTGTATTAATACATATACTATAAACTTTTTAGTGCAAGTATATTTTGCCACTAAACTGTTATTATGTCCGAGTTAATATCTTTGGATTGAATTCTTTGAGTCATTAATTTGATCAGAATTTATAGTTTCGCTGTTGTCCAAATATTGAATTAGTGAAATATTAGTAATTTCGAATATCAATAGACTTAGATAAAAAATGTTATGGTACTTCTAAAGTACACATCTAATTTGAGACTAAACTTTTCTGTGAAGTGTAAATCAGTGTATATTCATTGGCTAAAGAAATAAGGTGCATAAATGTTCACCGTAAGAAGCCGGCCGGAGGATGTAGTCCGACATTGCCGTGTAGACATTAACGAAGGTATAGACCATGCCAGGCAACTCATCTTTCAGTTCCTGCAGCAACTTCATGACACGCCTGTTGAACTCCACTGTCATTTCATTCGATTCTCTGATGCAGTTCCTGAAGACATCGTCGAGCCGCAGAAGTGGAATGCAACCCAGTGGACCAGCCCCCACCGACAAGACCTTTCGGCCACCATAATTGTAGATCAGCTGACAGAAGGAAGAAAAAAAAGAATGAAGATGATGAAGTTCTGAAACTGGCTATATATCCACTCTGCTGAAATGTTTGACTGTAAATGAACTTGAGTACCTTTATTTGTCTTTGCAACGAGATTATTAACGAATCGACGAACCTTTCTGGTGCGTTCTCCAGCTTGAATATTGCACTTTGTTGGTAGTACCATATCAGATCATTGCTTCCGACATTGATTACAATAAGGGACTTGTTCAGGTATGCCATTGCCTTCACCGGTCCTAGTTGTTGCACCAAACCTGCATAAACTTCAGTGGAATAGTAGTATATTTGCTTGTTGAGTGGAATATTTAGACCCTGGGAAAACAAGTTCATCCTGTCAGTAGACGAACATAAGATACGTGCCTTCAAAAGATTCTGATGAAAATGTAAGATGTTTTCATCCTTACTTGGTATGTCTCGTCAAGGATTCCGGCGCCCGCAGATGCGAAGTTGACGCCTTTGAGGAATGCGCGGTTTCTGTTAGAGCTGTCATGTAGTGCAAGGTAAGGGCTTGGAGATGTTATGCCGAATTCGTCAGCTGCGACACACAGGAAGTAATTCAGACCAGAGAAGATACATAATTAGCACAGATAATGGCGCATAAAAGATGAAACAAGGTACCAAGTAAGTCGACAGTGTTCTTGCCGTTTGTACAGCGACCCGTAGGCAAATGCGTGGGGAAATCGATGCCATAGTGAGGATGGTTGAACTTAAGATATGTGAGGTTCAAGTAGTTGTTGTTTCCAACATCTGAAATTGAGTCACCGAATACATACATAGCTGGAAGCAACGAGTGTTCACCGTAACAGATGCTACTGATCATCAACAATGGAGACCAGCAAAGAACCCAAGACACCAAACCAGGTACTTGAAACTGAGCCATGCATGTATGAACTTGGAGGAGGTCTGAAGGGAGAAAACAAGGTCGTTGAATTAGGAGTTTCTGAAGTGCCTATATATAACTTTCTGCAGTCTTAATCTATGCAGATCACTGGATTTGCAGTTGCAAAACTGTGGATCTTCTGCGCTCAGTTACACGCAGTTAGGCATGGCAATCGGCTGCGAATATAAACTCAGCAAATTTGGGTTTGGATTTGAAACCCTGTTGGTTGTATCAGTTGCATGACAACGAAATGAATCAGTTGAAGCTTGACCATGGATTACCAGTTTTGGCGTCATTACTTTCACAACTAAACAACAGGACTGGCGATTGTGTTCTAGCGAACAGTTGGTTCATCGTATTTGGTTGGGACAGGAAACTTATGTTGTACTGAAGAAACAGGTGACGTAAATTTCTGACATCTTATTCCTTTCATCATTTATGGAGAGTAATAAATTCGTCTCTTTTTTTTTCCTAATTTTGTACTTAAAATTGAACTACCAATTGATACAAATTAAACAGTTATCGCTTTGCTGTCAGCACAAAAACATTGCAACTGGGTAACCACAAGTTTGGAGAGGACAATGCAGAATAGATCGTTCTCTAATGTGTTCGAAGTTCGAACTTCCATCACTGTACTAGAGATTATTTTTTGAGATTCACCGACTTCTCTGTAAATTCATCACATTCAGGCTCAGTAGCACAATATATGGTCATAATATTTCTTTGTACTTTCCAGTTTATAACTCCATCAACTTCAGCTATGATCTTGCAGGACGTGGAAATGCCTTTCCATTGAACCAAAAAGTGTACTTGGATTTGAACTTTCTAACCTCAAACCAACTGTTGTCATGATGGCATATTTCCCTTGAGGTTCCTAAATTTCAACCAAATACTTGAAGCCTTGAACTGTCCTTGAATTTCCCAAGGATCGGTTGAGGTCTTTACATGGAGATGTGAACTGTCATGACTCATGATGATGGTATAAGAAGGGAGGTTCTGAACTTTCAGAATTATTGCATATATCTGTGACATACAGATATGCCTGCAACCGTACGGGCAGATTTCTGGTTTAGAATCTACGCATATAAATATGACCTTTCTTCATCTCTTGTAACTGTTCTGAAATTTGTGCAAAACAGGCTTGCTCCAATTTTGTTCTCCCATATATCTGGAGCTGTGTGTAGATCATAGAACTATGAAGAACTACCCTGTTTAAAACTTTCGATATAGTTCCGATGTAGTAGCATTCATCATTCAACCGCTTGTCCATCTGATTTTTCAGAGTTGACTTTGTCACATTCCTTGAAGAATATTATGAAGAGTCAAGAGCAAAGAAAATAAAAAATATTATCATCGACTATCAATCATATTATTAAGTATTAACTGTTTCTGATTTGATAATCAAGAAATAAATGAACCATGATATATCATGTAAAAATGTAATTAAAGGAAGTTGTATGATAGTATGCATGAGGTTGAATATTTTTCCTAAATATAAAAAAATGGAAAAATGAGACCAGAAGGAACATGGCATGTTCTTAAATCCAACGAAGTATAGATTTATCCATACATGTAAAAATAGTCTTTTCTTAAAGGAAGCTTTCAAATTTTTTTTCTATAAAAGACTGAGAGACACAGAATTGAGATGACTTGTAGAAAATGAAAAAGAAAGAAAGAAAAAGTTGTTGTTCATTGACTCAAATCATTATGATTCATGTTCTTCCACATAGTAAATAATTACATCTGATAGTATTAACAACTGACATCCCTCTAGAACTGAGGTTATTACAGAGTTATGGCATTTTATATTTATAGTTCTCCAATTTCCGAACCGGTCATAATTATGTTTTGCTTGTACATATGTATACTTCTATCGATGTACAGAATATCTTATCTTTAGATTAAAATATGCTCCTTTCTAGTCAAGGGAAACACAAGTTCTGCTCGCAGGAAGTACCAAGTTTAGCTAACAATTGGTCAGCAAAACTTGTTGGATGCCATGATCCAAGATGAGATGGTTCCACCTCTTGGAGCAATAGGAAGAGGACCACAATGCGACCAGCCTGCACATTCTGAAAAGTATAGATTTATTGTCCTGTAATGTTATTTCAAGCAGAAGGCAGTGTCAACATTTTACAACTTATCAACAATTTTAGTATCCCTAAGAGCCTAAAACACAGAAGATCATAAAGTCCTCAAAGGATTTTTCCTTTTAGAAAAAGGTTTCTGGAGAGCGGATAACAGAACATGAAAGAACACACAATTTTGAACTAACTTATGATAATCACAAATGCAACCAAATAGGAATGATAAAACAAAGATCAAATCCATTGTATGGTGTAAATCCAGAAAACCACATCTCAAAGGACTAAGCTGGCACAAGCTAGGCTTTATCAATTCCAGGAATAAAATAACTACAATCATAAAAAGATAACCATAAAATGTTTCCTCCAAAGAAAAAAAAGATAATCAGTAAGGTGAGGATGAAAGGTAAAACTAGGCACCAACATGTATGTTTCATTTCAGATCATGTTCTTGCCGTTGGCGTAGCGGCATGTATGTTTATGCATGGGATAATCGATGCCATAATGGGGATAATTTCATTTCAGATATGTTCTGTTCAGATAGTTGTTGTTTCCAGCATCTGAGTCCCCAAACATATATAGGCATAATAAAGAGAATGAAAAGCTTCAAACTAAATGAACAATTTAGTCATGATCCTGGAAGAACTTGGAAGAAAAGCACAACTTCGGTGGAAGTAGTTGCTAAGGCACTTGTATAAATAGCTTCTGAGGCATCTATTCATGTCAATCAGCTTCTAATTTGAATTCCAGAGTTCTGCAGTATCAAAGAAGGTCAAGCTCGTACATTTAATTTCAGTTAGAATGAATCAATGAACAACATTAGGAAGACTGCAAATTTAGAAACACTGCATTGCTGTCTGAAATATTATTGCTGGCTGCCATATATGACTTTAGAGAGGAGAAGCATTAGAAGTTATTCTGAAACGATGTATGCAGCTTGGCACAAGGAGCATAGATTTTGTTGAATGTTTTGCCTAATTGTTCTTGGTACTCTACTCAAACCTATAAGTGGCAAATTAATTGACCAGAAATTTGTTAAGCTATGTAGGAACGAAGAAATTTAGCAAAAGGATCTTCACCAAAATTTGCGGAGGTGGGCAAGATGACTGCCATTTCATTGCATAATTCAGTCATGTTTACTTTAAACATTTTTATTCTTTTAAAGTATTAAATCCTTCATTCTAATTCTCGTCATTTCATTATACAAGTACATGTAACAGTGATTTTTCCAGTATTCACATCTCTGGAGTGCACACAATGTTGTTTCTTTTCTTATCTTACTCATCCATCTTAAACATCCGAAAAAGCTTGCGCTCAGACGGAAACCAACTGCTTTATGCTCATAGGATAGACATAAGGAGATGATCCATCAAAGGCAGTGGTTGTTAGCAACTCTGCAGTAGCTTCAGTTGGATGGAATAAATCCCAAAACATGTGATCTCTCCTGTTGGGACAGAAGGTAGCTACTGGAAGACATGCAACCTTTGCATTAAGATCACCCAAGCCGCAGCATGCAGCCTTCACTTCCACGAAGCCTGTGCCAAAACAATCAGAATGCACGATCAATGTAAGATAACTATAAAATGCTCATCACAGAAAAAGGAGTGACCCAACAAAAATCATACCATAGGCTTCAGGATTACTGATGTATTCCGACAATGCGCCGTATGTATCGAAGAAAACGAAGCTCATGTCACTGAATTCTGATTTCAATTCCTCTAGCAGTGCAAGAGCACCTTTGTTAAACTGAGCTGAGAGGAAGTTTGCCTCCGCATTGCAGTCCCCTGCTCTGTTCTGCTGCCTCTGGGATGGGCAGCAGCCGACTGGTCCAGTCCCAATGAAGACGTACGTGCGTGCCCCAAGATTGTAGAGCCTCTGCGCGAGAAGAATGATACAAATTAATCACAGGCTGCAAGGAGTTCTTTATGATCACTTTTCTGCTAAACCTGAATTTGCATACGTGTAATTGGTCTCGCAGGGAGGCAACCAAGGAATCAGCAAACTGCTGAGGAGGAGTTTTGAGCTTATTGGACGAGCTTGATTTCTCGTAGTTGAAGATGTCGTTGCTCCCAATGATGAGTGCAAAGATGGACTTGGACAGGCGCGCTTGTGCGCGAGCACTTCCCAGTTGCTGCACCAGATCGCCATAAACACTGGAGAAGTAGTCTATCTGCTTGTTCAGCGAGATGCATTGCCCCTGCGACATCAATTAATCATCCTGATCAGGAAAAGATTACTGGAACCGAGTGACGAGAAAAAAAAACGAAGAATAAGAAGAATTTTCTGATGGTTTGAGCAGGATTTTCTGATGCTTACAGAGTTTGTTGAATCAAGGATTCCTGCGCCTCCAGATGCGAAGTTGACGCCACTGAGGAATGCAGCGGTCTTGTTTGTGCTGTAGGACAGCGCCAGGTAGGGTTTGGGACTTGGAATGCCCAGTTTGCTAGCTGCCACATCAAGAAGCAAATATACTTCAGCTCATGCTTGTGCAGAATATTCTGAAAAATCAGAAGAAATTTTCCAACAACACGTGAATTGCTTTCCACATTTAGATGCAAAACTATTTCTGTGTGTTTGCATGATAATTCAATCAATTGTTACATCTGTAAGCACCACCTGGCAGTGCATTGATGAATGAGTCCCTGTTAATCCTAACCGGTGTGTACATTTGGATGCTCTGAGATCAAATTAAGAATTTTAACGTATTTGAGCAAAGTTGACAAATTTATTTGTATCCTCTTTTTGCGCTCAAAGTAGATTAATCTAAAAGCAAGTTTTTTTTCCCTCTATTCACTCTGTATTGCAAAGTGTACTTAAATAGCATTTACCAAAACTTAAAGGAAAAAAAAACTTAGCACACACTATCCTCATAACGTAAAGCGAAATCTAAAGCCATGTCAAGTATCTTTGTGAATCCAGGCCATATTTGATCATGGTCACAAGGATGTTGTTATATGCAGTTAGGTGCAACTGTAACAAATAAGCCAAACCCATAACTAGAGGCACCAAAATCCAAATGGTATCTCACTAGGCGCCATGAGAACAAAGGCCTACTGCAAATATCCCACGAAGCAAAAATATCTAATAACAAGACAAGAACACCTGCAGCATGGTCAGAGTCCAAAACCTCATCGTCCTATACTTACCACACTTCTCTAATCAGAAATGCAGCACTTCTAAAAGCTCCAATGAATCAAAAGAAAGTGATGCAAAAGAATAACAACTAAATACATATCACGTACCGAGGAAATCGGCCGAGTTGTAGCCATTGCTGAACCTGCCGGTGGCCTTGTGGCCGGGGAAGTCGACGCCATTGTGAGGGAAGTTGGCCTTCAGCAGTGACAGGTCCAAGAAGTTGTTGTTGCCAACGTCTGCAAGGGAGTCTCCTAACACGTACATTGCCGGAACCATGGGCTGGCCATGGCAAGTGCTGTAGCCCAGCAACTGCAGCCAACTGCAAAGGATGAAAGCAGTACACACCAAGACATAGGAAGAAGAAGAAGAAGCCATTAATGAGTTATAATGGATGGGGGGAGAGAGAGAGAGAGAGATGTGGAGGACAGTAATGCAAATACTGCTGAAGGCCTGAATGGGTTGAGTTGGGCTATTTAAAGACTTTGGAGATGGAGAGGTTAAACCAAGTACTGCCGAAGGCCTGAACACGTAGATTGTGAAACGCGGCATATTGTGGGGACATGAACTTTCCTCCTTCCAATAGTTGTCAATTGCGTTTCACACTCCGAACGTGGAAGCTTTGGAATAAAATCATCGTGTCGTGTGGATAATATGGGATCAGAACAAGTCATTTGAGCTGACTACAAGTTTTGACTCTCTCTCTCTCTCTCCAGCTGTATGCTTCTTTCTGAACAAAAGAAGAAAAGTTAATGAAAATGGAAGTGGGTTCTAATAAACGACAGCGCTCGATCTTCATGATCCGGAAAATCTCCGACTATCAGAGTTCACAATAAGAAAACATGAGCCTTTAATTCTTACTTTTCCTATATATTATGACATAATAGTACTTAAGTGCAGCTAAGACCTCATCATCTGAATATTTTTAGATTTCACGTGGAAATTTAGATGTTCAACTTTTCTAAAATTTTATGGTTTGAGCCTTTAGAAGATCAAAAGGTTAGATTTCGTGTTGCACTACTGATTATACGACCATAACTCATCCACTTTAATGAACAGATTCCTGTGGTAAAAAAAGGTTTGTAACTTTCTGCATGTTGCTTCTTTTCCTTTCTCAGAGAAAAAAAATGGCATCTTTATATTTCTTCAAAACTTGAACGGCAATGCTCCAAATATCAAATTGCTATCAAGATATATACTTGTCAATTATTAATACTGAAACATAAATATTCCTGTTTTTGCAACAAGTCAAGATCATACGCATCATGAGCTCATCTTGACAATTTAAAGATGTGAACTTTCTGACACATTATAGTGCACGAAGAGTCCTATTGGCGTGGTCATATTTTGCAGGATTAATTAGACAAGTAGTTGTGAGCTTAATATATAATATGAGACTGAAATGGGAGGGTGGGAGAAATATTGTGGGCGAATTAAGATGTGAGGCATGCCTCTAATTCCCAATTTGATGATTCTGGTTTTGTTTTCTTGTGCTAATCAAGCGGAGAGACCAAAAACAGATGCATACACAAAATGGAGGCCCAGAGGCCGCAAAGATTTGTCTCTGTCTTGGGGATATTTCCATTCTGAATGGATCTTTTCAATGTTGACAATGATGTTGGTAGAGAGAGAGAGAGAGAGAGAGAGAGAGAGAGAGAGAGAGGAAGGAACAGATACTAAACAGTATTACTATGCATAATTTTGTCTGAACTAACCATACTGTAAGTTTTATTGACTGGTGAGATAGAAAGTTGTTTCAGAATGTTTCTAGTGAGTTACGAATTGAAATCTCAATCATCTAGTAAACTAGTGAGTGATATGTAGCTGAAAAAATAATAGTAATTGCAAAATATCTGAAATTTGACAAGTAAAAAATCTTCTTATTTTTTATAGCAACTCATGTTTTACTAAAACTAACATTCGTGGATAGTGTTAAAAATATGAAAATAGATGCTCCAGTTTGATTTAGAAGTCGATGATTTAAACTTTAAAGTAGTACTTCATCATCTAACAGAAATGATTATGTTGACTTGGAACATCTCCCTTCATTTTTCCTAGCAAATCATCTATTGGCAGCACAATCCTCTTGAATGGTTGGTACCATGTCATATCGAACAGGGAATTGCAGAAATTAAAATGTTGAAGCAATCACGAACAAACAAATCGCAATTGGCGAGGAAAATGTTACACGTAAAAAAAAACTAAGTCCACTGGTCAAAAACCCAATGCGAAAACCAGTCTAAATTGAAGTGGACATTATTCTTTTAAGATTAAGCTGAAATGAAGCCCTTATGCTTTCAGTTGAGGAACTTCCTATCACATTCCATGCGTGCAAGTACACTCTCATTAAACATCATATCCAACTCCAAGGTGACTGATTTTGACCAAAAAAAAACTTCCCCATTTCACGTTCATACACACCTCTCATTGAACAGCTCAAACAGATATATCAGAATTCAGCAATTTAAACAGTACCTTTGATGTTACCAAAAAAATTGATCTGATCATTTGTCCCTTTATGAACACCTCTTTGGTGGTGTGGCCCCTTGGAGCTGTCTCACATTCCAACACCAGCCTTGTGCACTTTGATGTTTGCCATGGAGTTCGCTCTTCGATGCCAAAATCTTAGCTCAGTCATCATCACTTCTATTCGTTCCTGATTTGGAGGAGGAGAAATATAAGCGAACTTTGATGGCGGTGGTTTCTCTATCCACTTCACTCAATCTTTCTCCCCATGCTGAGTTACTCTGTTTTTCTGCATGCCACATGCAGTGGTGACAAAAGAATCCAAAAAAAGAAAAATGTGATGCCACCACCAGATCATATGCGCCAACGCGTGAAATATGTCCACCACGTTTAATCTAAATATAATGTCATTAATTTTGAATCAAAATACAGGGAAAGATAAACAAAAAAATATATTTTAGTTTAAAAATGTTTTGGTAAAAATATAAAATTCGAAATCTCTTTTTCCAATTAGATTGGATGAGATGATACTGTGGCAATATTGTACTTTTGCTCCACAATAATAAAAAAATTTCATGAAATTATTAGTCAAAAGTGTAATTACAATATTCATGCAGTTTTATTTATTTAACTTATTTTTAATTATTTTTGTTTATGAAATGGAAAATAAAACTCTTTTTTGGTTTTAACATGGTGATCCCATTTAGCCGAGAGTAGTTTTTTTTTTCTTTTTTTCTTTTGATAGAACCTAGGTCAGATTGGATTTTATTTAAATCCGTACCGATCCAAAAAGAAATATTTTGAGCCGCACTTGGTTTGAATTGGGATACCGAAGTGGGCTGGGTTAGATTTAATTGGGCTCTTAGTAGGCTGGGCAACTGACTTTTTATTTTTTTTAAATACAATTAAGAATAGGTATAAAATAATAATAACAATAATAGTGGCTGAAATAGACAAGATTAAAAATAATAATTAAAAATTCATTTCTTAATCCAAATATTTTTTAAAATAATTAAAATAATATTTGAACTAATATTATTCTGTCAAATGACTTAACTATAAGATTATAAATCATTTGCCATGTACCCAACCCAACCCAAAACTTTTTTACTTGATTGAATATTAATCCACCTTTTGAATTGAATAACCTTTATTAGGTTAATAGGTAAGCCCTATTTGCATCAGCAAGTTTGGGGCTATTAATTAGTAGGGTAATCATCATCAAATATCATCCAACTTTGGACACTTTTTCAACGGTATCCCCCAACTTTATTTTGAAATAAGACCGTCCTCCATCTTTCAACTTTTTCACCAGATGCCATTTTCATTTACGATCGATCATTTTTCTATCGCAATGTGGCACTCCTGCGACATTCTTCTCTCTCCTCCACGCAAGCAATTTGTGGATGTGGTAATATAAAAAAATAAAATAATATTAGAAAAATAATAGTTAAAAAATGAAAAAAATGAGCCACTGCGCCACCCCCTACCCTTCTGTGGCAAAAAGGGAGGGGAGGGGAGCCCACATTTGCGACCTCATCGGACATCGCAAAGGGGTGGAAGGCCCCTTCTTTGCGTGCGCTAGCGCAGTCCGACGAGCATTGGAGGTCACAAAGGGGGGGGCCTCTCTACGTGCGTCGGCGCAGAGAAAGGGGGGCCTCCCCTCCCCCTCAGGCGCCGGCACAGAGAAAAGAAGGGCCTCACCGCCCCTGCGATCTCCGGTAAGCGTCGAAAGTTTATTATAGAAAAATTAACATTAGATTTGAATTTGATTGGCAATGTTTTCTACCTTTCATGTACAAAATTTTTAGCGTTTTGAACTTCTTAAGATCATTGGACTAAAGGGTGGAAAATACTAGAAAAGGATGACATGCTTGGATTTTTGCAAAAAAAATGCAATACCCTATTTTAATTTAAGGCTACGCCTGAGCTTGATAGGTTTTGTTCTCTATTCTTTTTAATTTTAATTTGAGGTTATTTTGCCATTTTCTTTGTACACAAAAACAAGTGAGCTTGGTATATTTTGTTCTCTGTTCATTTTGGGTTTGGTTGAAAATTCAATCAAATAAAAAGAAATCAAAAGATTCCCCAAAAGTAAAAATCAAAAGGCATGACATATTTTCTTATTTCCAAGTTCAATTTAGTTTTCTTGTTAGGGAATGAACAATTTTGAGTATGGGAATGCAAATTATTTAAATGTTTTTTTAATATGAAAATTTGGGTTGAAATCTAAAATTTCTATATCTCATCTAGTTAGATCCATAACATGCATCAATCAACATGTCATTACTTTGATTTAGATCCCCATGTGATGCCAAAGCGAGACAACTTGTGCAAAATATAAAAAAAATGATATTTTTACTACTTTAAAGAAATTATTTTAATTTTTGCATAAGGAAATTATCTCAAGTAAAGTAGAAAGGGAAACAAAATTAGCATGCACTAACACATTCATTCATGAATTGACCCTACTATGATAAATTTCAATAATGCCCATCAACTTTATCATTTTTTTCCAATTTCTTCATCAATTTTACTTCGTATTTAAATTACCCTAACTACCCAATTGATCAGATGTCGTTAGTTTACCAATTTTTCACTTACATGTCACATAAAAATAATAAAGTTGATGTAAAATACTAAAATCTTATTAAAATTATTTTAAAAACAAAAAAACACGCATATTTGATTTCATGCCTCTTTAGTGTCAATTAGAGTATTATTCTAATTTTTTGTCACAAATTTAGCTATTAAATAATATAAAATTTATTAATATAACTATTACCACAATCATACAATCCATTCGGGAAGAATAAGAAATTTGTTCCTTCTCAATTCCCAACAATGACATTTGAAAGTTTTAAAACGATATGACTTCTCATCATAGAACAAGTTCAATAATAATTTTCATGACCCAAGTAAGCTGTGCATGTTGTCGTGTTGATTTACTACCCATATTTATAGAGGCTACCCCTCTTTTGAGATATATATATCTAACAATTGCGATGTCTTGTGACAATGTATAGTTGATATAACATTGTTCATAATAGTTATGTCATCGTCATTTCTAACTTTCGCCTAAAATACAACCTCCTAACAATTGAATGTGTTCATTAATGAAAATATGATGTATAAAAATATTTTAAAAAAGTTCAAAAAATCCTTAAAGACTTATTTAAAATATAAAAAAACAAAAAAACATTAATATCAAATGTATACAAACTTAAAAATAAGAGTGATAGCATTCCCCTTTATTCTCCATACCTCACAACATCGAACTATTAAAAAACATAATGTAAACATAACAAATTTGTAGATTTGCCATTTAAAACCATTTATCAATAAAATTATCACACTTACATGTCCATAATAAAAACATTATCATTACAAAATGTGGTTAGTTTCATATTAAACTTGTTTTCACAATAAAATATAGGATGATAGCACATATCAACTTTATTTTTCTCAAGATTAATTTTAAAATTGCAGGCATAACTACTACTATGTATTATACAATTCACTAAGAAAAAAAATGAGTGATTGGATGATAGGAAATTGCATGCATTTCTAATTTTCACCTAAAATACAACATCTTAATAATTGAATGTGTTTATTCATAAAAATATGATGGTATAAAAATATTTAAGAAAGTTTAAAAAACCTTAAAAATTATTTAAAATATAAATACATATATATTTAACAGCAAAGATACATATATATGTAAATTGTAAAACCATTATTTACATCTTTAAGATATGAATTTATCATGTTGGTTCAATAGCCATGTCTATAAAAACTAATCACTAGGTTCTTCCTTTCGGATATATCTAACAATTGTGACGCATTTAAATATGGAATGACATATAAAATTGTCCATCATAATTATGCCATCATCATTTCTGACTTTCACCTAAACACAAACTCTTAATAAATGAATGTGTTTATTCATGAAAACATGATGTTATAAAAATATTTAAAATAATAATAAAGTTTAAAAAAATAAATCTCAAAGTCATATTTAAAATAATAAAAAAACAAAAAAAATATTACTATCAAATGCATACAAAAAATAAAAAGAAAAATGACAGCCCTTTACCTTTCTTCTCCATCACTTTATGTCATAATATTGAACTATTAAAGAATAATCATAGCAAGTTTGTGGACATGACATATAAAATCATTTAGATTAAACTTGTGTTCGCAATGAAAAATTGGATGATATGAAATATCAATTTTTTCTTTCTCAAGATTAATTTTGAAATTGAATGTATAACTATTACTATAATCATATGAAAGAATGAGAGATATGTTCCTTTCCACTAGGTTCTTCCTTTGAGATATATCTAACAATTGTGATGCATTTAGATATGGAGTTACATATAAGATTGTCCACCATAATTATGTCATCATCATTTCTAATTTTCATCTAAACACAAACTCTTAATAAATGAATGTGTTTATTCATGAAAACATGATGTTAATAAAATATTTAAAATAATAAAAACAAAAACATTACTATCAAATGAAAACAAAAAATAAAAAGAAAAACTTATTTAAAATATAAAAACAAAAAAAGTACTATCAAATGTATACAAAAAATAAAAATAAGAGTGATTTGTTCCTTATCATGCAATACATTAGGAAACAATGAGATATTTATTCCTTCTCAATTAACAACGATGACCTTTGAAAGTTTTGGAACCATATGACTTCTAATGACATAATAAGACAATAGTTTTCATAATCCAAATAGACTTTGAATCATCTTTTACCACAAATATATATAATAAAATCGTTATTCACAACTCTAAAATATAAATTTGTCATGTTGATTTACAAACCATGTTTGTAAAAGTTACCCATTAGAATCCTCCTTTCTGATATATGTCTAACATTGACTTCTTTTATAAAGTGACAATATATAGTTGATATAACATTGTTCATAATAGTTATGTCATCATCATTTTTAACTTCCGCCTAAAATACAACATTTATTTATTCATGAAAATACGATTGTATAAAAATATATAAAAAGTTAAAAAAAATAATCTTAAAGACATATTTAAAATATAAAAATAAAAAAGATTACTATCAAATATATATAAAAAATAAAAATAAGAGTAATAGCACTCCCCCTTTCTTCTTCGGACGTCACAATAAACTATTAAAAATATAACGTAAACATAACAAATTTGTTGATTTGCCATCTAGATTCATTTATCAATAAAATTATCACACTCACATGTCCATAATATAAACATTATTATTACTGAATGTGATTAGTTTTAGATTAAACTTGTTTTGACAATAAAATATAGGATCATAACATATATCAACTTTGTTTTTCTTAAAATTAATTTTGAAATTGCAGGCATAACTACTATAATCATACAATTCATTAGGAAAAAAAAGAGTGATTGGACAATAGGAATTTGCTTTCATTTCTAATTTTCACCTAAAATACAACATCTTAATAATTGAATGTGTTTATTCATGAAAATAAGAAGGTATAAAAATATTTAAAAAGTTAATAAAAACCTTAAAGACATATTTAAAATATAAAAAACAAAAAAACATTACTATCAAATTTATACAAAAAATAAAAATAAAAGTGATAGTCTTTCCCCTTTCTTCTGTGGCACTTTACGTCAGAACATTGAACTATTAAAAAATATAACGTAAACATAACAAATTTATGCATTTGTCATCTAAAATCATTTATTCCTTCTCAATTCCCAACAATGATCTTTGTTCTTATAATCCAAACAATTACATTCATGACCCAAATAATCTCTACGTCATCTTTTATAGCAAATATACATATATATGTAAATTGTAAAACCATTATTTACATTTTTAAGATATAAATTTGTCATGTTGGTTAAATAACCATGTCTATAAAAACTAACTACTAGGTTCTTCCTTTGGGATATATCTAACAATTGTGACACATTTAGATATGGAGTTACATAAAAAATTGTACACCATAATTATGCCATCATCATTTCTAACTTTCACCTAAACACAAACTCTTAATAAATGAATATGTTTATTCATGAAAACATGATATTATAAAAAATATTTAAAATAATAATAAAGTTTTAAAAATAAATCTCAAACTCATATTTAAAATAATAAAAAAACAAAAAAAAAACATTACTATCAAATGCATACAAAAAATAAAAAGAAAAATGATAGCTCTTTACCTTTCTTCTCCAGCACTTTATGTCACAATATTGAATTATTAAATAACATAAGCATAGCAAGTTTGTGGACATGACATCTAGAATCATTTAGATTAAACTGGTCTTCACAATGAAAAATTAGATGATATGAAATATCAACTTTTTCTTTCTCAAGATTAATTTTGAAATTGAATGTATAACAATTACTATAATCATACAATTTATTATGAAAGGATGAGAGATCTGTTCTTTTCCGGATATATCTAACAATTGTGGTGCATTTAGATATGGAGTGACATATAAAATTGTCCACCATAATTATACAGTCTATTATGCAGACATAACTAATACTATAATCATACAATCTATTATGAAAGAATGAAAGATTTGTTCCTTTTCAATTTTCAATGATGAGCTTTGAAAGTTTTGAAACCATATGACTTCTCATCACATAACAAATCAATCAATAGCTTTCATAATTCAAATAGATTCTACATCATCTTCTACATAAGTTATTCATTAGGTTCCTCTTTTGGGGTATATACAAAAAATTTGATGCTTTTTTATATGGATTGAGATTGTGTAACTGATATAATATTATCCATCATGATTATGTAATCATCATTTCTAGTTTTCACGTAGTACAAACTCCGTATCTTGAATAATCTCTTTCACAATATTGAAAATTGATGCATTCTTCTTACTACATAAGAAGTGAATGTTTATTCATGAAAATTATGTTGATATAAAAAATATTTAAAACAATGAAAAAAGTTTAAAAAAAGCCAAAAAAAACTTCCACATCATAATTAAAATAATAGAAAATTATAAAAAACATTAATATAAAGTGTATAAAAAATAAAAAAAGAGTGACAATATCCAAGAGTGAAGACATCCCATTTTATACTTATATCCCAAATTTATATTTTCTTTAAACTTCTTCCCGATAATAAATATAGCACAAATGTCCAAGAGTGAAGATATCCCATTTTATACTTATATCCCAAAGACGAGTGTATGTTCCCTCCAATGACTGTATGTTCCTTTTGATAACTATATTGTTAGTTTGTCACTTTTTTTATATGCACATACAAAATAATAAAGTTAATATAAAATAATAAAATATTATTAAAATTATTTTAAAATAATAAAAAAACACTCATGTTTGACGTTAGAGCCACCCCTCCCCCTCTCATCTTCTAGGGTCAATTTGTGTATTCTTTTGTTTATTTTTTTGTCACATTGAACTATTAAAGAATATAATATAAACATAGCAAGTTTTTGTACTAGCCATTTAGGATTATTTATCAACAAAATTATCACACTTGTGTGTCCATAGTACAAACATTATCATTAATAAATGTGGTTGGTTTAAGATCAAATTTGTTTCATTATGAAAGATGAGATGATATAAAATATTAATTTTGTCTTACTCAAGATTAAATTTGAAATTTCAAACAAAATTATTACCAATACAATCCATTAGAGAAGAATAAGAGATTTGTTTCTTCCCAATGATCTTCGAAAGTTTTGGAACAATATGACTTTTCATCATAAAACAAGTCCAATCAATAGGTTTCATAACCCAATTAAGTTTTGCATCATCTTTTACAACAAATATATATATGTAATTTGTGAAAACATTATTCACATCTCTAAGACGTAAAAATGTGTAATGTTGGTTCACTAATCATGCTTATAAAAGCTACGTACTAGGTTTCTTCTTTGAGATATATCCAACAATTGTGACATCTTTTGATATGGACTAAGAATGTATTATTGATATAAGATTTCCATCATAGTTATGTCATCATCATTTTCAGCTTTCACCTAAAACACAATACCAACTCTAATAACATCACGAACAAACTATTCTATAGTCTTGAAAAAGAATTTCTTCTTATTATTACATAATCAGTGATGCGTCAGTAAGAAGAGTAGATCAAATAATCTGGAGTCCGATTAAAAGAGGGAGAGAAAGGCCAATGCGGACACTTGGCGAAGTAATAGAGCAAGATCTATCGGTGAATAATATACCGAAAGGTTTGGTTACTAATAGAACGGAATAGCGTCGTATGATCCATGTAGCCGACCCCACCTAGTGGGATAAGGCTTTGTTGTTGGTGTTGTTGTTGTATTACATAATCAATGAATGTGTTTATTCATGAAAACATGATAGTATAAAAAAATTAAAATAATAAAAAAACAAAAAAAATTACACATCATATTTTAAATAATAATAAACAAAAAACATCATATCATTTTTATAACCCTTTTTAATTTGATAGTAGTCAATTGTAGGAGACAATGTTTTAACAGCTATTGTGATTATCGCAGTTGAAATATTTGAAAAGATTATCATGTATTTCCAAATTAAAATTGGATAATCATTTTGTGAATACCCCACAATTGATTATAAAAACTTACTCAACATTTTATACAGGGTCATTACCGTAGATACTAAAGATTGGTCGAAGTAGGGAAGGGTGGTGAAGTCATTTAGCAATTGTGGCAAAGACCTCTTCTACTTATATCTCAAATTTAGAGTTTCTTTAAGCTTCTTCTCCCATAATACATATAGCATACTTAGTTGTAGAGTCATCCATACATGACATTCTTTCATTTGCATTCGTGAAGACAAGATTTGTTCCCTCTAATAAAAAGTGCTATTTTGTATGTTGTGATTTGCTTCTATTTATATTTTGAGTCAAATTGTTAAATTTTAGACGAATGGACCAATAAATTCTTAAATTCATAATCCAAAACTCAATACTCATCCAACTTCTATAAACTAATTTCTAAACTATATATATTTATTATTTTGGTTAAATTATAACTAATGAGTCAACCATTGGTTGGATAAATATGTTAAAAATGACCAAAATAAATGTCAAGGTTTGAATAAAAAATAATAGTCATAAGAGTCATTTTTTATATTCTTATACATTAGAACTAATGAGTTTTTTTCCAATACAAAAAAGTATAGTGAAATACACTAAAAAAGTTAATAATTAAAAAAACTAAAAAAACAAAGAAAAATGAAATGAATATTCCAATTTGTACTGTATTATTTATCTAATGTAGCGTTTGTTTTATAAAACATTTTTTATGAAAATAAGAGTGTAATTACATAAGAAAAGAAATATTTTTTTAAACAAAACTAAAAAATCACCTAAAATAAAAAATAATATTTTTATTAATGTTAATTGTTGGAGTGTGAAAAGTGACAACTTCGTTTAAGGAATGCAAAATATGATTTTTGAACATATTAAAATTTAGAAATATAAAGTTCCAATAATTATTTACATATATGACAATATATTAAATGTGATATTTAATAAATGAAGAAAATGTATATGTAGAGCATTTGTTGTAGAATGGATGTAGAGCACTCATTTTACTTATTAGATTAATAAAATAATAATATATTAAATTAAAGTATGTGTCAAATAATAAATATAATTAAGATCAAGAATATCGGATTATTCGATGATCATGATCAAGCTATTTTAACAAATATGACTAATTTAATGGCTATAATTTATTTAGCCTTAGATATACTTTTTTATTATCAATTTACATTACATTAGTATTTTATCTTTTGCAAATTAATTTGTTTGCACTTATGAGATATCTTTTAAATTCTTTAAATATCGATTCTTCCTACTATTGATTCTACATATTTTAGAAAAGTTTTATCCATTATTTATAAACCAAATTTTAATCATAACTTTTTTACATTGAAAATTTTGAATATAAAGTTATTTATGTTCTATTAATTTTAAATGTAAAAATTTGTGAAAATAATTTGAAAAAATAAAGCAAAATTATACATAATATTTATATTTATTATAATTTCTTAATGAATATAATGCTTTTTATTTTTTTAAAATTTATTTTGAGCAATGATCCTATTGCGACCTGGATGTGCATGTACTTCCTTTGTAGTGAGCTTCAAAAAAATTAAGAATTCACCAAAAAAATTGCCATCGGAAGGTTGTCAGGAAAAGTTTGCATTTAACTTAATTAATGTTATAATTTTATGATTTGATGTTTTTATGCAAACTGTTCTTTCTCATCAGAAAATAGTAAAAATATGATTTTTTTTATAAAACCATAAACTTCTTATTTTAGAGGATGAAAATAAAAGTATTAAACATTTATAACTAAGAATTCGAGGATGAAAATGAAAGTGCTATTAAAATAATCAACATAAGAGTGACGTTTGTTAAAATAATAATAACAAAAATCAAATCTTACCTTCCTTTTACCGATATATATAGTGCCTATATCACGTCAATATTCCAAACAAAAAAGTGCCAAAACTTTCAAATATTTTGGATGTTTTGCGCTTGGAAGTGTCAATCAATATCAATAAAATTATTTGGACTTTAAAAATATATATTTATGATAAATTTATGTTATTTCTAAAAATGAAAATCATATTTTTTAGAGGAAAAATGAAAATTATATTGAACCTGGTATGATTCCTGATTTCCAATTTCTACTTGTTCATACCGGTTTTCCCTTCTAGTTCCTCCAGGATTTAGAAACATTCAAAAATTAACAGAAGTCTCAACATATATTACCCTAGATATATCTTTAGGGGGCGTTTCTCTAGAGGTAATCTTTGTATATTACCAGGTAATACTGTATTAAATTATCTGGGCCCACCACATTGTCCTGTTCAATTATGACAGGTAATAAGTAATCTACATTGCCTAGACAATCCACATTGTCTATGAAATGACAATGCAGATTGTCTATGGGAGGGTAGAAAATCCACATTACCATTTGTGTTACAATCTTTTAAATTTTATTTTCCGCATTTGTCCTTTACAGCTTTATTTAAATAAATTCTAAAACATATTGAATAAATTATAATAATAATTAAATAATTATAAAATTAATCAAATAAATATTATAATTATTATGAAAATATTATTATCATATTTTAAAAATATATTAATTATTTTATAAATTTTAATTTTATGGGTGAGAATATATATTTGTGATTTAAGTTTATGAAGTTAAAAATAATTTATATATCTAGACATAATTCTTTTGATTAGGGGTATATTAGTAAAAATGATATATTAACTCATAAATCTGTATTTTTTATAAATAACTAATATAGATTGTCAGATATATTACTTATGTATACTAAATAAGTCAATGTACATTGCTGGCAATTTAATAAGTGACAATTTTTTTGAGTGGCAATCTACATTGCTAGATAATGTTAAATGGCAATACAGTGAACGCACCCTTAGAGTTCAGAATGGACAAAATCACACCTTGATATTTTGATACATAAGGCAAGAAGAAGGACAAACTATCAACCAAAATGTACGACTGATGTGATTGATGAGATTAAAGATCTGGTTACGGTGTAGTAACTATACTGTCCTTAGAAGTATACATGTTAGCTGTAGATAAAAGAAGTCTACATTCAGAAATTCTTCATAGTTGGAACAAAAACCTCAAATCCTTTGCCAGAGCCTCGGCAGATTTTTCAAGCGTCCTAGAGATGACACATAAAGTTCAATGGCCAAGATTAAATTCGGATGACACACTGTAAAAAGCATCCGCAGGTTAAGGGAAATAGTTGCACTGACCCCTGAAAGACGAGTTCCTTTTTCTCTTGCAGCTTCAGTATCCGCTCTTCAATGGTGCTCTCGATGACGAATCGAACAATTTTAGAATCGTGAAAAGAAATGATATTTAGTGGCAAATAGAAGGCATGTAGTCGACCAGCATAATGTTTCGAATCGTGTCAAACCTGATAGGCTTGTATTGCCCAATGCGATGAATTCGATCTTGAGCCTGGCGTTCAACTGCAGGATTCCACCATGGGTCCATCATGAAAACCTGTTGAGAATTAAACACACAAACATCTTGTCTTAATACAGTATAAATAAGACAAATTTTCACACTGTTGGCTTAAGGCGAATTGTACTGTGTAATATATGAGAAAAAAGGAAACAGACCAGGCCAAGCGCACATCATTAAAGTAGGAACAAAGGAAGTGCTCTTTGCCAAAGTGGTTGCTTCTCAGCAAAGAAAAAGGATGGAAGAGAAATATAACAAGAACAACGACACTCATCAATTAACGCAAGAAAAGAATTAATATTTCAAACAATCACTGGCACTGAGTAAATACTTGACAGAAGTGTTTTTTTGATATAACATTTAAGAGAGTGGAAATCCAAAATGGGTGCATAACTCTACACGATGATTGTACATGTATATACAAGGACAAGAAAAACCCTCAAAAGAGTTGCCACCAGGGAAATTGAACATACAATTCTGCATAAGATGGTACCACAAAACAAGCCAGGATATAATGCAGTCGATACACATTTAAAGTTACAAGACTGGTTGCTTGTGCAAGAACCAATTGAAAGTTACTAATATCTGCAACCAAAAAAGGTTACTAATTTGTAAATTGAGAATATAATGGAATCAGTTTATAAGATTGAAAGCTACCCCTCCAGCTTTCAAGCTCATCAAAAATATCTTGCAATCTCCATCCTCAGTAAAAGACTTTATTGCTTTATCCCTTTCAGTAAGTGTCATTGTTCCAACTAATTGAACACACTTAACACCAGATTGTCGAGTTTGAACAATTTCAATTATGAGGTAGTACAAAACTATATTAGCAGTAAACTTACCTCCTTGAGGGAGAAATGAATCAAATCTAAAAATTGAGGTGAAAAAATTCCCTTCCATTTCCTTCCTTTTTCTTCCACCTCATTTTCTTCTCTTCTCTTTACTGACATCCAAATATAGTGTAAATGTACTTCTTTCCCAAAAAAATATTTTAAATTAATAAGACAAACATCATTTCAATGATTATAGTGTGGTTTCTTCACAAATTGTTTGGTCTGATAACAAAATAATGATGAATAATATTATTTTTAATAAGACAAGGACCCAACCCCAAATATCATAGTGAACTATATTAAACATAAAGGTATTTGGAGGAGGAAAATGTTGACGATATGAGCTACGATGATATTTCCCAAGTTGACGAACAAGTGGTAGGATATTAGGGCCATTACATCCTAAAATAAAACAAAGAGTTACTGTATAATTCTAATGATGAAAGATTGTTTGATTCTCCTTCCAAATTTACTGTATAGAAATCTTCTTGATAATCTCATAAAATGCTCTCACATTCGGGGCTTTAAAGTTCATATTGCATATTTTACCTTCTTTTTTTTCTCAAATAGTAGATCTCTATTTTCAGTGGTCGTAAATTTTCACATGATTATATAAAGAATCGGAACTTCTTTCTATGCAATACAAGAAAACTTCGAAATAAATAAAATTATGAGATTTTGTTCTAGTCAAATTCTAATATTTCAACTATAATATAATTTACATATGGTATGTGTAGGAGTCACTATGCAATTAAAAATCTTTCAAAACTATTTTCAAAGCTCGAAATTAAGTCATGTCATGACTCCTAGACTTGTCAAAAATATTTGAATCGGAGTCAACAGAGAAAGTCATGGGTCGTGATACAAATGCAATGTCTCATTAATCTAGTTAAATCATTTGTGATCTTTGTAACTTTCGAACTTCACGACCTTAACAACTCATGATATTTAATTGCTCATCATAACTCTTTCTAAACAGGTCATTATATCACTCTCACGTTCCATTGCTTTATCAAATTCTTCTCTTTGACACCGAACAGAGTATAGTGAGTGTTGATTATTAAAAAGAAATGATTAATGTTAGCTTGACTCAAATTGAATTATTTATTCATAATCTATTTTAAAATTTTAAAAATAACAAATTACCTTTTAAAAAGAAATTATTATTTGTTTGTAAATTATATTTTGGAAAAAAATTTTATTTTAGTCGTACTAAAATAATCTACTTATGATAAAATTATGCTCATAAATTTAATCTTCTTTTTATTTTTGCCACCTTATATAAATAACTATTATAAGATAATTTTAAAACGAATTATTATTTTTTATTAGTTACCTTTTAGAAAGAAAATATTATGTATTTAATCTTGAAAATAATAAAATATTTTTTATGAAGGACATATTACTTTTTTATTATATTTGGTGCATTACTTTTAGAAAGGAAAAATTATTTATTTTAATCATATTCAAATCAATAAAAAGGAAATATTAATCATAATTTGGCTTAAATTGAAATCTTTATTTTAAATTATGTTAAAATAAATCCCAAAATAACAATTTTTTTAAAAGAATTATATTATTTACCTTCACATAATCTTTTACAAAGTAAATAACATTCATTTTAATCATACTCAAATTGATCGAAATAAAAGATTAATCCTAATTTGACTTAAATTGAATTATTTATTTTAATTTATTTTGAAATTTTAAAAATAATAAATTATCTTTTAAAAATCTGCCTCTAATCAAATTATGCTAATAAATTTAATCATAATTTATTTTTGTTACCTTATATAACAAATGATTATAAGATGATATTTATTTTTATTTCATTTTAGTCATACTGTCAATACAAAAAAAGATTAATCTTTATTTAACTCAAATTAAAATATTTATTTTAAATTCAGAAAATCACAAATTATCTTTTAAAAAGAGATTATTATTTACTTGCACATTATATTTTTCTAAATAAAATATTATTTATTTTAATCATACTCGAAATGATGAAAAGAAAAGATTAATTTTAATTTGATTCAAATTGAATTATTTATTTTAAATTATTTAGTAATCACAAAAATAACAAATTATATTTTAAGAAAATGGGCTTCTATCAAATTATGCTTATAAATTTAATTTTCTTTTATTTTTGTTACCTTATATAATAAACTATTATAAGAAATTTTTTATTTTAAAATTTAAATTATATTTATATAAATTAATTTATATAACAAATTTGATACATATCGTCATGTTGCCAACCTATGCAATAATTTTATATATTTTTTTATTTTCCTAAATATAATCGGATAATACATATTTATAGATTAGGATTATGTTTAGGATTATTAGGTTTAATTATATTAGATTTAATGTGATTATGATTAGGTATGTTTAGAACACAAAGGATTATAATTATATTAATTTGATGTAATCGGATATATATATATATATATATATATATATATATATATATATATATATATATATATATATATAGAGAGAGAGAGAGAGAGAGAGCCAAGACAGAAAATTAGAGGGGGCCGAAGAGTAAAAAAAAAGACATGTATATATGCATTAATAAATATATAATTATAAAAAATAGAAAAAAAATAAATGTACTATATATATTAAAAATAACTTATAATTATAAATTTTATTATTTTAGTTAAAATATATATTTTTATTATTCATACATGCATTTTTTATTTGTCATGTTCATCTTGCAAGTTAAAATTACGATAAAATAATATATATATTTAACATTATATATATGAAGTAATTAACTTAAAAAAGTTAGATGAAGATATACGTAACTGATTTTTTAAATACTTAACTTAGTAGTTCGATTCGTTATATAAAGAAATCAAATGTTTTCATATATCTCATAAATACAATAATATACTATCTTTATGTTAATATACTTAACTAAGTTATTTTTGCCGCCACCACGTTATTAAGTAATATTATATGTTATAAGTTAATTTACCTTATTTATTAAATTATGTAGGTTAAATTTTGTCTTTTATATTTAATTTTTCATGTCACTTCTATATATTGTTATCTTATTAAACAAACTTTGTATGATTGATTTTACTATCTCAATTTAAACTTTTTTAATTAGTTAAAATAGGGTTATTTCCTTCGACACCCCCTCAACTATAACTTTTTTCCACATCTAACCCTAAACTATAAACTTACAAATTTTAACACCTAAATTTGACACTTAAATCCTTCCATCAAATTTTAACTAAATTTTATTAAATTTAATTATAAAATATCCTTTTTACCCTTACATTCATATTACAATAAAAATATTTTAAAAATAAAAAAATAATACAAGCAAAAGTACTAATTGATAATAATATTTGTTATATAATATTATATTTATGTCGATGTTTTTTATTTTTTTAATATTTTTTTCATGTTAAAATAATGGGTAAAAATAATATTTCACAATTATTAGAAAAAGAAACTTAACAAGCTTTAGATCTAAACATTGACATAAATTTAAAATATTTCACAATTATTTCACAGTACTTTTACTTGTATTGATTTTTTTTATTTTTAAAATATTTTTGTTGTACTATGAACGTAAGGGTAAAAATGACATTTCATAATTAAATTTAACAAAATTTAGTTAAAATTTGATAGAAGGATTTAAGTGTTAAATTTGAGTAAATTTGAAGACTAAAATTTGGGGTGTTAAAGAAAATAATCCTTAAATTTATTATTTAACATGTGTAGCTGCAATATTTCGTCACTTGTCATCGTTTTTGTCTCTCCTTTCATATATATATATATATATATATATAACTAATAGGAAATAAAAAGCTCCTGCTTCGTTTCCTTTAGTAATCCTAACAATTATTTTTCGATGCAGCATATTTTAGCTAACATACAAGTTGAGAATGTATGCATAATGTTGAAGACTGAGTGCACAATGTTGTCAAAATCACATCTTAATTCGTAAGATCGAAAGATTCTCCTAATCCTAAAATTCATGCTCGTTTCCACATTGGCACGTTTCGGGTCAGCATGTGATTCTATCGCGTGAGCGTGGGATCGATCCCACCTTTTTTTTTTTTAGTCTAGTAAGTGGCCCAAAAGCTATTAAGACAGTATTTAGTTGCATAATATGGCGAAGAACAAATGTTTATTTTGGCTAATATCACAAAATAAATAGCGGAATAAAATTAAATTAGTCAATTATCATTTTTTATAAAACTATATTGGGTATCGTAATACCACTATTATATTTCACAAAACTATGTTCCATCAAAATTATGAAATATACGTATTCTTAGCATTTTCATCTTTGTTATTTTTTAATTTAACCATATATTATTATATTATTTTTTTATAATAATAGTAATAATAAATGTCAAGTATTCATAATAAAATATTTTAATTATAAATATAACATATTTAAAAGGTATTCTTTTGAACACCAAAATAAAAATATGACAAGAATACCTTCTGAATTTTCTCCAAAAGTTATTCTTCGTCCAAGCTCTAGGGAAGGAAAAAAAAAACGATGCCCTAATCCAGTTGCCCAACGCCGTGCGTTGCCACCGCCTGCCGCCAGTTGTTGCCACCACCTGCCGCCAGTTGTTGCCGCCTGCCGCCGCCTGCTGACGCCTGCCGCCGTGTGTTGCTGCCGCCTACCCCCGTGTTTTCCAGCCGTTTGTTTCCTGCTGTTGCTGCCGCTCGCCGTGAATCATCAGTTCTCCCCTACTCCTCCCTCCCTCAATCTTTCTCTCCCGCTGTCTTTTTTTTTCTGTCTCGCTGTCGCCGTTCTTTTTCAGCCTTCCTGCTCACAACCTCAGCGCGCAGGTGAGCTGCTCCCTGCTCACGATCAGGGAGGCATGCGCTGTTGTTACCCTGCTCCCGGCCTCAGCGCACAGGCAGCAGCGAGTGCAGCAGGGAGGCTGGCACCTTTAATCCTGTTTAAAACTTTAAGTTAGGAGTTAGGATTAAGTAAGTGCATGTTTAATTAGGTTTGAATTTAGGTTTTGATTGTTGAATGCTTGTATATAATCACAGATTTAGATAAAGGAAAATGGCATCCGGTCCGGGTTCAGGAGTTGGAAAGAAGGTGGAATTGCAGCTACAAGAGTACTTAGAGAAAATGCTCCAGGGAATACGAGTGATCGATATGGAAGCATGGTTTCGTAATTAATAAATTCAAAAATTAATATAAATTATATATTATTTTCAGTTTCGTGCTAATTAATATATTAAAAAAATAATCCGAATCTGACGTCTTGCATGATTTATGTTTTTTCCCGGCCCTCCGCCGATTTACATGTTTGACAACATTCGTTCTCGACACAGGTAAATTATGGTCTACTAGTACATCTGGAATGCTTAAGTTAATATGTGAAGTATTAATGAATATTCCTCTACCACTAGATTCATTCATTGAAGAATATTAATGATGCTCTAGCCATGCATTACTCTAATTGGAAGTTATGCTTATCTTGCAAAATATTATCATTTAACATATTACATATGCAGGTGCCCATGGCATTGTCATAATGGTCATTGGTAAAGTTTTGTGACAAGATTGTTTCTTTTGTTTGGTTAATATGTATATTTCATGTTCTTGTGATAGAAGTCATCATGTCTCTCACCTGTTGTAATCATATGCTTTTGTATGTCCAAGATATCTTAATTCTTTAGGTATTTTAGGTATAATATTCTTACGTACATCTAGAATATCCATAATATCCAACATAAAGCGGTTTTTATATTTTTTTGTGTTTATATTTTCTCTTCCTTGTTCTTTGTTATTTGATCTAAATTCTAAATGTAGAGGAAATTTCATGGATTGTACTCAAGAACATTTTGCCCAAAAGGCAACTCTTGGGATGATGGATTTATCAGGAAGGCTATATGATGATATAATAGGTTCTCTTGTACAATCGTACCAACTATTATTGAAGCAGCTAGTGGAGAAACCAATTCTAAAGAAACTCTTCAGAGAAAACAAGAGGGACTTGATGGAAATATCTCTCATGAACAGAATCATATAAGTGGAGAAAGGAAACGACACAAGATATTGCAATCAGCTCCATCCTTAGACTATCAGTGTTTGATGAACTTAATGAATGGAAATATTGAATCACTTGAAGGAGTTCCCAACTATATGAAAGACATTATCATGGAACACATGTCGAGAGTTGGAAGGATCATTGACCATAACTTAGAACTTTATTTGGATGAAACAACAACAGAGATACACCTAGCTAATTGTACCTTTATATCAGAGAAACTAATGGGGAAGGCACTGGCAAAATGTAGCATCAATCTTTTGAAGGTATTGTTTTAAATCCATTGTTTAAATTTCATAAGTTGAATATTATTTTTCAATGTTGCTTCTTTTGTGGCTTACTTTTTATATTTGTTGAAATCAGGTGATCAAGGTTGATTTTGGTGGAAGGTGCATGTCTGATCGTATATTGAAAACTGCAATAGCCACGATGCCAAATGGCTTGGCATCCCTAACGAAATTGTCGTGTAGAGGCGCATATCGTCTTTCAGATGAGGGGGTAATTGCACTTGCTTCCTCGGCTATCAACTTAAAGTCGATAAATTTGAGCCAATGCCGGCTACTGACTTATCATGGGATCGTTAACCTTGTCGAGAAGCTGGATTTAGTTGTATTATACTTAGATTATTCTCGTAATGTCGATGTCATGAAAATTCTTCCAGCATTGCAGAAATTAAAACACTTGGAAAATCTTTCAGTATCCGGACTAGACTCTGTGTCCGACGATTTTGTCTGTAATCTAGTCTTTGCTTGTGGTTCATCTCTAAAGAAGCTCATCTTCACAGATTGTTAGTAAGTCATTGATCTAACCTGAGTATTGCCATGATTAGATTCTCCTATTGCCTTTATTGAGAATCAAAATTGTGTTCTATTTATATGATAAGAGATTATTGTTAATTGTGGTTAGTTCAATTGTGTGCATCATAGTACCTGATTACTAAAAGTCTTTAGCCGGAGTAAACTCTGTACAGGCTGCTTTTCTTTGTAATCTAATGTTTACTTTTTTGTGGTGTAACTATTTAGAAGCTCATCTTTACCAATTGTTAGTAAAGTATTGATCTAGGTATCATACATGTATCTGCTAATAGATGTCGTTAATTGTGGTCATGTCAATCAATGTGCATCATAGTTCCTTTGCACTGAAAATTAATATGAACTTAATATTATGTACATTACACTTAAATGCAATAATAGGTTTGTTGAACATAGGGTTGATTTTTGTGTTTTCTTTTCACTTCTTTTTTAACTGCAGCAAGCTCTCTAATAATTCAATGAAAGCTATTGGGGACAATTGTACACATTTATATACTTTGGATGTTCAGAGATTGGAACAGTTGAGTGATACTGCACTAGAGTACCTTGCTGGTTGTAGATCAATGAAAATACTTCGGCTTCAGTCCAATCCATTCAGGTTTGTTTCTTAAGGATATGACATGCTTTCTTGTAATGACCAGATTGTGTTATAAGTGGTGGACAATGATTTTTCTATTTGTGCATGCCGAGATTTCACGCATAAGTCCAATCACTAATAAATTTTGACGGTCCACTCAAATATAATGACTGTTTATATGTTATTGGATTCATTAGTCATATTTTACTGGTTGAACTTTTTCTTTCATATGAGTTATGAAATCTTATATTCATTATTTACATTAAGAAAATGCATGCTAGTAAATGAAGCTGCTCAAAAGCCATGCATATATAACAATGCATTTGATTCACAGGATACTTCATACAGGTGCCCAACCATTCCAGCTATCTAAGTGACCATCACCTGCCAGTTTCCTTTTTTGTCATAGTATATCATGCAAGTTGATACATTTCAATGCTATATTCTCCACATTATGTTGAAAATATTCTTAGTCATGCCTTTTTTGAAGTTAATCCTTGAACTGTTATCTGGTTATCAATAAAGGTTTTGGATGATTAACATTCTGGATAATCATCCTTTTACCCCCTCATAAGGAAAAAAAAACTCCACATTATAGGCATCAAAACTAGTTCGATAGCTTTTCCAAGCTCTAATTTAGATATTTAAAATAAAAAAGCTGCTTCATATTTTGATCTGCAAAATTCTACAGTCAATAGAGAAAGATATTACTTGCTGTCTTGTACTAGGTATGACTATGTTACTTGGTGCACATATCTTCTAAAAAAAAACTAGGTGCACATATATAAGAAAAGTTCATTGCATGCGTGTCGATAAAAATTAATTACAAAGTGCATAGATAGGAAAGATGTAGAAAAAACTTATTTAGGTCCACAATGATGATAAAGTACTTGTGCTTTTCACATAGAAATAATTCAAAGTAAGTCCAAGACATCACCCCCTCGTAAAAAAGTCCTAAGAGATTGTATGTTCATAATAAAATCTTTACGGGCTGCAACTATCCATATTCCTCCTTAAAAGCATGTGATTAATAGCAAAAACTAATCTTGTTAGCACTTTTTGCACTTGTTTGTACAGTACTTTTCATCTATTCATTTTCTCGATTTCTTGTAGAATTTGGATAGATGAATTTTCATATGACATGTTCTCATTTTTTTTTTTGAAACGAATATGACATGTTCTCATAATCCAATATGATCATTGTATTTAATATACATTAGTGTGCTTTTATGTATCTTGCGTTCAATGGTAATAAGTTTGATTGCATAATGATATAGTTTGGAGAAAAAAATGATGTTATGCTTTAAACTAATTTGTACCCTCAAATATTAGTGATGAAGCAATTGCCATGTTCTTGGGATCTTCGGGACAATCACTAATTGAACTTTCACTCGATAGTGTTAATAAGGTAATTGCATGAACTTCTGCTTCTATTATCCTCTTTGTCTCAAACTTGTTCTTAGTTAGGGAGCGAACATAAATTTCTCCGTGAATGGATTAATTTCTTGATTTCATTCGAAGTTTTAGTATAACTTGAAAAAATTGGAAAATAATTAGTTGACAAACAATGTGTTTTCTTTTCATGAAAAAAAAGTGTTATCAAGTAAAGAATGATGCTTCAAATTTTCTTTCAAAAAATTCATAAGCCAGTTTACGCCTTGTCCAGTTACCTATTCTCAGTAATTCCAAAATTCGAAAATAAACATGAAATTTGAACTTCATTCTTTTTTCTCAATTGCTGAGTTTCATTCTTTTATTACTGGGGGAAAGGTTATTCTTGCATAGCCAACAGTTAATATAGGCAATAGTTTTCAACACCCTAAGGTAGATGTAGGTTGAAAAATAATATGCCAATTTTTTTCTGTTATTGCAGAAATGGATTGAGCCTAACAAGAATAAATACAATTGTTCTTGAAATAGTAATTCAAGCTAAACATGTTCCATCAACGTGCTTGGATTACTAAAATGAAATTATATGTGTTCAACATTTGTAGTTTTTCTTTTCAATTTCGTGTCAATGTGGAAATATATAATCGTGTTCTCATTTTCTTATTTGACAGTGTGCAAAACAGACCGCGGATTCCATTTCTATCCGTTGCCAAAATTTGCGTATGTTGAACATCTCTTTTTGTCACAAAATTACAGAGGAAAAAATTGAACTGATTCTTAAGAGCTGTCCAAATATTGAAGTCCTCTCAGCATATGGATGCCGCCAGGTATCTTTGGCACATTATGTTTTTGTATGTTTGAAAAACTAGCACTAGTTTTTTAATTTGATTGTCATAGACGTCTTTCTACAGATCACGGATAAACTTTTCTGCATGAATGAACATGTCAAGATCATTGGAGTGAAGGATGGAAAAATACTGCAAAGGGATGATATCATGAGAGAGTTTTATTAGTTGGTAAGGTAAAACACGAGGCCTTTCATATTAAAGGTATCAAGTAAGAGGCGAACATTGAGTGGAAAAGTTGGCATTTGGATCTATATTGATCTCGTAATATCATGTGACACCTAATTCTTTTGTGTATATATATATATATATATATATATATATATTATGTATGACCCGACATGGTTAATTTATAGCTGAATTGATCCAGTAGCCGTAGATTTGTTTCGTTTTAATTGCACATCATGTATGAACTAAAAGTTAGTTCCAGCTTTCATCAAACAAAAGATTATCAATTTATTTTTTACTAGCAACTCCGTCGTATCCTTTAAAGGTTCTATTTTGTAAAATTCTCGAGTTTATTTCACCTTTTTTAATATTTCGCAGAAAGATTTGTTAATATAGTTCTGTAGTTAAGAGATAGCTGGCAAAAGTATTAGTTGCCATTTGGATTATATCAAATATTATATCTAATCATATGCTGCGCAAAAATAGGGAAAATGAAAAAAGTCTTTATATCACTATATCATTGAATTCAATCCTGTAAAAGAAAATATTAATGTCTCCTCATTTATAGAAGACTATTTGGAAATGTTAAAAATAAAAAGTTCACTATAAAAGGGAACGATGTTCGGCTGATGCACATAAATTGTTGCTGATATGAAAAAAATTAATGACATCAATTATTTTAATAATCTGTTATTGATTTAGATATTTTATTCATCTAATTATGTTTAATTTTTTTATCTGATTTGAAAAAAATTCAACCCTCTCCAAGTTGAAACATAGATGTCAATCATGCCTTAATGCTATATAGGTGTTAGAATTATTGCTACAATACATAGAAATTGAAAGTATATTAGGTAGGGAGCGACAAAGTAATCCGTAATACTTCACAAATACTAGCTTCATCACAATCAAGAAATAATTGATTGCTTCTTGCTACGCCGTATGTCTAAATTACTTTTCAAAAAGTGGCAAAGCCTATAGTAAAATATTCGTCTTCAATAGAACTAGCATAATCAAACAAACAAAAAAAAGTCCAAATGAACATTAAATGTACTTCTTTCCTAAAAAAATATTTTAAGTTAGTAAGACAAACATCATTCCAATGATTATAGTTTCGTTTCTTCACAAATTGATGGTACGACAACAAAATAACGATGAATAATAATTTTTTAATAGGACAAGGACCCCAAACATGAACTATATTAAACATAAAGGTATTTGGAGGACCAAAATGTTGACGATACAAGCTATGATGATGTTTCCCAAGTTGACGAACTTCACAATTTATCTGAAGGCTATTATCAAGTTTGGAAAATAAGGAGGATGATCTAGATGACAATGCCATAGGACAAGATCACTGAAAATGGAGACAACACTAGTAAACAGAACAAGAATATCTAAATAATAAAGTTATTCTTCTCATATCCCCCTCTAATCACTTATGGATGTCCTGAAAATAAAAATGATGTTAATAAAAAATAGCCATGCATTTAAGTTGCTTACATAACTTGCTAATGGACAATAAGTTTAAAGGAAACTCAGGAGCACAATAAAAGCTCGAGTTTAGAAGAAAACTCAATAGTTCCAATTGATCTAATTGGAGAAAAAACTTTAATTAGACATGTACAAATTTAATTGTATTAGTTGGGTCATAATGTGATAGGGTAGTACCATTTCGAGTGAGATGATCATAATTAATCACCCAATATTCATAAACACTAACAGAACCAAGTGGGTAATACTATTTGAGCATGATATGTAGAATCAGTAGTGGGAGGTAATCACAAGATGCTCATAAAATGAGTATAATCCTCCTGGGATAGCTGAAAGAGAAATGACGAGTTCTAATGACCAGTGGCTTCTACAATATGATCAGGGTGCTTCATTAGACCAAAGAAGCTTCCCAATAGTTTTCCAACACCTTTTACAGTGATTTTTGTCCTTACAATGCACACATGGTTATGAGGGATGACTATGACCATGTCCTCGTCCACGGTGTGAGCCATGACTAGGTAAAGTATGACCTAGGCTGAGTATTGACTCAACTTTTTGAAGACAATTGCCTATAATTTCATAATCAGGAATGACATTAGGAGATGACAAATGATCTTAGGAAATTTGGAATCGAGAACTAATCCCATCAAGAAATCGATAGATTTGCCACTTTACCCTTTGAATATTTTGCTTGTCGCAACATGATGAATAAAAAATGGATAATTCTTCAACTAAGGATTCCATAAGAGTGCAATAATCTACCCAAAGACATATCACCTTAATCGACCAAATGCGACGGTAAATATCAACGAGTGTGGTATCACTAGATTATTATGAATATTTCTCCTAAAAATTGGACCAGTATCTCCTTGGCATTGTTCTTGTAAAATAAGTTGGCAAATATTCAGTGCTCAATGCTATTCATCAGCTAGTTTATGACAAGGTAATTACCTTGTTCCCACTTCTTTAATCCTTCATCAATGGGTTTCAAAAGAACCCATGTAAGGATATATAACCTCTGAGAAAAATTCAAAAAGCTTGGGACCAAAGTGTATAATTTAGGGTACCGTTGAGTTTGATGGTGGTACCTTAAACAATGTGAGAAGAGGTGGTAGAGACTTGGCTTCAAAGAATGCTAGAAGGAACGAGAAAGAATCGAATTAATTTTTTATTGACTTTGACCAGTCAACATATTGGCTTACTTCAGCCAAAAACTAAATTACAATAGTGTTTAGAATATGTAGAAACTATTTGTATGATATTCGTTACGGGTCTACAGCTATACAATATGAGACCTCATCAATGTTCATATCTGGTGTGCATGTCAACAATCAAAGAAACCACCATTCATCTTACCATCGTCATCATTTCATCTTGCACGGATCCAAATATAGGAACAATTCAATGAGCATAATGTTAGTACATGGGAGATCACCCATCAATAAACAATATGAATCATGTATCAATATCTATAATTAGCTATAAATACTATGTATAATAAAAAATTCATAAATAATTGTACGATTAATGATAAACAATTTTCAATCTAACAATTAACAATAAGCAATTGTTTAATTTCACCAATTATCGATACCATCAATTTAATGACGATCAATCAATATCTAACTACTTTATTTATCAATTATCGTTAATCAGGCATCAAGAGACCGGTGGTTAGTGAAGGCTCTATTTAAATAATTATCAATTTCTCCATTAGGCACAAAGACCACAATATATTTTTCATCAACCATAAAAGGCATAATTCAATTATCAATCAGTCATAAAATGATGCAATTCAATTGTCCATCGACTATCTATATTGAAATACAATTGTTACCATATGATTATCAATTAATCAATTATTTTTTTACTTATTCTTCAACCACAAGAGTTATAATACAATTCTTAATACTATATAGGTCACCATATAATTGTTCAATTATCAATTTAATATTTGGAGTTATCCATATGACCATATAATCATGACGAAGCTTTCATCTATTAAGAGAGCATCATGCCACGTGGGGCAAAACAACCATAATCGTTGCAATATGCAAAACATAACGACACATATTTTTCATCTTTTATTTTATTTACCTATGAAATCTATCTTTATCAATTATTCATTGAACGCCCTTGGGAACATATAGATCACTATTCCATATTAGTTAGATGTCAATCAATTAAACAATACACATATCAACAATAACCAATTTTCCATTGATTCCAATTATCCATTATTCATTATCAATTACCACTAGTCAATGATCAATAATAATCCTAATATGATAAAAAAATAACTAATATATTAAATATCACAATTAACTATAATCAATAACTCAATAATAACCTTTTTGTTAACTGAACTCGGGTCAGGTGGGGTGAAACTCGAGGTGCGTCTTATTCCGAGATCAATTCCATTATTTTATTAGGACACGAGCTGGGTTGGTTAGAACCCAGGCTGTGTCCTCCTTTTCCAAATTCAATTCAATTCCATCTATAGAATTTATGTCAGATCAAGGTGAAACTCGGGTCGTGTCTTATTTCGATATCAATTTCATTAGTTTATTGGAACATGAGTTGGGCCGGGTAGAACTCGAGTTGTCCTCTTCCAAATTCAATTCAATTTTGTCTATCAAATTTATGCTTCCATTCTCTTCTATTAGGATCGGTGGATCCGGGACAAGCCCAAACGAAACTTGAACCATACAATGCATTTTGACTTCATCATTCTTTGTCATCGAAACTTGGGCTGAGTTCCTTGCAAACTCGGGTTGGATTTGCTCAAGCTTCTCTCTGTCCATGTCATTGGAACTCGAGTTGGTTCAGTCCAAAAATATGGTCCGGATTCTATTCAACTCCGGTCCATCCATTAATATTAACGAAACTTGGGCCAGACAAAGTTGAAACCCGGTTTGGATTCATCTTAGTCAAATCACCAACGTCACAGGTTCACAAAATCGGAGCCACACAACTCAATTGTCTGGGTCGAGTTCATCTGAACCTAGTCCAGATCTCCATTAGCCCTCACCAATTTTCTCATAACCCGAGTTTTGAACCCGAGTCGGATTTTGCAATTCTATCAAAATTATATTTTTGACATGACTTTCGGTCATCCTCTCGATAAGATTAATAATGCAATTCAATCCATAACTAACCCATAAAATACACCATACAAAGGACAAAAGTCCTAGCAGTCTATACTGTTGAAAATTGTAAGATCCCAAATTTTACCTCATAGCGAATTAACTCAATTAATCATTAATTAAATTAATTTCTCTTTTATTTTGTCTTATCCTATAATAGTATCCTATTTGCCTCTCAGTTAGTTAATTTTAAAACAAAGTTAATTATCTTAGTTAATGATTTAATGAAAAGTTAGTAGCTCTGAGTTCAACTCGAGCAAATTATTATATTGTATAGGAGGTAATTATATAGTTAGCTTGTAATCAAATTTTTTACGACGTACTCTTAAGTAATTAACTAACTACGAGCTTATTATATGATGTAAATAATTGTATTTTAATTGGTAGTGTTGCTATACTTCTCTTGTGCTACGTGGACAGTGCCAAGAGTCCATACATGCATGGAATTATGGAAGGTTAGCCACCTCACACTTCACAACGTGGTTCATATATGGGACTAATGGATAGTTAATTACCTTATAAAAATTACTGAGGCATAAAAAGATGTGTTGTTCTTACAATATCTATCTCGTGGAGGGAGATCCCCTTGGAGAATCTCATTGTTTCACACCTCATCGTGAATGGTAGCTGGAACCATGCTATCCTTCAATCCATCTTTCCAAATAGTATTTGTGCTTTAATTGATCGTGTTTACATTCCGCTTATGATGACGCATGAGTTTGGGTGACTGATACCCATGGACGAGCCAATACCAACTCAGTTTATAGTTTTGTTTACCGACACTCTTTACCGTTGCATCCTCCTAGCGAGCTACCTTAGAGAGTGTTATGGCAGATTCCAGTACCCCCAAAATACACATTTTTTTGGAAACTTTTTCACCTCCGCTTACCAACAATTGACTCAATTTTACTTTTTGACAGCCTCTGTGGCCTTGCTTAGAAACAAATATTCACCTCTTTTTTGAGTGCCCACTGCTATGCAGATATGGTCAATTATGCAGAATAAGCTTGCCATCATCTTTCGGCACACCCCCTCCTAGCACCAGGGCTCTTGGGTCCACGAGGGTGACCACCTTGATAGCTTCTCTAAGAAACTTTTCCTCTCGATTTTTGCCTTGACCCTTTGGGAGAAGAAACTTCCGTAAGAGGCATGTTACCGTGGATGTGGCTTGGCAGAGGATTTTGGTTGGTCTTCATGACTATTCTGAGTCTCACGCACCTGAGGCACCATTTTGTCATGCATTTCACCCCCATGACCCCAAGGCATTCCAGCAGTAGATCCGAACCGATTTTTTTTTATTCTTCGATAAAAAGATTCATTCTCTTCATAAAAATGATGAGGTAGAACCAACAAAGATTTCTTTTTCAACGAGTTCTAGTTCAAGAATTTTTTTTATCCAACCCGTAGGAATCAATAGAAAAGGCAAATCCCCTATGATACACTAGATCCGACTCGATTATTGATAGAGAGAATAGATCTGCCATTTCTTGAAATTTCTCTTCTGATTAAAAATTGTGGTGTAACGTGTATCCCCTTTTGTTCCGATCATTGAATAGATGAAATAAATCAAAAAATAGATTTTTGTTCAAGAATGAAATCTTATTGGAACTGTCCATATTCGGTTCATCCTTCGGAACCATATCACATCCCGGATCTGATGAAATAGGATGAATTGAGATGGTATTTTGTAAGTACGTAATTATCTTGAATATATCAACCATTTTTTTATTTTTCGATCGTCTGTAAAGGACAAAAGAAATATCTTGTTTTTTTCAAAAATTTCTGATCTCTAGTGGACCTCTCAATAGGATTCAAACCCAGATGAAGTTCTATCAGAGAAAAAAGAACAAATTAATCTTGTAGGATTACCAAGAAATTCTTCAATTATTTTCGAAGGTAGATGAATAATCATCTGCTTTTAATGTTCCGTGAATAGCCGGGACATTGAGGAAGATCCAAAAAGGCATTTCGTGAATCGATCTAACTTTATCTCTGTTCGTTCGAAAAGAAGGATCCCAAAGAATCGATCTTTCTTTTAGTTGTTGAATCAATCAATGTGTGATATTTTGAATCCTCGTTTCTAATGGAATCGAAATGATCTATGGATTGATCAGAAGATCCTTTCAATTGGCTAGAATCCCTTACTTGAATGAAAATAGATCTTGTGGAATCTTATTGAATATTTGATAATACATTCCGTACCTTGCTAAAAAAATCGATCCTTGTTTACCAACCACACATTATCTAACCAAATCCAATTCTCTCTCGATACGTTCCTCAAAAAATCCGATTTGCTGATTCTTCCCCCAACTAACGTTGAAATCTTGGTGGAATTGTCACATATGAAATTGAGCACAATTTTGCAAAGAAATACCCCACTTGTTTCTAGAGAAGAGAAACATGCTCAATATCATTTGATGGAATAGTTGCCTCAGCTCCTTGTTGTTTGAAGAACCCCCCCCCCCCCTTCAATTGGTCTTTTTTCACGAAAAGCAGTCTTCTCGTGGAGGGGCGGATACTATCAATGTTTTAAGGATCAGAGATCGGATTAGATTGCCAACTGAGTTATGGTTAGACGGGTTTAACTAGATTGAATCAAATAATATATATATATAGAATAAATTAAAATCATTAAATAATTATTTCACTAAAACTTTAAAATAAACATATAATACTGGTTCATTATACAATTTATAAATAATTACAAACTGATCCTACAAAGATTTTAACACAAATTGATAGCATCATTATGAACAGTATGTTTTAATTTGTACAAGCATAAAATTCATTCTAATGGAAAAAAACTAGGGAAAAAAGATGACAAAGGAACTTATGAATAAGTGAATAAAATTTAAAATAAGATATACTCATTTCAATTTTCAATGTACAACATAATCTACTATAAATAAACACAAGTTTAATCATCAACCAATCATCTAGTTTTATTTGTACTAAAAATATAAGTAGTGGTGAAAGTAGGAGTTCTAATATAAGAACTAGTAATAATGAAAAAAATTTCAATATAAGAGGAAGATCTATTGATTTAGATATAAATAAAAAATACAGACATTTATGGGTTCAATGCGAAAATTGTTATGGATTAAATTATAAAAAAATTTAGGTCAAAACTGAATATTTGTGAACGAGTTTAAATACTTAATGATGTAGAAACAAAAACATCACACATTCACTCACAAGTCAGAGGTTGGAGGTGGGGGTGAAGCCGGTGATACAGGTGTGGGACGTGAGGATGGTGCAGACGACTCAAAGCACACCAGAGAGCTACGAGATGTTGCTGTCGGAAAAATTCACTCTCAGTAGGCGATGCTCGCAAAGCAGATGAATGACCTTTGTCAAGTCGGGGCCGCTACAGAAGCACTCCATTGAATGAGTTCATCCGCAACGTCATCCAGCCGCATATAATATTGTCAGACCCGGTCCGGCCCGACCGGTTCTAAAATGGTCCGCGGGTCAGTTGAAACCCGAGGAAGGGTTTGACCCACTTTGACCTGGTCAAACTCGATCAAAACCCGGGTTCAATCGATCGACCCGACGAGTTTAACCGACCGGGCCGGGTCAATTGTTGGAATGGAAAAAAATTGAAAAATAAAAAAAATTATTAAAACATTTATACATTATATATATATATCTTGAAATTTATATTTTAATGTCCTCTTATCACATATATAATTTTTTCACTATTTTTTATTTATAACTACATCACAAGAACCATTTATTGATGTTGATGACTTAATTTATGTTACTTTATTATCTTATTTAATCTGAATTATCTTATTTTACTTTATTATACTATATTTTATATTTTTGTTAAATAAGATGTTATATATTAACAAGATTATAATAAACTCTTTAGCTTATTTTATTCTTTTATTAATTTATATTATCCGATCCGACCATCCGGTTTGATCCGGTCCAATCGGCCCGACTGACCCGTTGATAAATACGATTCGATGGGCGGACCGGGTCTTAGGTGAAAAAACTCCATTCCTATGCTTCGCGGGGGATGACGGTTGTTCTTCCTTTTTTTATTTTTGTTCAACAATGTCTTTGTTTTTTCCAAAGTAAGTCAAAATAATAAATCGGGTTGGACCAATTAGAGTGATCCAATTTGTTTTTTCAATTTAACTTGGTTCTATTCGACTTTTCATGAATTTCGGTTTTTATATCAAATCGGACCAAATTTCTCGTTAGTTCGCAGTTGAACCAAACTAACCTAATTTCTCATACTTCTATATGCCAAATTAAATTCACATATTATCTCTTAACATAATGTCATTTTTATAATTTTTTGGGGATTTTATTTATATTTTTACGAGTCATTGTGGATAAAGCTAGCCAGCTAGGCATAAATAAAATAAAATATTCATTCAGACAATATTTTGAAAATAAAACTTTGTCATGATTTCTGTTAAAACATAAGGTTGACAATTCTTTTCATCACATAAAATAGTTAAGTTTATCATATTCTCAATTAAGTGTCACTTATTCATATTTCCTAGCAACACAATTATTATTTTTTATTTTTAAACTTTTAAAGCATAACTAAACTAAATAAATTATTATTCATATAATTTGAATAGTTAACATTGAACCAAAGCTATGAAGTTCTCCACGAGAAAAATAAAACATTTCGCAATCCGATTAGAATTCATTAAGATCAGTTTGAGGGCCTACGTGACTTCGATTCATGTCATTGTGGCAGTGCGAGACTTTTTTTCATATTTAACTTTCTTATTGGCATTTTTTTCAAGTATACAATTTTTTTCTTCTCTTATTTACATTCCTCACACAAAATAATTTATATATTAAATATAATACATTTGATATAAAATGATTAATTTAATATTTTTCATTTCATCAAATTTTTTATGTTTATTACATATAATTTATTATATTTTATAGTATATTTTTAATATAAATATTTTAATTAATAGAATTATATTTTATATCCACAATTTTTATATTTCATTAAAATACTCATTAAAATTAATATGTTGCATTAATTTTTTCATTATATTCATTAAAATAACTCACGATTCGTATGGATAAACAAAAATATTTTGTTATTAAAATTCTTTACAACTGATGTGATTGAAGAAACTCCTGATGCAGGAGCGAAGGAAGCACGCTCTGCGTCCTCCCTGCACGGGTCGTTAGTTCGGCCATTTATGTCCATTCCTCACTAGCATTCGACAACATCCCATTCTCATTTTGTTTGGTTCCTTTGGTGAGGTCTATTTGGTTAACAAACGATGTGCCCTTACGTTGAGAATGATATGTCATAAACCTCATAATTCAAAGTTCTCATTTTTTTTTATTTTGCTTCTTCCGACAAGGAACAAAATGCAATCATTGCATTTGATTGAGAAAATGTTATATTGGTGACGTTTGGATGCAACACCTTGAACAAGCTGTTGTTCCTCCTTATTCTCGTGAACCAAGCAGGCCCTTGGATTTCTAATCTCCTCCGTTCCCATCCGCCGACGCAACATGGCTGAGCTATTTGAACAGCCATAGGACGATCCATTTCTCTTCTACAAGTTTCATCGGCAATACTTTGTTCTTATGGTTGAATTTGTTCTCAATTTTTTTTGGGGGGTTTTCTTCTACCAGGGCTATAAAGAGGATATACCACATTCCTCTAAGGAGATATTGTAGTTTCATATGCGAGACTCGAGAATTAAGATCTTTGTGTTGGAGCAAAGTTTGTATGCCCTATATAATTATGTTTTGATGATACAAATCTCGAAATATTAGAGTTATATTTAAAATACTAAAAAAAGTTTAAATAGAAATGAGTTGTTTCATACATTAAACTTTTAATTAATATTTGTTTATATTCCCACGAGATTTACATTAATGGGTGAATATAAAAATTATAGATAATTCTCTTATCTTTGTAGAGAAACAAGAGTCATCTCAATTGAATGCTGGTATGAAAAGTTATGTATAAAAGAGTAAAGGTTTAAACTGTTTTATTTGAAATGGACAATTTTGTATACTAAACTTTGAATCATAGTGCCTTCCATAAAATAAAAAATCATCTCATTTGAATAACTTTGCAAAAAGTTATGCTTAAAAAAGTGCATGATGGTCGACCAGTCAGTGCGCAGAATGCACTATAACAGTCATATTTTGGCTTCAAAATTAAGAAACAAGTCCCAATGGTTAAATGGATTTAAGAAGGCTATAAAAGAGGATCCAAAGGTGTAGGAATGATCAAGACTTCCGAGGAAAAGTGGGAAGAACATTTGAGAAGTTCATTTGACCTTCAAGTTGCAAATCTTTCAATTCTTTCTCTCTTACTCTTGTTGAGGTTCCAAATTGTAAAAGAGATATTGCTGAGTGTTCTTGTGATATTTTAATAGTTGTTTAGCTCGGGAGTGAAAAGATGTTATGTCTTACTTCTTGAGCGAAGAAAAGACAAGTGAAAGTCTAGAAATGAAGGAGGTGTGCCTTATCTCTTGAAAAGGAGAAAAAACAAAAGTTGTAAAGGGATTCTTCCTTGTCCCATTTGGAACGAAGGAAGGGTATTAGTGGAATCTTCGATGGTCTCGTGGTCAAGAAGTTGGAGCGAGGACGTAATCCAAGGTGTGGCCGAACCTCGTCAACAAATTACCTTGCGTTCATGTGTTTGTCTTTTTCTCTCTCCTTCCTACTTCATTATTCATATGATTTTATTACTATTGTATTGGTTTAAATATTGACAAAATGATTTTAAGCTTCTGCAGTGATTTTCGTAAATCGATATTTTTGAGTTTAACACAAATTCATCATTTTCTTGATGCCTTGTGATCCTACAATTGGTATCAGAGCAAGGAGCAATGTTGCTCTCATTTATTTTTTTTTAAGATTTGACAATCTTTTAGAGCATGGCACCATTTTTTGAGAATGATCTTCCATTTTTTACCCATCGAGTTTTAATGACTATTTTTTTTTCTTCTTGAAAAATTAAAATAAAAGCATATTTATGTTAAATTGATTTTAATATGTGGGAAATTATAAAAAATGGTTTTGAAAGGCCAAAGAAGATTTTGAATGATGTTTCCATTGATCTTTCCACCTTTGAATATAATAATTTTCAAATTTCACTTGTCAAAATTGATTCTAAAGTTCGAAATATATTTTATTGTGCTTTAGATAAGAAAAGCTTAAATCTCATTTCTAAATGTTCTATTTCTCATGAGATTTGGCTAAAGTTATTATTTAGATATGAAGGCAAGGAAAATGAAAGATATGACACATTGGATGAAGGTGAAAAAAAATTGTCAATTCTACAATCAAAATTTTGATCTATGCTTAATGACAAAAAGGGAGAAAGACGAGATAACATCAAACTCCTCTTATTATTCTACATCTACTAGCAATGATGATGTTGATATCACTTTTGATGTTCATAAAGAATTTGCTTCTCTTATTCAAAAGCATCTTTCTCTCAAAAAGAAAAAGGAAACTTTAATAAATGATTTTCATATCATAAAAAACAACTATGATTCTTTAAAAAAGAAATATGATGCATGCTTAATTCAAATAGATACTTTAAAAAGAAAAAATGATTCTCTTTCATTATCTTGCGCATGAATATTTAAGAGTTGAGAATTCAAAATTGATTGTATTGCATGATGAGTTACAAAAGAAAATATTTCTCACAAACATTCTTAGATAAAAAAAATTACTAATTCTTGGAAAAATATTAATAATGTTAAGAAGCCTATTCATGTTGTCAAAACTCCTATAAAAAATATTTCTCATGCACCACACAAGAAAAATGATTCAAAAAAAATTTTAAAAACACAATTAGATATTATTTGAAATATTCTTATTCTTTGAAACCTAAGCATTCTTATGATTATCATTTGAAAAATAAGGTCTCTTATGATAGTTCTCTTGGTGCTAAAAATTCTCATGTCTCCCATAATGATTCTTTAAAGTTTGAATATCATCATAATTACTCAATTAGACTATCTACTATTTGTCATTATTATAATTCTCATGGTCATTATTCATTTGAATGTCAAATTAAAAAAATCTATCAATATGAGCATGAAATTAATGTAGGTTCCTAAAGGAACCAAAATTAATCATGTTGGACCCAAACAAGTTTGAGTACCAAAATGCAAATAATTTTTGTTTGTAGGTGTGCTTTACAAAGAATGAAGAAGAATGCTTGAAGTAAAGTGGATGCACACACTTTATGGTTGTGTGACATGAAAAGAAAAACAACAATGGAGTTGAAATGAGTTGAGGCATAAAAGTTTATGGTAAAAGTATTTTAGTATATGAAAATGAAATTTGAACTCATTTTGATATGATGCATATTTATGTCTTGAATTTGTCAATTTATTATCATGATATATGCATAAAGATAATATTTGATTATGATTCTTGTGCATAGTAGAATTATATTGCTCATTTAATTTTAAAATTGTCTATATTACTCATGTTGCCTAAATATGTTTGATGGGAATATGTCACATACATAATGGTTAATATATTAATATTTTTGGACTATCTTACTAATTAAATGTGAAAATCATATTTATGAAAAACAATGACACTCATATCAATACTAAAGTTTTCATGCATGATTCTTCACACTCAAAATATGTTGATTTTGGCATTAAGCATGTATAATTGATTTATATCAATATTGTATACTATTTTGCATCTTGATATTTGTGATTCAATGTGATTATATGATGCCTATGATTTTAAAGTATAAAATAATCATATTTTTATGAGCGAAAAATAGTAAATGACTTTATTTGATTGAAATTTGATTCCCACATACTTTTTCTTAATGACACGATATTCTAAGATCTTGATATAATAATTGAATATCTTTCGAATGTTTCAAAATACAAATTTATGCAGAATTTTGAAATTAATACATAATATCTTCTTTTAACTTATGATAATATACTTGCAAAATTTATTTTGTTCACATGCTAAAGAAAAAGAAATATATGTCTATTTTTTACATTTGACATGCTTATTATCATGACTATTCCTTGAATTTGGCAAAACAAAAAGACACATGAAAATATGAATGTGAAGTCTTCTAAATTTGAATAATTCTTGTTTATCTATAAAGAATGTTTCATATGTATAATAAATATGTTTGGCACAAGATTTATATGACTCTTGTATTATGAGCCTTAGTGCATGAGTTTGTTATGAATTTTGACTTATTACACTATATCATTTGGACACACATGCACATTATGATTTGGTTAATCATATTGATGTGTCATTTGAAAAGTATTACATAATGCATCAAATTGCTAAACTCTATGTTTATGCACATGTTTGAAATAAAGCATATCACTAAAGAGATCATTTTTAACTTGCTATATACATCTTCTATCAAAATTGATTTCTATGCTCATCTTTGTGAAATATTTCAACATGAAATCTTATTCTTTTACATTTCAAATTATCATGGCATTTAATGAAAGTTGTTTCCCTTATCCATATTTTGAAATAGCTATTAACATTTTAAGAAAGTGTAAAAGGCTAAACTTTGAATACCTTTTTAATTTTATTTCTTGCCACTAATTTTGATTATTATCTTGAGACAAATAAAGAAAAGAAAAAAATGGATTTGAAGGAGTGCAAACACAAATTTTATGGTAAAAGTATTATTTTGAACATAGAATGAAAAATTGGATATACTTGTGTGTCACAATTATTTGTATTTTATACTTGTCTACTAGTTATCATAATTTGTCCATAAACTTATTATTATTCAAAAGTTTATTTTTGGACATATTTTAATATGTTAAACTTTGGAAATGCTTATGTTATCTATCATGCTTATTTCTTAAAAATTGTGAGTATGAATATTTATTTGGCATTTACTACTTATCACATTTCATGCTTTGTGAGTTTGCAATTGAAAGAAGACTAAGTTTTGAAATTTTAATTAAAATTTGAAAAACATTTTTTTTTCATATGTTTCATTTGTAGTTATCTTTCCATATGGAATATTATGCTATATAATTAATGTGCATAAATTTATGTGGTCATAACTTGATATCATTTGAGTATTCCTATATCATATCACATTTTACTATCAAATTTGGAATGATGCTTAAATGATATCTTTCTTGCACAAATAAAAATTTATATATGTATTTACATTTGAAATGCTTATGTCATATCATAAAATATATTAATTATTTGATTTATATGAGCATGAATCTACATTCTCATAATTTACAAAACTATTTTATCATATCTTGACATAACCCTTATACTTTAGGCATGAAATCTTCATGTTATGAAAATCAAGCTTTGACTTCTCATTCATAATATTATAGTGTTATTGATTTTTTTGAAGAAAAAAAGAAACATATAAAGAACTAAAGAAAGATAGAAAGAGGACGAAAATCGATTATAATGATAGGGGGAGCTTGTTCAAAAGTTTGAAATATTATTTCCTCCATTCACTTATTATTCTTATTGTCAAATCTTTGGTTACTTGATATTATTCAATTTAAATTTGATATATCATTGTTGTCTCAAAGTTTTATGCAATTTTTTATTCCTTATATAATTTTTTGAGACGTGCTATTCATTTGATTTTATATTTTTCCATTATAAATTAGTCATGACCTTAGGGGGGAGTTATTTTTGTCTATCACATATATTATGCATGAAACAATTCTTATAAATGTAATAAAAGAATAGAAATTATTTTTAATCTTTCTTATGACACTTTACATATTGTATCTTATATGACAAAAGGGAGAGAATAAAAATTTTAGGAAGATGACATGATTAAGGGGGAGTTACATATTGTATCTCATATTGTTTTTTATATGCTTTCTGTGTAAACTACTTTTTTATCAAACAAAAATGGGAGAAATATGATAAGAACACAATAGAAATTTATATAGGAGAAATATATATAACTCCTAATTTATTACATGGACCTCATGAATATAACTCTATATGAAAAGTGCCTTACAATTAAGACTTATCTGCATATTTATAATTGTAAGAAAAACTTAGTTTTAGGGAGAGTAAAATTGACTGTAATATTTTTTACTTCCCAACTCATATACTTTTCATATTTCTCTGTTTGTATTCATAAAAAAGGGAGAAATTGTTGGATCAAAATTTGTATGCCCTATATAATTATGTTTTGATGATACAAACCTCGAAAGATTAAAGTTATATTTAAAATGTCCAAAAAAATTTAAATATAAATTAGTTGCTTCATGCATTAAACTTTTGATTAATATTTGTTTATATTACTACGAGATTTACGTTAATTGGTGAATATAAAAATTATAGATAATTCTCTTATCTTTGTAGAGAAACAAGAATATCTCATTTGAATATTGGTATGAAAAGTTATGTATAAAAGAGTAAAGGTCTAAATTGTTTTATTTGAAATGGACAATTTTGTATACTAAATTTTAAAATTGGACGACTGTTCACCTTGATAGTCATTCTTTTCCCTTCTAAAAATAGTTTTGGTTGTTATATGTTTTTGCATTTTCATTGTTTCACACCTATGTGCATACAGGAAAGGATATATAAAGTGGTTTTCAAGAATGAATATATACGATGAATGAAATGAGCATGTGGTGTGTGCTTTTATATTAACTTATTATAGATGTCCTTATGCTAAAAATTTTCTTCATATGTGGTGTTCTTACAACATTTATTTCTAGATCCAGTCAAATGCATTGTGTTCCTTCTCAATTGTATCAGCAATTCTCCTCTGTATTATCATTTGCATACTCTTCAACAGCTTTTCTAATGCATTATATTGTTTGACAAATAAAAAACACTCCGAAATATCTATGTTTATTTTATTCATAGAAAAATCTTAATATCAACTTGATTAACAAATGCCCAATTATTTATAGTTATCTAGGAGTCTTGGTCCATTGTGGAAAATTTTACCAATGTCCCTAACTCTTGTTTAACTTTATTATGTACGAATTCAACCTTATCAATATGAAAACAATGTTGTTCTTAAGAATGGATTGAGGTCTTCGTACAAGACCTTGTTGATCATTTAGAGATCTAGAACATTACAGTTTATCTAGAACCTTATAGTTTTTTCCCCTCGAAACCTAATTGTCTTTCCTAAACAAACTTTTTTTGAGATTGTTAAATCTCTAGGATATAAATTTGTCATGTTGGTTCACTATAAGCTATCCATTAGGTTCCTCCTTTGAGATATATCTAGCAATTGTCTTTGGGATATATATAACAGATGTCTAGCTTTCATTTAGAAGAAAAGCTATTAATAAGTGAATGTGTTTATTTGTGAAAACATGATAGTACAAAAATATTTAAAATAAAAAAAATTAAAAAAAACAAAAAAACTCAAAGTCATATTTAAAATAATAAAAAAACAAAAAAAATTACTACAAAAAAGTGTTAGCTCGGAAGACCACATATTGGACATTTCTCTGGGTAGAAATTGTAGTCAAGATGGGTCTACGGAGATCTGAACAACTATGTGATATGCAAGGTTTGCACTAAATATTCTGATTGTCTATTTTTTGGGCAGAGTATAGTTGTAGATGATTGAATATTACTTTGGAGATGGATTTTTGGGACTCCTGCAGATGTGGGAGAAAGCACATCTAGAACTATAGCTCAAGGTGATGATATGGTGAGCTGATGTGTTGGGAACCCTGCAAGCATTATGGTTTCAAAAGAAAAAATGGATGCATTTTTTGAAGAGAGATGCTAAGTTGATGTCATTACCGTTTGTGCTTGTGCTCTTTCTCAAGAGCGGCTGGTAGGACTATTGTGGAGAAAGACAATATTTTTTGTGCTCCTTTTGACAACCATTCTTTTCCGTTCAAAAATAGTTTTGGTTGTTATATGTTTTTGCATTTTCAAAAATAAAAAAAAGCAGTAGTCTCCATTGCTCCCTCCCCCTTTCTTCTCCAACACTCTATGTTACAACATTGAACTATTAAGGAATATATAATAAGCAAATTTGTGGGCTTGACATTTATAATCATTTATTAACAAGCATTATCATTACTAGATGCGATTGATTTTAGATAGAAACTTGCCTTAACAAAGAAAGATTGGATGATAGGAAATATGAACTTTGTCTTTCTTAAGATTAATTTTGAAATTGCAGACATAGCTATTAACACAATCATATAATCCATTAGGGAACAATGAGAGACTTGTTGCTTCCCAATTTTCATAAAGTTTTGGAACGATATGACTTCTCATCACAGAACAAGTTCAAATAATATCTTTCATCACCCAAGTAAGCTTTGTATCATCTTTTACAACAAATATATATGTAATTGTAAAACCATTAATCACCTCTCTTAAATGTTAATTTATCATGTTGGATCACTAATCATATGTATAGTAGCCTATTGATATGTACTAAGAATGTATAGCTAATATAAGATTATCCATCATAGTTATGTCACCATCATTTCTAGCTTTCATTTAAAACACAACCTTTTAATAATTGAATGTATTTATTCATGAAAACATGATGATATAAAAATATTTAAAAATAAAAAAGTAAAAAAATCAAAAAAATCTCAAAGTCATATTTAAAATAATAAAAACAAAAAACATTACTATCAAATGAAAACAAAAAAGAAAAAGAAAAATGACAGATCTCTAACTTTCTTCTCCAGCACTTTACGTCACAATATTGAACTATTAAAGAATATAATGTAACCATAGCAAGTTTGTGAACATGTCATCTAGAATCATTTATCAACAAAATGATCACACTTACATGTTCATAACATAAACATTATCATTAATAAATGTGATTGGTTTTATATTAAACTTGTCTTCCCAATTAAAGATTGGACGATAGGAAATATCAACTTTTTCTTTCTCAAGATTAATTTTGAAATTGTAGACAAAACTATTACTATAATCATACAATCTATTATGAAAGAGTGAAAGATTTCCTTTTTCAATTCCCAACGATGACGTTTGAAAGTTTTAGAACCACATGACTTCTCATCACATAACAAGTCAATCAATAGCTTTCATAATCCAAATAAGTTCTGCATAGTTATCCATTAGGTTCCTCCTTTGGGATATATCTAATGCTTTTTTATATAGGTTGAGAATGCCTTTTTTATATTGATTGAGATTGTGTAGTATCTTGAATAATCTCTTTCACGATCTTGAAAATTGATGCCTTCTTCTTACTACACAAGAAGTGAATGCTTATTAATGAAAATTATGATGATATAAAAAATATTTAAAACGATAAAAAAGTCAAAAAAAGTAAAAAAAAAAACTTCCACAACATAATTAAGATATTAGAAAATTATTAAAAACATATTACTAACTCCAATGGTATCTCGAGTAACCTCTTTCACAATCTTGAAAATTGATGCCTTCTTATTACTACTTAAGAAGTCGGGTAATCTCTTTCACAATCTTGAAAATTGATGCCTTCTTATTACTACTTAAGAAGTGAATGTGTTTATTCATAAAAATTATGATGATATAAAAAATATTTAAAGCGATGAAAAAAGTTAAAATAATCCTCACATCATAATTAATAATAGAAAATTATAAAAAATAAAAAAATTACTATAATGTGCAATATCTAAGAGCGGAGACATCCAATCTTATACTTATATCCCAAATTTATATTTTCTTTAAGTTTTTTCCCAATAATACATATAGCACAAGTGTACTAATTGTAGAGTCATTCATACGTTCCTTCCAATGACTGTATATTCCCTTTGATCACTATTTTGTTAGTTTGTCATTTTTTTCTTATATGCCACATACAAAATAATAAAGTTAATATAAAATAATAAAATATTATCAAAATTATTTTAAAATAATAAAAAACAAAAAATTACTCATGTTCCACGTTAGAGCAACCCCTTCCCCTCTCATCTTCCGGGACCAATTTGTGTATTCTTTTGTTTCTTTTTTTTGTCACAACATTGAATTATTAAAGAATATAACATAAACATAACAAGTTTGTACTAGACATTTAGGATTGTTTATCAACAAAATTATTACACTTGCATGTCCATAATACAAACATTGTCATTAATAAATGTGGTTTGTTTAAGATCAAACTTGTCTTCGATGGGATAATAGAAAATATTAATTTTGTCTTCCTCAAAATTAAATTTGAAATTTCAGATATAATTATTAGCACAATTGTACAATCCATTAGAGAAGATTAAGAGATTTGTTTCTTCCCAATGATCTTCGAAAGTTTTGGAACAACTTCTCATCATAAAACAAGTCCAATCAATAGGTTTCATGACCCAATTAAGTTTTGCATCATCTTTTACAACAAATATATATATATATATATGTATGTATGTAAATTGTGAAAACATTATTCACATCTCTAAAATGTAAAAATGTGTCATGTTGGTTCACTAATCATGCCTATAGAAGCTATCATCTAGGTTTTTTCTTTGGGATATATCCAACAATTGTGACTGTGTTTTGATATATACTAAGAATGTATTGCTGATATAAGATTTCCATCATAATTATGTCATCATCATTTTCAGTTTTCACCTAAAACACAATACCAACTCTAATAACATTGTGAACAACCTCTTCTATATTCTTGAAGAGGAATTTCTTCTTATTATTAAATAATGTGAATGTATTTATTCATGAAAACATGATAGTATAAAAATATTTAAAATAATAAAAAAACAAAAAAAAACTACACATCATATTTTAAATAATAAAAAACAAAAAAACATCACATCATTTTAATTTGATAGGAGTCAATTGTAGGAGTCAATGTTTTAACAACTATCAATTGTATGTTGTGATTATCGCAATTGAAATATTTGAAAAGTTGATCGTGTATTTTCAAATTAAAATTGGGTAATCATTTTATGAATACCCCACAACTTATTATAAAAACTTACTCAACATTTTATACAGGGTCACTATCATAGATAATAAAGATTTGTTGAAGTAGGGAACCATGGTGAAGTCATTTAGCAATTGTGGCAAGGACGTCCCCTCTTCTACTTATATTTCAAATTTAGAGTTTCTTTAATCTTCTTCTCCCATAATACATATAGGATACGTGAGTCATCCATACATGTCTTATTCTCTCATTTACATTCGTGAAGATAGGATTTGTTCCATCTAATAAAAGTGTTATTTTGTATGTTATGATTTGCTTCTATTTATATTTTGAGTCAAATTGTTAAATTTTAAATGAATGGACCAATAAATTCTTAAATTCATAATCCAAAACTCAATCCTCATCCATCTTCTATCAACTATTTTCTAAACTATATATATTTATGATTTTGGTTAAATTATAACTAATGAGTCAACCATTGGTTGGATAAATATGTTAAAAATGACCAAAATAAATGTCAATGTTTGAATAAAAAATACTACTAAACTAATGAGTATCATAGGAGTCAATTTTTATATTCTTATCCGCTAGAAGTAATGAGTTTTTTTCCAATACAAAAAAGTATAGTGAAATACACTAAAAAGTTAATAATTAAAAAAACTAAAAAACAAAGAAAAATTAAATGAATATTTCAAATTGTATTGTACTATTTTATCTAATGTGGTGTTTGTTTTATAAAACATTTTTTTATGGAAATAAGAGTGTAATGCATAAGAAAAGAAAGATTTTTTTAACAAAAACTAAAAAATCACCTAAAATAAAAATATTCTTTTTATCAATGTTAATTGTTGGAGTGTGAAAAGTGGTGAAACTTCGTTTAAAGCACGAAAAATATGATTTTTGAACATATTAAAATTTAGAAATATAAAGTTCCAATAATTTTTTTACATATATGACAATATATTAAATGTAATAAATGAGAAAAATGTATATGTAGAGCATTTATTGTAGAATGGGTGTAGAGCACTCATTTTGCTTATTAGATTAATAAAATAAATATATATTAAATTAAAGTATGTGTTAAATAATAAATATAATTAAAATTAAGAATATCGAATTATTTGATGATCGTGATCAACCTATTTTAACAAATATAACTAATTTAACTGCTATAATATATTTAGCCCTACATGATACTTGTTTATTATCAATTTATATTACATTAGTATTTTATCTTTTGCAAATTAACTTCATGCTTTCGCATTTATGAGATATCTTTTAAAGTCTTTAAATACTAATTCTCCCTACTATTGATTTCACATATTTTATCCATTATTTATCCACCAAATTTTAATCACAACTTTTTCACATTGAAAGTTTTGGATGTAAAGTTATTTATGTTCTATTAATTTTAAATGTAAAAATTTGTAAAAATAATTTGAAAAAATGAAATAAAATTATACATAATATTTATATTTCTTATCATTTCTTAATGAATATAATGCTTTTTATTTTTTTTTAAAAAATTAATTTTGAGCAATGATCTGGATGTTCATGTACTTCCTTTGTAGTGAGCTTCAAAAAATTAAGAATTCACCAAAAAATTGTGGTTGTAAGGAAAAGTTTGCATTTAACTTAATTAATGTTATAATTTTATGATTTGATGTTTTTATGCAAACTGTTCTTTCTCATCAGAAAATAGCAAAAATATGATTTTTTTTTTTTATAAAACCATAAACTTCTTATCTTAGAGGATGAAAATGAAAGTATTAAACATTTATAACTAAGAATTCAAGGATGAAAATGAAAGTGCTATTAAATTAAATCAACATACTAGTGACGTTTGTTAATATAAATAACAAAAAATCAAATCTTACCTTCTTTTTACCGATATATAGTGCCTATATCACGTCAATATTCCAAACAAAAAAGTGCCAAAATTTTCAAATATTTTGGACGGTTTTGCGCTTGTCAATCAATATCAATAAAATTATTTGAACTTTAAAATATATATATAATAAATTTATTTTATTTCTAAAAATGAAAATTATATTGAACGTTCCTGATTTCCAATTTCTACATGTTCATATCGGTTTTCCCTTCTAATTCCTCCAGGATTTAGAAACATTAAAAAATTAACAGAAGTCTCAACACATATTACCCTAGATATACCTTCAGCGTTCAGAATGGACAAAATCAACAACAACAACAACAAAGCCTTATCCCATTAGGTGGGGTCGGCTACATGGATCATACGACGCTCGTTGATCCATGTTCATGAGATTCGACAGGGTTTTACGCTGGTTGTCGGGGCCTAACACAACCCTCATCCTTTATCAGAATGGACAAAATCACACCTTGATATTTTGATACACAAGGCAATAAGGACAAACTATCAACCAAAATGTATTGATGAGATTAAAGATCTGGTTACGGTGTAGTAACTGTACTGTCCTTAGAAGTATACATGTTAACGGTAGATAAAAGAAGTCTACATTAAGAACTTCTTCATAGTTGGAACAAAAACCTCAAATCGGCTTCAGTCAACTTTGCCAGAGCCTCGGCAGAATTTTCAAGCGTCCTAGAGATGACACATAAAGTTCAATGGCCAAGATTAAATTCTGATGACACTGTAAAAAGCATCCGCAGGTTAAGAGAAATAGTTGCACTGACCCCTGAAAGACGAGTTCCTTTTTCTCTTGCAGCTTCAGTATCCGCTCTTCAATGGTGCCCTCGATGACGAATCGAACAATTCTAGAATCGTGAAAAGAAATGATATTTAGTGGCAAATAGAAGGCATGTAGTCGACCAGCATAATGTTCGAATCGTGTCAAACCTGATAGGCTTGTATTGCCCAATGCGATGAATTCGATCTTGAGCCTGGCGTTCAACTGCAGGATTCCACCATGGGTCCATCATGAAAACCTGTTGAGAATTAAACACACAAACATCTTGTCTTAATACAGTATAAATAAGACAAATTTTCACACTGTTGGCTTAAGGTGAATTGTAGTGTAATAGATGAGAAAAAAAGGAAACAGACAGGCCAAATGCACATCATTGAAGTAGGAACAAAGGAAGTGCTGTTTGCCAAAGTGGTTGCTTCTCAGCAAAGACAAAGGATGGAAGAGAAATACAACAAGAACAACGACACTCATCAATTAACGCAGGAAAAGAATTAATATTTCAAACAATCACAGGCACTGAGTAAATACTTGACAGAAGTGTTTTTCTGATATAACATTTAAGAGATTGGAAATCCAGAATGGGTGCATAGCTCTACATGATGCTCGTACATGTATATACAAGGACAAGAAAACCCCCAAAAGAGTTGCCACTAGGGAAATTGAACATACATTTCTGCATAAGATGGCACCACCAAACAAGCCAGGATATAATGCAGCCGATACACATTTAAAGTTACAAGACTGGTTGCTTGTGCAAGAACCAATTCATAGTTACTAATATCTGCAACCAAAAAAGGTTACTAATTTCTAAATTGAGAATACGATGGAACCAGTTTACTTACATGTGATGCAACTGTAAGATTGAGAGCTACCCCTCCAGCTTTCAAGCTCATCAAAAATATCTTGCAATCTCCATCCTCAGTAAAAGACTTTATTGCTTTATCCCTTTCAGTAAGTGTCATAGTTCCAACTAATTGAACACACTTAACACCAGACTGTCGAGTTGGAAAAGTTAAGTTTGAACAATTTCAATTACGAGGTAGTACAAAACTATATTAGCAGTAAACTTATCTCCTTGAGGGAGAAATGAATCAAATCTAAAAATGATGTGAACTGGCTAAAAACAATTCCCTTTGCCGAACCATCATCTTCAAGCATGTTTCTTATCTCCTCCTCCTACAAAAGACAAACTACCAAACATTACTCAACTTCTGCACGATGGAACAAAATTTGACAAAATATGTACTGGTCCATGATCAGAAAGAAATGTCAGGGGTTATTCAAATATCATTTTGTGACACTGCCTCCAGAATTGTTAAATCTGTGAAGTCAAGTTCTTCTCGCATGCTAAAATCTTACAACAACAACAAAGCCTTATCCCACTAGGTGGGGTCGGCTACATGGATCATACGACTCGTTGATCCATGCTCATGAAATTCGACAGGGTTTTACGCTGGATGTCGGGGCCTAACACAACCCTCCTCCTTTATCCGGGCTTGGGACCGGCTATAAAACATAGGCGGAGATTCGACATGGTATCAATTTAATAAATCAGATTAATATCACCCTACTTGCAATGAAATTTGAAACAAAATGCCTACATGTCAACTTCATTAAATGTAGTTAGCATTGCAAATGTGTTCTGAGAATCCTTCAAACGTGTAGCCACCCGCTTTCTTAATCTTGGCATTGGAACTCGTCTTTCCCTTTCTTTGTATTTACCATACAGAATATTAAAATCTGGTAGAGGCAGGTAGAACCCACTTTTTTTAGCACATTCTAAAATGTTTAGAATACCTAGATGATAAAAGAAACCTAAAACAACTAAAAAACAAGAAATAAAAGGAAGACTTTTGATTTAATACAGTATGATATTATCTATATATACCGGTGCGTAAAAGCATTCAAAACCTTGGATACAATGAGAGTCTTACCATGCATCAACACAAATAAAAGCTAAATTCATGCGAAAAATAAGCATAACAAAAATAAGGAAACTAAACTGAATCAGGAAATGCAAAGGAAATTCATGCTAAAATCTTACAAGGACAAAGATTTTGTCTTACAGCACTTATCCTGTGTGGTGAAGCAAAGGAAATGCCTTTTTTTGGGGGGAAAAGGAAAGGATGAGTAGGAACTTTCTTCCTCATGCATTTATGTTGCATATTATAATAAATACAAGATGAGTGAGTGTGTATATGTAATTAATATTGTACATCATGAACAATCCATGTTTAGAAAAGAGGTGAGATTGAAACGAACAGGAAAAAGGATATGCAACAATCATTCGAGAAGTAAGAAAAGATTATGATAGGAGAATGCATACCAGTGCATCAATTTTTGTACTTGTCTGGAAGGCTTCAATGTGTTTAAGCCTGTTCAATATCCCTGACCTGTATCCTTTAATAACTGTCCTAGATATGTCTTTACAAGAATTATTTGTCGTGAAATCAACAGTAAGAGGTTTGGAACAGGTTGGACATGTCATGTTTCTCATGGTTGCAGAGATGTCAATCAAACAAGATTTACAGAAGAAATGGTCACATGAGGAAACCTGGAGACAATCAAATAATAACCTCAGACATGACGCGTCACATAATACTCACAGATCAGATAACAATCTCATGCAACTAAGGATTCTGATTGAAGAGAAAAATAGTACATTACCACCATATCTTCTGGTGGTTCATGACAAATACCACACTCTTGATTTGCAACATCATCTTTACTTCCATTCGGTGCATCTGCAGTTTTTGAGTATACTACAAGGTACGGATGGTCAACTGCCTGGAGTACTCACAAAATATTTGATCAAATTGGGACCAGTGATAGGTGCATAGGTAAAATCTGAAGAATAAAATCTTTCTTTTTCTTTATCTTCAAGATGCTATTTCAGTGAAGCACCAAACTAAATTAGACATCTATGTAAAAATCCATCAGATATTACTAACCCAAACAAATCCACCCTTAACACGTGTAAAAAGAAAAGAAAGAATAAGGCATTAACTCTCTAGTTGGATATCAGACAAAAATAAAACAATGAACAGTTCTGACTATGAGGGGTAAGCAACACAACACAATGAAAGTATCCTGTAAGAAGAATTTGTCATATTGAATGTAGAGATAAACATCTAAAAGTCCTAGATCCTCAAAAAAGTCAAAGTAAATTTCATGTAACGACCTTCGGGGGTTTTCTCATAATCGTCATCAAACTTCAATTTGTAATTGCATAGTCATCTAACTTTTGAAACATCACTGATGGATACTTGAATAGATGTTTACTAATTAAAACACTGATATGACACCCATGCCAATATATCCTCTCCTCCATATCAAATTTAAAACAGTAAAAGAAATAAAAATAAAAAACATTTTAGTAAAAAAAAAAGGGGCAGCAGCCCCATAAATGGGTTACCGCCGCCTCCTCTCGCATAGGGACAAAGAGGGGTGGTATGTGGCCCCTCTCCTCTCTCTTGTACAGACCTGAGAGAGATAAAAGGAGAGAGGGGGCACTCTTCTGAGCAAATGGTGTTGGGCCCTCTTCTTGAGACTTGAAGACAAAAGAAAAAAGATTAAAAGCGAGTCCATCTATTTCTTACTACTTTTAATTATGAAATACAGAGTGATTTCATAAGCTTCACTTGCTTTCTAGTTCAATAATTAAATTGAAAAGGTGAACATCTAATGGAAAACATAAGTTTTCCTACCTGACGTAGACGGGTAAGAAGGTCAAATATATGCGCATAATTATTCATCAAGGTTCCAGCCACTGCATACCTGGAGACATTAAAGGAATGTCTAAGTCTTCCAAAATATTTTGGAGAAATACAAAGTAAAGACACGTGTTAGCAAAAAAAAAGTTAAGCAATAAAAACCGAGTCCACATAAAGCTAAATTATAAGGATTATTAGATAAAATGTTAAAAACTAATACAACCATGCAGAAAAAAAATTACCAGCACACCACTTTTCCAAACTACATATCATTGATCTAATTCAATAATTCAAATATTAATGGCTCCTCTTGTGCCCAACTTTGAGTTTATTATGCCACCAAAACGAATTTTACTTCACGCAAGACAAAGGAAACAAAAAATAATAGTGGAAACAAACTTCCAAGGCTTATGGGACCCCAATAAGGCACCTTAACCATTATTTTTAACTTCATTTCTAGTTTTTAGCATCACTGGCCACATTATACATAGACCATGTGACCAAAGGGCCAATCACCTAGTCTCCGTTAGGATTTTAATAGATAATACTACTTTCTCCTAAAAAATAGATAATACTGCTTAATAATGCAAATAATAAATAAGTAACAATAGATTAATAATAAGTGTTATTTTAATTTTTAAATTAGGCCTCTTTTCATCCTTACTAGTTTTGCACCTAAATTATAACCATCTCACAAAAATTTTTGCTCATTTTTTTAATGTTAAGTTTACTTTTCCTTTTAACAATAATCAATAACGCTCCAATTATTTTTTTCACAGTCAATATAATGCATGAACATCACACAAGAATTGAATTAATATTTATTAACCCCATAATAAAAAAGAAATTCATGTTTTTTATTCTTATTAAATTTTCTCAAAATCCCTAATAATTTTTCTAAAACAAAATTAACCATTCTACCATTTGTAAAAGAAATATCAAGAGAATTTTATTGCCAAGATAACATTAGTAATTTTGCACTAAAAAAGTAGGGGAAATAACTTTTGATTAAAATATCTTTTAGTATAATAAGAAGCCTCCTAATAAAATTTTGCTTTAGGACTCTGTATTTGTTGAGATGGCCCTGACCATAATGATGATCTTAGAGGAATATACTATATCATACTTGATTGTTTTATCCTGAAAAAAAGATACGTGACTAATTTCCATACAAGATATTTTAATAGAAAACATCACCATTGACACACAATCCTCATAAAAAAGTAGTAAGACAATTGAAATGAAATTTTCTCTGGTTTAAACATAAATTTCAAGATTTCATACAGCATGAACACTTGCAAATCCATAATCGAAAATCTTGCAACAGTTATCCTTGTTCACTATAGAGTCAAGTAAATAGCACCAACCAGATGGCATTGGGCTAGGTCCCCCTTAAGATATGAAAGATAGCCCGTAGTGTGCAAATTTTACAGAAATTAGTTCCTAAAAGTAAAAAATATATACTGTATAGGTTCGATGCATTGGACAACCTGATATCAAAAGTTAATCAAATGCTGAAAAATGATGAATGAGGGCCAGAGACAAGAAATACCCAATAAGAAGACATAGTTGAGATTATGAAAACAATATAAAGCAAACAGGAGCAGACGCGACTCACGTATCAAATTGTACGCGACTTTGGGTATACAATGCTTCATAGAACTCATTTTCATTTTTGTCTAGGGAATTCCGCCTCAAGCAAACCTGCAATGCAAGCAAAAGCAATATGCATATCCTCATTTATTCATCAATCATATATACAGGATAACAGACAAAAGGTACAAGGGTTAGAATGACACTCACAATTCTCGGTGGAAGAGCAAGATCTGCAGCTCTGCCTTCCTTCGTTCGCCTCAACACTATATTTTTCAGAACTCTTTCTTTCAACAGAATCATAGCACTTATGCCCCCATAAGAATTTGAATATTTTTGTATCGGCGCGCTAATATTCTGAGGTATAAAACCACAATTAAACAGAAATATGGACGATGATAACACTTCATACAGTGCCATCATGTTAAAAAAAACCTCTGCGTAGGTTGTTGAAAACACCCACCCTATTCCACCAGCAGAAATGTCTTACAATAGAATGAGGACAAGCACTGCATTGCTTTGCCGAACTGCAACAATAATAAGTATAATTTCGGTGACATTATACAATCTTCAAGTACAAAATAACAAATGAAAACAAGCAATAAGTCATCAAGCTATCCATCTAGTGAATAAATGTAATAGCTGTGCAAATTGCTGGGTCTTCTGTTGGTGTCAGTTTGTCCTAATAGCGTGAAAATAGAACTGCAATAGGCTCTGAATTTGCATTTAGTCTATATCATCAAAGAATGCATTGGACTCCCTCTGAAAGAAGAGACTGCATTTGATAATAATAAATAATATAATCTAGTTGTAAGTTTGTAACAATTCAGTGGAGTCTCCATTTAGAATCATTTAATATAAGTTTTTTTCATGCTCTCTGCCTGATGTCATGGCAGTAATTCATGAATTTTGTTCTGGGAATCATGGATTTGAGCGCTTGAACCGTTTCTATTTGCTCCTAATACCGAAGATACAATCAGCAGAACGAATTAAGGAATATAGACCCATCGCCCTGTCAAATGCAATTTATCTGATTGTGGCAAAAGTTCTGGTCAACAGAGAGGAATCACCAATTCACTGAATCATAGGCCTTGGAGAAGTCAACCTCCAGAAGAAGCCCTTTTTGCCTGTCCTCCGCTCTAAGGAAATAATCTCTGAAGCCATACTATAGCTGTCAATTACAGAGCGGCCTTTAATAAAAGCAGATTGCATAGGGTGCACTAGAGATGCCAAAACCTCAAATCACAAATGCCAATTAACAGACCATATGACATTTGCATTTGAAGTATGCTAAATAATCAACATAATCAATATAACATATTTTTTTTTATTTATGTACAATCCTTCAAAATACTACTTACCCTCGATCAAGTACTTTGCAATTGCAATCCTTGCAAAAGAAATAGGAGAAGGGATAGATTTGCAGAAAGCGAACCTAGTGAGCAATGACAAACATATTAGCTCACTTTAAAGATAGCCATCAGATAGAGCATAGAAGCACAAACCAGTGAGTACAGCTCTCCAACTCGGTTTTGTAAAGGAGTTCCACTCAAAGCCCACTTGTATTCTGATTCCAAAGCAAAAATAGCCTTTGCAGTATTGCACTGTCTGTCTTTGATAAAATGGGCCTGCGTCATAAACAAAAATTGTAAGCATGTAAAGCACTAACTGAGTCCTGTTAGATCAGGAAAGGATTTCAGATACTGCACCCTAAACATGGTCCATTATTTTCAGACTCACTCCTAGTGCTTAGCCCTTCTGGCAATCTGATTGGCAAGCACATTACTTGTACATAATGAATAAACATAGTTATTATGATCATTCTTCATGACACTTTACAAATAACATCAAAGACGAGCTTATGCTATAGTCAAGTCTGCTAACGAACAAAAGAATTACCTCATCTAAAATAATCCATTCCCATCTCACCGCATGCAAAATTGACCTTCCTTCTGATGAGTAAGCAATATTATCAGTTGCCGCATCATGTTCAGTTTTCCGCTTTCCCTTGCCTTTAGCATTATCAAACACTGAGCGATCTTCATCAAGCACGCTTAGATCAGAAATATCTGCTTTTGCTCCCTTTTCTCTATTAATCTTCTTGGCAATTGAAGTTAGCTTCTTGCTCTTTCTGGTTTGTTTAGCTTGCTTCTCAGTGCGACGTGCAGTAGGACCACAAAAGTACTTCAAATGCACTTGCAACTTTCGTTCATAGAACATCTTGCCACACCATTTGCACTTCTCCTTTGGCGGCATCATATACTTCCTAAACTCGAACTCTATTGTCGAGTATGTCGTGATTACAAAATCATAATCATCAAAATTGTATTTCACTTTTCCTCTGTTCGCCCCATGATACACTAAAATTCTAGTGCTCCCTTTCTCTGTGTATCTATCTATTTCACCCACCCACTGAATCACAGCAACTACGGGGCAAACAACAAGGGTGCATCCAGTTCTAGGGAGTACAGAAGATGAAGAACACGGCCCACTGTTGACGCTCGGTGCACTGCACTGTCGACGAAGAAAACGTGCAGTCAGAACGAGGGTGATTGCTTGTATCGTCTTGCCCATTCCCATCTCATCAGCGAGAATCCCACCTTTGATGTCCGAGTTTTCCTGCTTGAGCGCCCAAAAGAGCCACTCTTTCTGGAACCGCAGGAGCGGCAGAATAACATCAGGAGATGGTTCTGCGACCTCCGCCAAAGGCAACTCATCAAGCTTGGAGTTTTCCTTATTCTCCTCCATGAACTCGTTAATCCACCGTCTGTTCTCCCTCTCCCACACAACCCAATCCAATTCCTCCTCTTCTTTGTCCCTCTTCTTGCTGCCTCCCACCTTCGGTGTTTCCGCCTTCTTAACTCTCATCTGAGACCCACGGGCGTTCCCCTCAGCGGGTTTCTCCTCTCCAGACGACTCAAACCCATCCACCGTCGTACTTGGCCCCGCCGGCGCAACCTCCTCTTCGGGAACGAAGTCGGAGTCGTCGGAGGACGAGCTCGAGACTCCCCAGTCGTCGCTTTCGCTGCCATCGTCGTCTACGTAGCAGGCCTTCGACTTCCGCCTACCAACTGCAAGGGCATCATCGGAAGGAATCAAAACAGGACAAAGACGCACAAAATTTTTTTTATCAGGGAGAATAAAAATGGGGGTTCCCGGGAGGCATTCGCAGAGGCGCACCCGATCGGGGGTTCCGTGGACGGGGTTTGCGGGGCATTATCGCCGGTGATGTCGGTGGCTGCTATCGTCCTCGTCGGCGGCGAAGGCGGCCGAAGCGGTGCGAGGGTTTTGGAAGATTCCGGAATCGGAAATCGGAAGGCTTTAATTATTATATTTATATATATGGAAATGAGGAGGAGTTCTTAGCGATGGCGGGAACTTGTGCAGCAAGTTAGTTGCTTATCAGGCTATTATTATTTATTTATCATAAAGTCGAGATTTTACTGTGGAATCTTTCCAATTATATTCGAAAATTTGTTTGTGCTAAATTAAAATTAAAATGAAAAAAATAGTATATATATTACTTTTTCCATCCTTATGAGTAATGATAAAATTTTCTACATTATAAGTTTATAACTATTAGAATCATATATATGTTTTTTTTCCATTGAGCTTTTTGAATTGGAATAATGTAAACTAATTAAACGATTGGGTGCTAGATTTGACACAATGCATTAGAACGATGAGTCAAATTAACTGCATAGTAACATCTTAGCAAATTAAATGATAACTACGAGGTTGGTGATATATTTGTTTGGCCAACATCTTAGCAAAGGATCATGATAGGATTGGTAATTTAATCGTTTTAGTAGTTTTTAAGGAGAATTATGTGACATATGATAACTACGAGGTTGTTATAAAAAGAATTAGCTTCAAAATCTTTAATCAAACTACTTAATCATGTGAGTTTTGTCCATATTTGTTACTTTGATTAATCTCGAATGCACAATAAATAGATCCAACGAAGTTGATGTGCATGCCAAGACTTTAATATTACTAGTCCAAAATCCCGTGTGATGCACGGATGACTAATATTATAAAAATTATATAATATAAAATTATAAAAAATAATTATTATTAAAAGATGATTGATATTATAAAAAATGTAATACATAATTGTAATATTATAATTTTTAATAATTATGAAAATTAATTTATTATCACTTAAATGTGACAAATAGGTAAAGATGAAATATTACTCGGCCTGCATGCAGCCTTCATGAAATTCTACCGAGATCGGTCCGAGCACAATAATTGGATTAAGCTCGGGATAGACAGTATCAAGATGCCCAATAAGATGCTAGGCACGGTCCGACAGTGGGCCAAGAAATCAGACTTAATCTGGTGAACAGGTGATTTATTATTAAGTTATTTTTATTACATATTTAAATATTTAATAATATGTTATAATTATATTACATATAAAAAGTTTATTATATATCTAATAATCATGATACCATATATTATATTATTTTTTAATATCATATATTATAATACTTTAATTATTTTAGTATTAATACAAATTAACTTTGGACAAAAGAAATGAATCATCCGACCACGCAGGATTGGCATAATGACAACTCAACATGACACGACTGATTTTTAAAAAAGGTTATGTCACAATCAAACATGACATGACATGTTTGTCCATCTTTACAAATAGATTAATCTATTTTAAAAAGTTTAAAATTTAATTTAAATATACCAAAACTCCAGCATCTAATTAAATTATTTTTCTTCTTAATAATTAATATTTTCAATAAATATACTTATTTTGTTATTTATAATATTTTAATTATTTTTATAAGGAAATATTATTTTTATTGGACTCAAATTGAATTATTTGTTTTATTTTTTAAAAAATTTTAAAATAAAACAATATCTTCCAAAAATGAAATAGTATAATCTTGTATTATACTTGTACATTATCTTTCAGAAAGAAAAGAATATTTATTTAATCATACTGAAATTTAATATTTTTTTCTGAAATAATACATTATCTTTTAAGAGGAAAGTATTTTTTATTATACTTGTCCATTATCTTTCAAAAAGGAAAAAATAATCTTAATTTGGACTCAATTTCTTAAACTAATGTTAATTTTTAATTAAAAACTAACTCATTATCTTTCAAAACTAAAAAATAAAATAAAATAAGCTTATTTAGTTTATTATACTTCTAGCTTCGACAAAGGAAAGTTTATTTATTGTAATCATCATAAAATTGAATCATTTATTTTTTATTTCTAAAATAATAAAATATTTGTTTTAAAAAGAAAATTTTGTTTATTTTAATCATACTCAAATTGATAAAAAAAGAAAGAATTAATCTTAATTTAACTCTAATTGAATTATTTATTAAAAAATGAATTACTATTTACTTCTACTTACTCTTTAGAAAGGGAATATTATTTATTTGAATTATACTCAAATTGATAAAAAAAAAAGAAATTTTAATTTGATACCAAATGAGATCTTCATTTTAAGTTATTTTTTAATTACAAAATTAACAAATTATCTTTAAAAACAGAAATATTTTTTACCTACACATTATCTTTTAGAAAGAAAATATTATTTATTTTATCATAGCCAAATTGATAAAAAAAAAGTGAATATTAATATTAATTTGACTCAAATTGAAATCCTTATTTTAATTGTTTTTAATTTCGAAAATGACAAATTCTCTTTTCAAAAATTAATTATTATTTACCTGTACACTATTATTTAGAAAGAAAAATATGATTTATTTTAATCAAACTCGAATTGATAAAAAGAAAATATTACTCATAATTTGACTCAAATTAAATTATTTATTTTAAAACAAAATAAGTTTACTTTTAATTCAATTATTTTTTGGATGCTTATAATTATTTTAATCAAACAATCTTTCTTCTAAAGAAAATAAAATATTTAAATATTAATAGAATTTTAACTCCTACTTAGTAAAAAGTTCCATGCATGCGGCCACCTCATGCCTCGCCAGCGCCAAGTTACCTAACTAATTGAAATTCTTATTTTAATTTAAAAATAACAAAACTCGTAATATATTAATTTATCTTATTTAACTAATTTTGTAGGGTTAGTTTTATCTTTTATATTTTGAACATCACATTTTAGAAAGGGAATATTGTTTATTTTAATCATACTCAAAATTATAAAAAGAAAAGATTAATCTTAATTTGTCTGAAATTAAATTATTTATTTTAAATTATTTTTAAATTCGGAAAATAATAAATTATTTTTTAAGCTGATAATCACTCATAAATTTAATCTTCTTTTATTTTCTTGCATTATATAACAAACTATTGTAAGATAATGTTTATTTTCTGAAAAGTTTGAATTATATTTGTATATACATTAACCAATATAAAAATTTGACACATATATGGTGTTATGATGTCGCACTATTGTGTTTTAAAGAAAAATATATTTATTTAATATAAAAATATATTATTTTTAAATATTAAAATTATTATTTATTTTATTATATTTTGTGCATTATCTTTTAAAAAGGAATGGTTTTTTTTATTTTAATCATAACCAATTGATAAAACGAAAAGATCAATCATATTTTGACTCATATTAAATTGTTTTTTTAATTGTTTTTTAAATTCTACTAATAAGAATATGCTCATAAATTTAACCTTCTTTTATTTTGGTTACCTTATATAACAAACCATTATAATTTATCTTATAAATTTATTATACTTGTCCATTATCTTTAAAAAAGTAAATATAAGAAAAGATTAATCTTAATTTGACTCAAATTGAATTATTTATTTTAAATTATTTTTAATTTCAAAAATAACAAATTATATTTTAAATAGGAATTATTATTACATAATATATTATTTTCATTTCCGACGGTTGTATCCATCGGAAATAATTCTGTCGCAAAATCCGTCGCAAATTGGGACGAATTTCTATCCGTCGAAAATTGCTCGTTGGAAAATGGTAATTTTCTTGTAATTATATTATTTATCTTTAACATACCCAAATTGATATAAAGGAAAGATTAATCTTAATTGGACTCAAATTAAAAAAGGAACGATTTTTAAAAAGGAACCAATTGATAAAAAGGAAAAGGGATGATTTTTTTATTTTAATCATAACCAATTGATAAAACGAAAAGATCAATCATATTTTGACTCATATTAAATTGTTTATTTTAAATTGTTTTTTTAATTCTACTAATAAGAATATGCTCATAAATTTAACCTTCTTTTATTTTTGTTACCTTATATAATAAACCATTATAATTTATCTTATAAATTTATTATACTTATCCATTATCTTTAAAAAAAGTAAATATAAGAAAAGATTAATCTTAATTTGACTCAAATTGAATTATTTATTTTAAATTATATTTAATTTCAAAAATTACAAATTATATTTTAAATAGGAATTATTATTACATAATATATTATTTTTATTTTCGACGATTGTAACCAAATCGAAAAATCCGTCGGAAATAATTCCGTCGTAAATTGCGACTGATTTTCTATCCGTCGAAAATTGCTCGTTGAAAAATGATAATTTTCTTGTAGTGATATTATTTATCTTTAACATACCCAAATTGATATAAAGGAAAGATTAATCTTAATTGGACTCAAATTAAAAAAGAACGATTTTTAAAAAGGAACATAAAAAGGAAAATGAACGATTTTTTTTATTTTAATCATAACCAATTGATAAAACGAAAAGATCAATCATATTTTGACTCATATTAAATTGTTTATTTTTAATTGTTTTTTAAAATTCTACTAATAAGAATATGCTCATAAATTTAACCTTCTTTTATTTTTGTTACCTTATATAACAAACCATTATAATTTATCCTATAAATTTATTATACTTGTCCATTATCTTTAAAAAAAGTAAATATAAGAAAAGATTAATCTTAATTTGACTCAAATTGAATTATTTATTTTAAATTATTTTTAATTCCAAAAATAACAAATTATATTTTAAATAGGAATTATTATTACATAATATATTATTTTCATTTTTGACGTTTGTAATCCGTCGGAAATAATTCCGTCACAAAATCTATCGCAAATTGCAACGGATTTCTATCCGTCGAAAATTGCTCGTTGAAAAATGGTAATTTTCTTGTAGTGATATTATTCATCTCTAACATACCCAAATTGATATAAAGGAAAGATTAATCTTAATTGGACTCAAATTAAATTATTTATTTTATAATATTTTCTATTTTCGAAAATAAATTTTTTTAACAATGAATTATTTTCATCTATACATTATCATTTAGAAAAAAAAATATTATTTATTCTAGTCACACTAAAAAGAATATGCTTCTAATCAAAAGATGCTATAAACTTAACCTTCTTTTATTTTGTTAACATATAATTAATTCAAAATTAAAATAAATTTTCATCAAATTAACAATAAAAAACTTAATCTAAACATTTTTTTGGTATACGAACCCTAAACCCTAATGAAATATTAATGTCATTTTGTATATTTGGATTTTGATTAGAATATGAAATAGATTATGATTATTGTATTTTAATGATTAGTTATAGAGTTGTTTGCAGGTGATGAACTAAATTACGTAGGATGATTAACATACACGATTTTTCTTACTGTAATCTGATAATATATATTTATATATTAGGACGATATTATCAGTGTTAATATTAGGATAAGTATTAGGATTAGTTATATTATTTTCATGATTAGTTACGTTTAGGATATAAAGTTAACATATGTAAATATTTTTATAAATATTATGTCAACTTTGGAGGATTAAAATTAGGATTAGTTTAAAATAATTTTATATATTTGATTATTTAAAAAACGTAATCCGATAGGATGTAGTGTGATTAGTTACGTCTTTTACTCAAAGTTAACATATATAGTACTTATTTATATATAAGGATTATTTTATTAGGGATAATATTAGAATATTAGTTATATTATGATTAGAATTAGTTATGTTTAGAACACAAAGTTAATATATATAAACTAATTTTTATTAAAATGACACATGTCATCACCATAATAAGCCACTTATCATGCTCTCATACCCTCTACTTTTACCTCTATTTTTATATATGTAGATTCTTTTGGGTAGATTTTTGTTGAAGTGTTTAATGTATTGTTTTAATACAAACACGATTGATCATGGTGTTTTCATTTTCACCACCAAAAGTATCGTAGGCGTATAGAAATTTTAGGTAGGATATTGGAAAAGGAAAATGAAGGTATTAAAACATAAATAATTGTTGATATATACATAGGACATTCATTAGTCGAATAATAATGAATTTGAATTTGATCACTCCACAACTTATAAACCAAAAGAAAAATCAGCTCCAAGAGTTTTGAGCTAGAATTTGGACATTATCCTTATCTCTAGATAGGACATTCCCGTAGGTCCGTTTAGACGAAGAATATTTTTTAAAAAAATAAGAATTTTTATTTAAGAGAATATAATATTTTTTTCATGTTCTTATTTTGCTCTTTGTTTGATTCGATAGAAATAAATTTTAAATATATTTTATTTTATAATAAATGAAGAGTTACAAAGTGATAAAACATAAAAGAAATATGTATATGTAATATTTAATAAATTTGTCGGTGAAATTTGATCGAGTTGGATATGATCAATCAGCTCCTATCTAAACAATATATTGTCCATAAAACAGGGACCATAAACAAATGGTGTTAGTTTTATTTATCAAAATGAATTCGTTAATTTTGTTTAGTTTTAATATCCTATCGAATTTATCCGTCCACGCAAAAAAAAATGCAATAAGATCATAGTTCATGAACGGTGATATACGCGAGTTAATTTATTGTTTGAAAAAAAAAATAGGATAGAGAAATGATGAAATATAATTAGACTAGTAGAACAATTAGACTGGATATTGAGATATCAATTTAATTTTTAAAAACAGTTTTAATATATTAAAAAGCAGATAAATGATCAAATATAATTTTGATGCTATATAGAGAAAAATATGAGCACCAAATTTTGTTGGACCACCCTCATCGACACAACCATGGTCCATATCTTACCCAATTGAAATCCGACAAGTTAGGATTCGGATTCGGATGTTGATTTCAAACTCGGCTCCACCCAACCCAATTATTCCAATTAATTATTATTTTTTTCGTGCGATTGGATTGACCATTCAATAGTTTTTCAGATCTTTTTATGAACAAAAATATGTGTTAATTTTTTTTATTTTTGTAGATAATTAAGAATTAAAAATATTAGAGATTAAGTATCATTATGGTTATCAATTTTAATCACAGTTTCATATTATGTTGCCATCAAATCTATATTATCCCTTTTCAATAAACGTTTTTCCTAGTTTGGGAACTTTTTGTTTGGAAGAGGTTGAGAGGAAGAATTTGATTTAATAATGAAAATATTTTTGTTATTCAAGGACTTCTATTTAATTATCTTTTTTACACATCTGCAGATAATATTTTTAAATTTGATCTTTAGCAACATTTTAATGCTACAAATAATAAAAAAAAGATAGCATCCGATTACTTTTGACTCAATTTGATTGGACTCGTCTCAGCTTGGAATATCGAAGTCAGATTGGGTCACTGTGTTGCAAATTTCATCAAACTTATCCAATCAAATTTGATATAATTGCGTCGAGTCTCCATCTCAGGACTTAATTTACGGAGTTATAAATTGATCAAGATAGGAAGAATAAATATTATGTAATATCCGATAAATTTGTCAATAAAACAATAGAAAATTGCTGTATTATAAGACTTCCACACGTAGGTTCCACTTTTTTCTCCTCTTTGAAGTTTAATACTTTAATCACATTTTTTAAATTATACTTGAGTTTATATGTTAATTAACTGAAAAAAATGAATTTACTTGGTATATGAATTAATTAATTAACAAATGAGATAGAAGGAATATAATTACCTTTGTTTGGAAAATATAAGCAGAAGAATGAGTACTTATCGCTTGACAGTAAGAATAAGGAAAAGAGACACGTTGCAGTCGTTTGACACCATTCCACACAAAAATATTTAATAATTACGAAAAGATTAAATAAAATTTATGAGGTTCACTCTAAATTATGTTAAGTTCTTGGATTGTGAGACTTTGATGATTAGAAGAATATAAAATAACTCAATCATCATGAAATTTATATAGAAAATTATAATATAAAATAAAAAGTAAAAATCCTAAAATCAATAAAGGGTCATATAGAATTAAACTTGATTTAGATTGAAGACATTATCAACATAAATCAGTAATGTGTGAACTTTTATTATAATCAGTTCATTTTGTTAGGAATACAATTAATCATTCCTAATTATTTTAAAGTGAATAAAGTTACAGTTTCATGTGTCAACTGTCTTGGACAATTGATGAACACAGGGACTAATCACTGCTGCGGTAACTACCACGTATACTACAAGTATATATATTTTTCATGGCTGCACTGATCTGCTTGTTGCGCTCATGCCCAGTTCGTCATCCCTGACCACCACCAACTCCTCCTCCTCCTCCTCCTCCCCCGCCGCCGGCGTTGGACCCTCCGGCCGATCCATCCCCTCCGCCTCCGCCGCTTCCGCTGCTTCCGTTGGCGTTTCCAAAGCCCGAACCGCGGGCGACGACGCCTCCGGCGCTCCCTTCTCCACTCCCGCCGCCAGACGCTCCGCCTCCGCCGCCGCCGGTCCCCGCGCCAGCTCCCGCGCCGCTGCCGGTGCTCACGCTCACGCCCCCGCGGCCCACCGTAATGCCGACCCCGACGCCGCCGCCTCCCCCCACGCTGACGCTGCCGTTCTTCGCGCTGGCGGCGCCGCCGCCGCCGACGCCCACCGCGACGCTCACCCCGCCCTTCCCGATGTGGATGCCGACTCCGACGCCGACGCCTCCGCCGGCGCTGGAGCCCCCGTCGCGGGTCGAGCTGACGCCTCCCCCCGCTCCGCCGCCGAAGGATATGTCAGTGTCGGAGCCGTTGCGGCTCACGCTCACCCCGAAGCCGCGGCCCCCGCCCCCGCCGCTGCCGCCGTTGAACTTGAGGCCGAAGAGCTTGCTCTCGTTCAGAGCGCTCTCCTTCAGCTGCAGCAGGGCTCTTGCATGGGCCGGCATCGGCGAAAAGGTGGCGAAGAGGGTTGCATGAAGTATCAGAGCCAAAACTATGGAGAACGGCATCGCCATGCATCTAGTTGCACTGCTACTCATCATCGTGTTAAAGGTTATGTTATCTATGCATGAGGTTATGCCTATGGTGTGGGTAACATGCGCTATATATAGGAAGAGATGGGATCAACTTAGCTCCTTTGTGGCTGTAAGGTGGCGAGTGGCGACTATGGACTCATGGAGTGTGCATGATGTTTCGATGTTCGTGTTAAAGGTTATGTTATCTATGCATGAGGTTATGCCTATGGTGTGGGTAACATGCGCTATATATAGGAAGAGATGGGATCAACTTAGCTCCTTTGTGGCTGTAAGGTGGCGAGTGGCGACTATGGACTCATGGAGTGTGCATGATGTTTCGATGGATGGAGAGAGAGAGAGAGAGAGAGAGAGAGAGAGAGAGAGAGAGAGAGAGAGAGAGAGAGAGAGAGAGAGAGAGAGAGAGAGAGAGAGAGAGAGAGAGAGAGAGAGAGAGAGAGAGAGAGAGAGAGAGAGAGAGAGAGAGAGAGAGAGAGAGAGAGAGAGGAGTGCTTCCGCACCTAACAAAGAGGGACCAGCTATAGAGGGGGGAGAGAGAGGTGGGAGCAGCCTTTGGATTTGGAAGCCTCCTCCTTCTACACTCATTCTTGTGGTCAAATGTCATCTTCATCACCAACAAGCTGCCTTTTTACTCTCCCTCAGTCTCTCTCTCTCATTCATTTGTCAAATGGTGCAGACTTTGGGATATGCATGGTTGACATACATAAAAACGTCCAATTGATTGATGAATTTTTTTTGTAGCTGTAAAGTGGACTTAAGAGTTGAACTTGATTCTCCTGTCCTGTTAATTTATTATTATTCTGCATACTTTTGGCCCCTAGCTGCTGCTAACTAATTTTGTATATTTCTCCAATGGATTAAGACCACAGTACTTGTGACATATACAATTAATTCGCATGACCCCTATTAGTTACAGGAGTATGTATGCAAATAGAATGCTACAATTTAATTGACTGGTCCAATATTCTGCCTAATATGTTGAGAAGATGCGATTAAGAACTATCTTCCGACTTAGAACTTAGAAGTAGGTGTGGTATATATCTTTGCAGCTGGAGAATTTGCCACTTCACTAAAGACTATGCATGTTATTAATAATCACTGAGAACAAGAACTAGCCTAAGTGTTGTCACTGCTAACGGAACTGGCAAATTGTGTGCCATCGAGAGGATAAAATGTCGAATGATGTTGGGGATTTGGTAAGTCAAAGTTTGGCACAGTGCAAAGATTACAGTCAGCCATGAGAACACAGTCAAGGATTACCAAATTGTAAGTGTAAAGTATGTTGGCTTAAGTTCCGTGTTGAATTAGGCAAGAGCCACTGTAAAAAAGATTGTAGATAAACTGCATGCATGCACTTATGAAGAAACAAAAGAATAATAATATTTGAAAATTTTGAGCAGCAAAAATTTTAGCATCCTTTTTGAGTTTAGAATTCACATTATTATATAGTATGTTACATGTGTGTCAAATAGCTAGCACCAACTTGTGATTTGAAAGGGATAATATATATTAAAGAAACCATTCATCTGCAGCCACAAAAAAAAAAAGGAAGAAAGAAAAAAAAACGTAAGAACATTTTTTTATAGTTTAGTTTTGCAATTTGCATCAATGTGAAGTGCATGCTGAGGATTAATTTCCTATAATTTGGAAGAGATAGACTTGAGACGTGCTTTTCATACCTGGTCACACGGGCAAAGTGAAATGGAGATCAGGTTTTTCAAAGATTTTTTTTTTTTTTGCTGAATTCGACATGATACGTCATTTTACCAAAGATGTCAATTATAATTAGTGGCATTGTTTTTTATTTAATATTTGCACTTATCTTATTGGAAAATGAAATATTTAATAATCAAGCCAAGTGTATGCAATGCAAATGTTTAGTTTCATATCGTTTGTTCCGTAAGTTAAATATTACTATTTTTTAATAATAAAAGTAGTTACATTTTTTAAAAAATGTTAAGGGGCTATTTGGCTAAACTTATAAGTCACTTATAAGTTAATTTATAAAAATCTTAACGTTTGGTAACTTAAAATTTTGATTAATAAGAAGATATCAAATCTACTTATAAGTAAAAAAAAAATAAGTAGAGGAAGGGGTGCTTATTTTTTTTTTAAAAAATAAGTCAGGTAATTGTCTCATAACTAACTAGTTGTTATTAATATAAGTAATTTTATTCAAACGTGTAACTAATTATTTTTAAAAATAAATTTCAGTCAATAAAATACTTATCAGCACTTCAACTTATCAGTTATTTTATATCAGCTAAGCCAAACGGAGCCTAATTCTTATTAACTTGTGTTATTTTTATTTTAATAAATATTATTTTCATTTTATTATTAAACTTGTTTGTATCATTTAATTTATTAAATTTTAAAATTATTTTTAAGTAAAATCTGTTAGAGTTTCAAATGAGAAAATTGGTTGATTCTATATAACTTATCAATATCGTATTATCTAATTATATGGATAATAAATCTTCTTATATTTCTATTTGTTGAGTTTTTTTCTACAGGAATTTGGCATGTTCGGTTATGTCAAACATCAACGTTTTGGAGCTGGTCTTATTTTTGAGATAATAAATGTCATTTTTGTTACATGATTTTGATTGTATTTCTTTCTCTCTACATTGTGTGAGAACATTATTAAGAAAATACGATTCCTAGGCCACCCTCTTTTAATATAACTTTTATCAAAATATGTAGTAATAAAAAAAAGGATTTAATGAGGTCCTCCCCCTATAAGGGAGGAGGAATCCCCTCCCCTCATCCGACGGGTGCAGATTTCATGGACGGTTCAAGAGGTAAAACGAGCGGTTCGGTTCATCGAGGGAAAAAATGTGCATGGTTCAGCGAAAAAATGGTTCAGCGAAAAAAGTCGAAGAAGACGATGCGGCGAGCGGAGCGAACCACTGGCGACGGCGAAGACGCTGTGGCGACGGCGAAGACGCTGTGGTGACGACGATGACCATTGGGCGGCGGCAAAGACCGTGCATCGATGCCTCGACAGCCGCGAAACCTCGAACCAGATCCGCGAAACCTCGACGGTAAAAAGATCCGGCCGCCTGCGGCCAAATTCGACCGCCCGCGCCGGATCGTCCGCTGGGCGGCCCGATCCGGCCGCCTGCGCCGGATAGGCCGTTGGGTGGCCAAATCCGGCCGCCTGCGCCAGATCGAACGTCGAGCGGCCGGATTTGGTCGCCCGTAGCCAGATCTGGCCTCTGGCGGCCAGATTCGGCCGCCCGCGCCAGATCGGACGTCGAGCGGCCGGATCCGACTGCGAGCGGCCAGATCGACGGCCATCGCGAGAGAGGGGGAGAGAACGGAAAGCTTCCGAAAGAAGAGAGAGGGAGAGGGAGCGGAAACCTCGACGGCCGCCGAAGAGGGAGAGGGAAAGAGGGAGGAAGAAGAGAGAGGAAGAGGGAGAGGGAGAGGGAGCGGGAGGGGGTGGTTCGGTCGGTTCGAGCGAGCGATTTGAGAGGGGAGATGGCGGTTCGAGCGAATTTTTAAGCGTTGAACCGTGCATGAAATCCATGCCCGTCGAATCTCCATCCAACGGGCGCGGATGGGGAGAGGGAATTCCTTCCCCTTAGAGGGGGGAGGACCTCCATTAAATCTTAAAAAAAAATTATGTGGAACACTTTTCTAAAAAAAAAATCACTGCAAAATCACTTCAACATGGGCTTTAACTTAGACCTGGGCTGGTAAAATTATATGAGCCTCATTTATATGCTGCATGGGCTTTGATTGAACTGTTGAGTCCTTTAATTTTTTTTTCCTATGAACATTTTGGTGTTCTCTCTGCTTAATCACTCTAATACTCGTAATTCGTAAACTGTGTTCAATATATAATAAAGACCCTACCTTAATCAGAATGATATCTTGACCTCATAAAAGCAAACAGCCTAATAATTAAATATTAATAGCTCACGTAAAAAAAAACCTGACGAACCCGAAAAATTTATCCGACACAAAGAAATTTAACTAAAAAAAATCGAAAACTATGAGTCCAAATATAATTCAGGATGGTTTTTTTATAAACTAAAATTCACTAGTTAAAATTAGGACTTAACCCAAAAAGATCGTTACGTCAGTGAAGTCCCTTTTTAAAAAAAATTATATAATTAATTAATAAATTATTCATTTTTTATTATAAACATAATATTTTTGTCTAAAAATTTTATGTTCTTCTAACCATACTATCGAACTTTAATTTGATAACTTTAAAATTTTAATAGCAAATATATTTAATATTTTTGGGTTAATTTTAATTTTATATATTATTAAAATATAGTTATATGAAAGTGGGACTCCAAAAAAGTATTCAAAGAAATCGATTCACTAGAGGGAACATTTTTACTTTTTTAAAATGATTTCGAGATTAATCTAAAAAATAATATTTTTTTAGATTGAAAATTCGATCATACCCGAATTACTTTCACCACCGCCTATCCGGGATAATAAAAAGAAAGAGATGAAATCAAAATAATAACATTTTCTTACCAATTAATTGATTAATCTATAATGAAATTTAATAAAACGATTTTAATTAATTCGGTCATTCGTATAATATATGCATATATCCTCAGATCGACTGAAAACAAAATGACCGATGGAGCCAACACATCAATGGCCCTTATTATTGTTCCGTGGCACTTTCCACCCCTATGCAACAAAAAGAATTTCACGCAGAAGGCATATGGCACGTTCTTTCTTAAGAAAAGGACAATTATCATGGTTTAATCAGTTATTTGTTGTATTATTTTGTATGGCACATCTTATAAAAAGAGGAGCTTCTTCGTGTAATAATATAAGGATTTAATAGGAGCGCCTTGCTCCCAACTATCATGGGGGCGCGACGGTGAGATTTTGCGAGCGCGGTTCATCCGAGAACGATAAGAAAAGGATTCATCCTGCGATTCAGGCCGCTCGCTCAGCGTTGGTCGGTCGGTCGCTCAGCCTCAGTGTGGAAAGGCCTCTACGTTGGTCGTTCGGCCTCTGCGAATGGCATGGTCGTTTGCTCATCCCCGGCGTCCTTAAGCATCAAAGACCTAATTCGCGGAAAGCGCTCCTTAAACATCTAACCAGTGAATCCCAATCTGCAGCAAGATGTCGCGAGAGCGCGTCGAATGCAAAAACAAGTCGAAATTCGACGAACAGGTCAGATTATTTAGGCAAAATGATGCAAGTGAAGTTCGGCAATGGTTTTTGAGTGACGATCTAAAACATACCACCAAAGTTCTCCGATGGCGTTTCGATCGCGAGTGGCTCCTCCAAAACCTTGATGACTGCCTTTCGATCACAAGTAAAGCTGGCGGCGCGAGTGTGTTTCGATCGCGAGTGAAGCACACCGGTGTTTTTCTATAAGGCTCGATTTGTTTGGGGCAAAATGTCAAGATGAACCGGCGCTCATCAAATCCCACTGTCACGGACCGCTTCAAGTGAACCGGTCGTTCTCGGAATCGTGCTCGCGAAATCTCACCGTTGTCCAAATAGTTGGGAGCAGGAGCATCCCATTAAATTCATAGTATAAACACAATTGAAAGAACAACGTGTGATAATCAATGATTTTAAAGAAGAAACACCAAATTAGATCCTTAACAATATCAAATATTAGATTATACTGATCACGTTACACTCAAATGCACTATAATGTTTTGTTCTCAGATTCGTAACATTATATTGTCTTATGATCATATTGAATGTTATTTAGTAAAGGGCTATTATGTCATATATCTTTCGATTATGGAATCTATATTAATTGTTATATTTTTGGCACAAGCTTCTTACAAGCTTTTTTTTTAAAGGAAAAGATCATGCTATTAAACTGAAATTTGATTATCCAAGTACATCATATGGGAGAGATCATCAGGAGGATCCCAACCCACAAAAAAATTAGAAAATGAGGCACGAGCTCTCTTTGCCAAAAAAAATCAGCAGCCAAGTTGTGGCTTCTGTTGATAAAAGTGGGTACAAAAGTGTTTAAAGAGTTAATCAAGAGAAGGATGTCGCTAATAAGAGTCTCGATAAGCTAGGCGAGACTGGTTCTTGAGGATGGCAATGAGGCTGGCAGAGTGAGATGGGAAGTGGATGGACTTATGATTCCATTCCAAGCATCGCAGTAGTGCACATTTTAAAGCCTATGCCTCATATTCCATAACTGATGCATGCAATTTTATACATATTTTTCATGCATAATTTAGGTTATTTTTTATAGTTTTATCATGGCATGCATCTATTTTCTTATTTAATTTTCTAAAATTTGTTAGAGCAAAAGCTACCCACATTTGGTTTATTTTAATCTCAAGATTATCAATTAGGAGGTGAGTAGCGATTGGACCGGAAGAATGCGGAAATCGGAGCATAACAACATGTTACGCTACTTTATACAAGAACTCGGGCCAGGTCATCATTACACCTGGGCCGGGCTGAACGTGAGACCGAACTCGACACGAAGTGTGCGCGACGAACGAACTCAGGCCGGGTACCTTGTAACCCGGGACAAGTTTTCTTATATTTTATCATATGGCTCAGATTTTTACCTTGTTTAACATGAAGTTAACGTCCTAAAATGACGTGTAACCCTAGGAGAACATTCTCCCTTATAAATACTGCTCATTGGAGACTTTGGCCGCATCCCATTCTCGTGAAATTCCGTACCCTAGCCACTGAGAAAAGGAACCGTTGTTGCTTATGTGCATTCCAGAGGTTTTCTCCATACTTTCCGGTGATCTTCTTCGATGTCCACTCGACCGAGGAGCGGAACAGAAGCATCATTCAACTCTTGGGGTCCCCTCTATAACTTTTAGTACACTTTCGTGCTAACATTTCTCGTATTGATGTCAAAACGATTGTCTATGGAGTAGTTTCATCGTTAGGGAAAGACTAAAGTTGAACCCTGGTTTTGCTCTTAAATTATTTTAGATTTTAGACTTCTGTAAACTAAAGTTTAGCCTTTGTTTAATACTTTTATCATAGTTGGATAGATTTACATGTTTATTATTAGTTGTTTTGTGTATGATAATTGAGTGAATTTTGTGTGTGAATTGCATGTGAATTTTGTGCATGATAATCGATCGAATAACACTAGAATCTGTTTTACACTTAATCCGGGTCGAGCACCTACGCAACTCATCCAACGACCCGAGCCAAGTATTTTGTGTGACGGATACTTGGGCCAGATCATCCTGAACTCGGGCCGAGTCAGCTATTCTAAGGTCAATTTGTCGGTAATATGTTTGAGGCCATAAATTGTGGATTATTATCTGATTGGTTTCGGTATTTAATAACATAGATTTGCATATGAAAGTATCATAATTATCATAGATTAAAAGTTGATTTGTTTAACATCTTTTATCTATTGATAATTATAATAATTAGGTTATCTTAACTGAAACCTATATTGTTAGCGATCTTTCCATCACAAAAATCTAATTATGTTTTGATTGTTAATTAAGAGCAAACCAAGGGGATACAAGGTCTGAACCATAACTTCATCGCATATTGAATTCTTCTCTTAATTAAGACACATCTTTTCTTCTTTATTTCTGATTAATTTTTGTCTTTTACTTTCTCTTGGCAACACAATGTGAATTTAAACTTCCTCACTATAACTTATTAAATAAAAAAAGTTTAAGTCAGTAGTTCTCGTGGGATCGACACTCGTACTTAGTCTTTATTACTTGATTCGACCTAATATACTTGCTAGTATTTTGTGCATATAAATCTCGCATCAATAGCAAAGAAGAATCGTCTATGTTTGGCACGTGCAAAGACCATGTGTCCATTAGTATTACGCAAGATATAGCTTGCATCCTCCTCCTTTGACGCTAGAAAGGAGCCATCAATGTTCAAAGTGAACGAAAGGGAGATAGGGGGCTCCCGTTGTGATCCATATGGGTTCAAAGGGGGGGAGGGGGTGTCCCTCATGATTGTAGGAAATGTCATGTGTATTGAAGCCTCCCAGGACCCTCTCCCAAATTACATTGATTGATAATCTGATAGAGACAAAGTGGGTACATTTTTGTGTTTCCATATGTTCTAGAAGGTTAGGGCTAAGAGGGTGAGGAGATTGGTCTTTGATTGGGGGGTGAACTGCCCTCCCTCTTTAGTCAAGAATCGGAAGACCATGATTAGAAGAAAAAGGAGTAGAAAGTATGCTCTTGGAAGAGGGTCTAGAATTGAAGACTAGATTGGCAGTTTAGAAATAGATGGTCAATAATTTCAAACTCCCTACCACAGAGGGTACAAAGAAGCCTAATGGATGTATCAAATGAATTCAGTTTGACATTTGTGAGTAATTCGCCATGAAAGAATTACCATAGGGAAGTATGAACTCTGGGAGGCTTTGATATTCCACATTCTCCTCCATCTCATATCGTGTTGAATGCCATGGATCAAATCAGCTCTTCAATAAATCTATAAACTGTCCTAGCATGAGAGATTCCATGAGTAGGTTTTCAAATCCATATATCATCATAGGGACATGCAGTTTAGTCCAAGCTTGTTGGACAATGTTCCTTGACTCAAGCTACTCTAGCCAGAAATGTTCATATGTAAAGGGTTATGTTTGAAAGGGCACTGAGTGATTGTGGAAAGAAAGAGAGGGGCATGATCTGAGGCACACCTCTCCAAGGTTTTCAAATATATTTTAGGGAATTTAGTTAACCAATGTTGTCTAACTAAGGCCCGATCCAGACAACATTGAATTCTAACTTGTCCCCTCCTATTTATTACACCAGGTGAATTGCGATCCAATTAGATCTAGGTTTAGTAGGCCTTGAGAGAATATAAGATTTTTGAGTGATCTTATAGATCTAGTAGATCTTGTCGAGTGGGTCTAGAGTGGAGTTAAAATCCCTTAAAATAATCTAGGTTATATCATTAAAGTTCATATCAGCAAGAGAATTTCATAAAGAAGAGTGAAGAGCAGGAGAAGTACTCGCATAAACACAAGATAACAAAAATGAGATCATTCAAAGAAAATAGTAAGTGCAAGAATTGTGGGTCAGAGTGAATGTGAGTTACCTTTAAGTCGTTATTCTGCCAAGCTACCAGGATGCCTCCTGATGAAGTCGAATCACCTACATTGAAACTATTCCAACTACAACCAAGTTTTTTAACTACTTTACTAGCACTAGCAGTATTAGTGTGAGTCTCTACCAGGGCAATAATATTAGGCTTGTGATGTTTTATAAGATCTTTGAGTCTGTCACGTAACTTACTCCGCAGAGCCCCTGACAGTTTCACGTTATTATTCGCATAAAGAGGGGTTGTGGATAGTACTAGAGACTAAGATAGGAATGGAGATGAGATTATCAGTATAATTTGAAGAGGGTTTTTTTTTACCTAGTTTTGATTTTCCTGTATTTCAGGGCTAGAGCGTTGGCGGAGTGGGTGAGAAATTCTTGGTGGCCTTCCGGCTTCTCTCTGTACGAGGGGATGAAGTCCGGGTCATGTTCCTCCTCCTCCTCGTCGTCTTCCAGATCATATGAGAGGCAATCATCGTGAGGTTCCATGGAAACCTATTGGATCTCCCCAAACATTTGAAGAACATGTTGCACCAGGTCAGTGTGAGGTCTGGTGGTGTGGAGAGGGTTCGAGGCCAAAATGTCCGAGAGAAGGTTAGGGGATGAGGAAGGGTCGCGGAGGTCACATGTAGTGGTGGTGGTAGTATGGGTAGTTGAGTGTGGTGGGAAGGTGAGTGCGGGACAACTATGCCCTCGGATAGAAGTTCGATTGCAGACGCTTGATCAAGGTCATTGGATTGGCAGGAAAATCTACCTACTGTGAGGGATGTTCATACGAGTACGGTATAGGAGGGATCAGACCATCCAAATGGAAGAAGGAATTCACCCATTGGGAAGCCTCCATAATCGTCTCGTCACAACCCACGTTTGGAGTGGACCGACTGGTCCGGTTTGGAGCCCGGCTTGGGGGCTGCCGCTGTGAACGGCTTCGACCACACCCGGGAGCCTCCGCTATTGTCGTGCTTCCTTGTCGCTTGCCCGGACGCACCCGCATCCACGGATCGTAGAATAGGACACCAGCGGGGGTGGCAGGAGAAGCATCGGCCGTCGACGAGTACTTCGGCTGCCGCAGCATTGGACAAGCCACTAGCCCATGCGCGATTCGGCCACATTTGAAACAGAATAAAGGCAAGTCTTCATAGACAAATTATTGGAAGAAACGTGTACCGTCAAGCACCTAGATCCAGACATCCTGCTTGATGGGAAGGATAACATTGATTTCGTCACAAACACGTGCAAAACTGTAGGTGTCCACAAAAATGCTTGATCATCAATCTTTAGGACTCGGCCAAAGTTCTCTGCCAACCAACGAATCAAAGTGTTGTTGAAAAGTTCCCAAGCTAGGCACGAAAAGTGCACAAATTAGGAGTTTCGTTAGTTATTTCTCCGAGGGGCGGAAGAAAGGGGTGGTTTGGGATAATAGGAGAGTAGTGCCTTCGATTGACCATGGACTCTGTGAGAGAACCTGCAATCTTTTCGATGGATCATTGAATAGGAATAGGAAATAACCATTAACTCTCTCTATTAGCCTCACAAGGTTGGAAAGGCGCAAACGTAGGTGCTCCGCGGGGATAGTACGCCTAAGAAAGCAGTCAGTGAGTCTGCAATCGAGCTCTAGGACACGATCTGAAAAAATAAAGACCACATCCGATATATTTGCCTTGAGGGCGGCGACAATGGTGCTTGTACAGGAAGAGGGAGTAGGGAGATGAGGGAATAGAGGGGAGGAGGTTGCATCAAAAGATCTGGACCGCATATGATAAAGAGAGCATCCATATTAGGAGTGTTGCACAAAATTGGTGTTACATTCTCATTAATCACATATATATATATATATATATATATATTAGTAAAAAATTACAATATGATTTTGTTTTTTTAATAATAAAAAGTTGTCCTTTTACATATCTGCCAATTATAAGTTGTCCTTTTACACACACACAAAATAGATGCGTTGGATGTTGGACACGGTACATAATCGGATCACAGTTAGACCGTTGCAATCCAATTATAAGTTATCTTTTTTTTTGTATTAGTGCATATATTTAATATTTAATAATACTAATTTGAAATAAACTTAATGATACTAAGCTTACAGATTTATCATCTTGTGTAAATAGGACAACAATTCTAGCTAATTGAATAATCACAACAAATTAAACTCTAACATCCGTCAACAATTTATTTACATGATTTAGGCAGACAATCACCTTGTATTTATATTGAGAGAAGAAGAATTCATATGTTTATTTTGTTTAGATCGATAGATAACTGAGCTCAAGTATGCAACTTTCTGAAGGGTGCAAAATTCTGGAATAAAATACAAATCACAAGAACTAAAAAGATTATTACATGGATTTCTGCTATTACTTAGCAACAGTGGGTGGTAAATATAGAACGCCAATCCTAACTTTGATTATGCTCTTTTTTCTTGTGGAAAACAATTCGATTATAAAAATGTCACGTTATACTTATATGGCAAAGAAGTATCAAATGGCAAAGTTCTTAAGATGGAACTTGCATTGAGGAACATTAGGGAGAAGATAGTGGTGCAACACTGCCAATATGCTCACAAAATATGTACTTTCACCAAAAGAGATACAGGATACTTGTTCCTTTAGTCAGGTTCCATACAGTTTAACTCACAACTTTAAGGGTTTTAGACCGAGGGATGCTCGGAGTCTGTTGGCTTCGGCAATTTCAGGATCAGGGTGATCTGTACCATCAGCTTTTTTCTCTTTCTTTTCTTTCTTCTTCTTTGTTTCCTCTTTATCAGCGCCATTCTCCTCAGCCCTCCTCCTGGGACTGAGACTGCTGCGACGCCTTTTGCGGTAGTCACCATCTTCATAATCTCTTTCACGACGGTCCCTACTCCTACTCCTTGAACGGCTCCTACGCCTTCCACGATCTCTATCTCGGTGTCGATCTCTTTCCCTGTCTCTATCTCTATCTCGGTCTCTTCTCTCTCGCTCTCTAAGTTCTCTGTCCCTTTCTCGATCCCTATCTCGTTCATAATCCTTATCATCTCTTGGTCGATGTCTATCCCTCTCACTCTCCCTTTCCCTATCTCGCTCACGTTCTCTTTCCCGCCCTCTCGCATATTCCCGATCATAATCCCTATCCCTGGTAAAAAAAAAGAAAAAGCAATTAAGATTGTTCAAATGAGTAACAAAATAAACATAACATCAAAATTTAAGATATTCATCTAATAAAGTGAACATCTTCAAAGTTTCTAAGCCTCTACATTTTTATTGGAATCTTCAATGAATCAATACATGGTTGAGAAAGATAGTATATCGTGCATTTATCTCAAAGAACAACAACAACAACAACAAAACCTTATCCCACTAGGTGGGGTCGGCTATTTATCTCAAAGAAAAAGAAACAAAAACAGTACAGCATGGATATAAAAACTCACCCAGTAGTTTTGCGAGACTTGTAACATTAGTATGGCAACGGTTAACTATGTTATAAAATTCTGAGTTTAGCCTAGTCAATTCAGGAAGAATTTTCCCAGCTACCTGTTTTACCCATCATATTTCCGCTGCACACTATCAGTACAGAGAAACCTGGCTGGGCCATCTTGATTCATTTTAGGAAGCAGCTCATCCAATGGACCTCTAAATAGGAATTCCATAATAGGAAGTTTCTAAGCACAGATCAGGTTATAATGACACTTCCACTGTTCAAACAAGTCATCAAAGGAAATTCAACGAAACAAGATGAATTTTTAACCACCAGTTCCAAGATCTAACAAATCCTGAAAGAATCTTTGAAAGAAAAATCAAGTACACATTCATTGGCGATGTCCTTGACAAAGAACACAAAAACCTAAAAACAATAATATGAAACTGCAAATGGAATTTTTACAGGCTTTTCATGACATTTGGAATATTTTGATCAGTCCTGCCATATGATGAACATATTCTAGAGTATGGAAGCTTTGTTTGGCTAACATACTATTTGCAAGTGTCCCATCCATTAAGGAAAATACCACACCAATTCTCAAACAATGAGTGTAAAAGAATAAACTTACCAAGCATGTCCAGCAAATACCACAAACATATCAGAAAACATCGTATAAAAAATTAGGTAAAAGAAGAATAACAAAGGATTTCAGATAAAATTCAGACTTCATGTCATGGATCTGGAAAGAAATGGCCTTAGATGGAAAAAATATCATAGCCAATTAAGTAGGGATTTTCCAATCATGTTCAACCCATCATACTTCTCACTGCACACTATCAGTGCAGAGAAACCTGGCAGGGCCATCTTGAATCACTTTAGGAAGCAGCTCATGCATCAATGGACCTTGAAATAGGGATTCCATGATAGGAAGTTTCTAATTATAGAGCAGATTATGAGGACGCTTCCACTACTTAAACAAGTAATCATAGGAAAAAAGCAAGCAAACACAATGATAAATGTAACCACCATTGCAAGATCTAAAAAACCCTCAAAGAATCTTCGATACAATGGTCCAATGCAGTGCAAATCATATACCAAAAAAGAACACTCATTGGGAATGTCCTTAGTAAAGAGCACCAAAACTGAAAATATGATATGAAAAACATCATAGCAGTTTGATCAATCATGCTGTACAATCATAGTATTCACAAAAATGTGAGCTTTGTGTGACTAACATTTTTTTTTTTTGCAAGTGTCAGATATCTCAAGAACTCCGCCTATATTTTATAGCCGGTCCCAAGCCCGGATAAAAGAGGAGGGTTGTGTTAGGCCCCGACAGCCAGCATAAAATCCTGTCGAATCTTATGAACATGGATCAACGAATATATTGTGTTAATGCTAGGTCGTTACCCGTAAGTAACGCGTGATAAGAGAGCAAGAGCCGCTGCATCCTCGCCTGAATGCAGTGTTAAATGAGCAAGGGCTACTGCACTCTAATGGACGGAGGCGGTTAAAGAAGCTAGTTCATGAGACTAAGGTCAGATTAGGTTCTTGGAACATTGGGACGTTGAATGGGAAGCGCCTCGAGGTGGCACAAGTAATGGACCAGCGTAAGATTAGTATCTTATGCTTGCAAGAAACTAGATGGGTAGGAGAGGGAAGTAAAGAGATTAGGTTAAATGGTTCCAAACTTTGGTACACAGGTAAGGTAAATGGAAGGAATGGTGTTGGTATTATCGCGGATGCGGAATGGAGGAAAAATGTTGTGGAAGTTAAAAGGATTGAGGATCGAATCATATCCGTGAAAGGAATTGTTGTAAAGGAGACTATGAACATTATTAGTGCATATGCACCCCAAGTAGGAGCAGAATCACATCTCAAGGAGAAGTTTTGGGCAGATATGGAGGGTTTGATTGAAAGTATACCAACAACCGAGAAAGTTTATATTGGGGGAGACCTTAATGAACATGTTGGTAAAGAGACAGGACCACATGCAAGGGTTCATGGTGGTTTTGGTTTTGGGGAGTTGAATGAGGAAGGACAAACTATTATTGATTTTTCTTTAGCATACGACCTTAAGATTATCAATACTTGTTTTAGGAAGAGAGAGGAACATTTAATCACATACAAAAGTGGAACTCATAGGTCTCAAATCGATTTTTTCTTGACAAGAAATACTGATAAAAGACGCTGTACTAATTGCAAAGTAATTCCTGGGCATGGGGTGACTACACAACATAGATTGTTAGCTCTTGATATGCAAATGAAATGTATAAAACCAAAATCCCGAACAGTTTTTGATCGAAAGATCAAGTGGTGGCAGTTAAAGGGGGAGAAGCGAGAGACTTTTAGAAGTAAGTTATTAAAGGAAAGTGTGTGGTAGTTAGAAGGAGATGCTAGTATCATGTGGGAGAATGTGGCAAAAAAGGTTGAAATGGTTGCTAAAGCCATTTTAGGAGAATCAAAAGATTTTGGACCACGAGATAAGGAGACTTAGTGGTGGAATGAGGAGGTCCAAGAAAAGGTGCGTAATAAGAAGAATTGTTTCAAGGCGATACACTTGGACAATAGTTCTGACAATTGGGAAAAGTATCATTTGGCGAAAAAGGAGGCTAAGAAGGCAGTTAGTGATGCTCGTGCTAAAGCATATGAGGGGTTTTATAAGGAGTTAGAGACAAAGGCTGGTGAACAAAGGATTTACAAGATTGCAAGGAATAAAGAGAAGGAGTCGAGAGATTTGGATCAAGTAAGATGCATAAAAAATGAAGTTGGCAAGGTTTTAGTTACTGAAGGAGATATTAAGAACAGATGGGAAGAGTATTTCTATAAACTATTTAATGATGGATGTGAAGGTTCTCGTTGTGATTTGGAGGACTTGACAGTTAGCGAATGTGAGCTTAATAGGTCATTTTATCGTAGAATTAGAGTCTCGGAAGTTAGCGAAGCTCTTAAGAAAATGGAGAATGGTAAAGCCGTTGGACCGGATGGTATACCGATTGAAGTTTGGAAATGTTTAGGAGAAAAAGGTGTGTTGTGGTTATGTAAACTATTTAATGAGATTTTACGGTCGAAAAATATGCCTGATGATTGGAGATTAAGTACATTAGTTCTTATTTACAAAAATAAAGGGGATATTCAGAATTGTGCAAATTATAGAGGGATTAAACTTATGAGTCACACAATGAAATTATGGGAAAAAGTGATTGAACATAGATTGAGAATGGAGACTAGTATTTCTGAGAGACAATTTGGGTTCATGCCAGGAAGATCCACTACAGAGACGATTTATTTACTAAGGGGGATGATGAAGAAGTATCGAAGTAGGAGAAGAGACTTACATATGGCTTTCATTGACTTAGAGAAGGCGTATGATTGGGTACCAAGGGATGTACTTTGGAAAGCCTTGCAAAAGAAGAGGGTGAGTGTTGCCTACATTAAGATAATACAAGATATGTACGATGAGGCATTGACTAGGGTTAGGACACCCGGAGGTGAGACAAATGAATTTCCTATAGGAATTGGCCTACATCAAGGATCAGCTTTAAGCCCGTATCTATTTAACTTAATTATCGATGCTATAACCGAGAGTATCACAGAGAAGGTACCTAAGTGCATGCTATTTGCAGATGATATAGTACTTTTAGCGGATTCAAGAGAAGAGATTAATACAAAATTGGAAATATGGAGAAATACGTTGGAGTCAAAGGGTTTTCGTTTAAGTAGGAATAAAACAGAATATATGCATAGCAATTTTACAAATAAACAACTTAGAGACGATTTGGAAGTTAGGCTAGGGGAGGATATAATTCCTCAAGTGACAAAGTTTAAATATTTAGGATCAATTGTAAGACAAGAGGGTGAGATTGATGACGATGTTAATCATAGAATTCAAGCTGGTTGGGGTAAGTGGAGGAAAGCCACTGGAGTTCTTTGTGATAGAAAAGTACCCAATAAAGTTAAAGGAAAATTCTATCGTACTGCTATAAGGCCAGCAGTGTTATATGGTAGTGAATGTTGGGTTATGAAGGGACAACATGAACGTAAAGTGGGGGTAGCCGAAATGAGGATGTTGAGATGGATGTGTGCTCATACAAGATTAGATAAGATTAGGAATGACCATATACGTGAACGAGTCGGAGTGGCTCCTATTAGTGAGAAAATGGTAGAGAATCGTTTGAGATGGTTTGGTCATGTTCAGAGAAGACCATTAGATGCGCCAGTAAGAAGAGTAGATCAAATAATTTGGAGTCCGATTAAAAGAGGGAGAGGGAGGCCAAGGCGGACACTTGGCGAACTAATAGAGCAAGATCTATTGGTGAATAATATACCGAAAGGTTTGGTTACTAATAGAGCGGAATGGCGTCGTATGATCCATGTAGCCGACCCCACCTAGTGGGATAAGGCTTTGTTGTTGTTGTTGTCGTCGTCGTCAGATATCTCAAGGGAGTAAGATCTAACACCAATACTCAAGCAACTAAGAACAATTGGAAAGAAATAATCAATTATATAAGTACCACGTATGCTCCTAAGGGCACAAACAAATGCACAAAACCTTGTATGAACAAAAATATTTCCTCAAAAAAAAGAAAGTAGGAGGAAAAGAAGAACAAGGGCACTGAAATATAAGTTCATTTTAGATGTGATGGAACTACAAAGAAGAGCCTTTAAAGAATTAGAGCCGTGTAAATGAGCAGAAAAGGCGTCTTCAGCGGAAATTGACAGCAAGATCAAAATGAAGAGCTTTACCACAAAGCAATCTTATAACAGAAAGCATTGATAGGAAAAATGTGCACATATAAACTCTAACTCAATATCATAGATCAAAAGTATAAACCAATGACGATGGAATTGATGAAAAATGAGTAAAAATATTCAATGGAAAAAAAGTTATTTCCAGCAAAAAGTACCTGTGCTTGTAGCTATCTCGTCGTCTATCCCTTTCTCTTTCTCTTGTGGAGTTCCGACCACGATGATGATCCTATTGATAGAAAACAGCTTTAGACAATGAGCAAAAGAAGAATGCAAGAGTAACTTAAACCAAAAAAAAAAAAGAAAGATGACAGGTAGAACTTCAACCTGTTCGTGAGAATTATTATCATCCATAGGTTGTACATCTTCTTTTTCTTCTTCTTCCTCAAAATCATCCTCTAAAGCACTTCTTCTAGGTTCTAATACCCCAGAAGCCTCAAGAACAAATCTGCAATGGGGAAAAAAAGTATAACTTAATATCCCAAAACTGAAAAGAGAAGCATGATACACTTTCATCCCTGCTAAGAGTTAATGACATCATCAGTTCCAGAAGAGCAGTACTGAAACCATACAGGTAGTGTATAATTAGTGTATGATACGCAAATTCTATCATTAACATATGTTATGCTATGGCATGGAGGGTGGTGGAGAAGAGCATAATGCAGAAATTTCTAAGTTCAGAACATCATTGACATGAACGATAACTCCATTTTCCAAAGGTAAAGCACTATTATACATGTCATAGACTAAATACAAATTTTTGAACTATTATGGCAAAAACTATTTCCAATATCAAGAAAGTTTCTGACAAAAAAGTGTAACCACATCATCATACAAAATAAATAGAACAAAGAAAACAATCATTAGCTCAATACAAGAAGCAGGAAATATTTGTACAATGGCACACAGCTCACATTTGTCTCAACAAGTCCGGCGATTGACTCTCACTGTGTGACTTCATGTTCCTTCTATTGCTTATTTTATTTAAATGTTTAAGTTTATGAACCAACCAACGGCCATTCTGGAGTATTTTCTTACCATCAAGAAGAAACTGGAATGGTATGTTTGTTTATTTATTTCACTGACAAAATGTTTCATTACCTAATATCTTCCCAAGACCAATCTAGAAATCAGCATTACATTTAAAAAAAAAATAGCATCACAGATGGCATTATCACAAATATTCATGTGCCAGATAAAAAACAACAGAAAGAAAGAGATAACATCATAATACAATAGGTTCAAGATAAAGTTACCGTTTCTGAACACGGGGAAGAGCGATATCACAGGAATAATCCTTGGTAAGAAGCTCATCAATGAACTCATCCACATGGGTCAAAGAAAAACCTAAACAACAAAGTATTAGCAAGGACTTATGTATCAATAGCTATGTGAATTGACATTTGTGTTCCAGAGTTGGAGTTTAGTTAGCATCTGAAAAGAGTTCGTGTACATGCGAAAGGCTAGGAAACATCAAATTAAACAACAGAAAAATCTAAAAATAGATAACAGAGATTGACAAATGTACAACAAAGTTAAGCAGAACTTACTTCCATCATTCAACTTCTGGCGGAGCTTCCGATAGTCATTGTAGAGCGGTTCGAGATATTGATATACATCTGTGACTGATCCAGTGAGCCTGAGATAAAATGCTCCCAAAACGCGAACATACCTACAAAAACACGAAAGTCATAAGAAAAGATTAAAACTTTAACCCCCACCCCCTAACATTTTGGTACAAACAGGAATTAGAGATGAAGAATGAAGGCCTACTTGTAATCTTCATTCTTAATGAATTCGACGATGATCTCCTTATCAGGCTGGATCTGGAGCATCTTCATGACGAGGCACATGAAAGGGGTGGGCTTTCTGGTTCCCCCATAAGTTCCTCCGAGGTGGTCGAGCTCCATGGCCTTGTCAACAAGTGTTTCTGCTGTGAGGCCGAAGCACTGCTCCTTCCAGTAGGTATGCTGATAAATCTTAGAACGCAAGATCTTCTCAACCAAGTTCTGGGGATTAGTCCCATGGATGCTCTTCGCCATTGGATCTGTCCTGTTCGCCATCGTCTCTGGCGATGTCTATGAGCAAGAAGAAACAAAGAGGGGGGAGGCACTGCCTTGGACTCAACTTGTTAGGGTTCGTTTGAGTGGCTGAATGAAGAAAGATTGCTGTGTTTCGAGTGCCTTGAAGGGAAAGAATAATGTGGGCCTAACGGGCCTTTTCTTTTATCATGTATGGGCCTTGAAATTTGAGCTTCTGAGCAATGTCAAAGTCCTCATCATTTTACCTACCATTCCCTAAATAATAATTAGTAGTCATATATAGATAATAAAAGAAATAGTTAAAATAATTATTATTATTATGGTCTCTTTTTTAAAAAGAAAAATAATAAGATCCCTATTATTATTATTTTTCATTTAGATTTTAAATATGTATACCCCATAATTAACTAGAGTTACATTTGCTAGCTACTACAATGAGTAATTAAACATTTTTTCTTCCCATTGATTTGAAGAGCAATATTAAAAATGATGCATTCCGTTATGGCATTGTCTACTAAAATTGGATGATGTCATTATTCTTGAGTGAGGTGTTGTGTTTCCGGTGATGCAGGATTGACACCTGACTTTAAAACTAGTCAGTCATATACAATATGTTGGCCAAACACTTCATGGATCATGAGGATATAAGTAATTGATTAATGCAGATCGTGGATCATATGACCCTGATATTGTCCATTTTTTTTATACATGTGCATTATTCTCGACTAATAAATTATCTAGTGAACATGGAAAGATAATATTACACTAATAAATTACACGGTGTGGTAACTAGACAGTCCTCCATCTTCAATTTGTAACTAGACTATCTTCAAACTTTGTTTTTCTTGCACGCGTTGTCCTCCTAACCGCCAATAGCCAATTCCCCGACTATGCTGCCGACATGGTGCAACAGAAAATAATAAAAAACAAAATACAAAAAAAATAATAAAAGAGGCATAAAAAAAATAGACATGAGGTTGCCGCCCCTCACTGAAGCGGAGTAAGGGGGCGACACCACCTCCCCCTTTTCCCTTCGGCGTCAGAGAGGAGAGGGGAAGGGGCGTTGACCCCTGTGTGAGCTCCCACAGGGGGCCGTCCCCTTTTTCTCTCTCGCGCGCCGACGATTCACAGTCAACGAGGGAGAAAAGGGGGGCTGGCACCCCTTCCCCTCTCCTCTCCAGCGCCGGAGGGAAGAGGGGAAGGGGGGGCCGCCATCTTACTCTGATTCGGTGAGGGGCATTCTTCTTTATTTTTTATTTTTATTAAAATTTTATATTATTTTATTATTTTCTTTTGCGTCTTGTCGGCAGCACAACCGGGGAACTGACTATTGGTGGTTAGGATGACAACGCGTGCAAGAAAAACAAAGTTCGGGAATAATCTAATTATAAATTGAAGTTGGAGAACCCTTGAGATATTGATCCAAAGTTGGGGGACGACCCGTGTAATTTACCCCTAATATACATGCATTATATATAGGCTTTGATGCTACTCGCCTTGTCAATGTCTGAATTAATAATATTATGTGCCAATATTTTATCCTTTGCAAAAAGTGATAAAATGTAATATCATATGCCACAAGCAATACTATCGAATTATGCTTAATTTTCTAAGTGAAATAGTCAACTTTATATATAATTAGTTGTCAATCCATGTTGTTGAGAAAAAATAGCAACTCTAATGTGACAAAGACATAGGTGAAACTCCACACACACACATACACGTGTACTTTTTTTTGTCCTCAGTTGCATGCATGCCAATGTTGACTAATATGCCAAAAGCAAAGGAGAAAAGTTGTGCTATGCATTTTTTAAGAGAACGAATAATACTAACTCCGAAATCAAGTATACGCAGAACAAAGGAAATTAGGAAACTAAGTATAGTTATCATGTGACCAAACTTTTACCTTTCTTATAGCGTTTATAAGTGGTGGCAGCTTCAGTTGTGCTTTCCAATCTTGTGAACTGAAAACATGAAGTGGAGTAAGTTAAATTAAATTGAATTGTAGATTAGCTAAGGAAACATGCTAAATGTTGTCATATGAAAAAGTTCTATGCTACTATAATATGTCTCAAATCTGTCCTCATCACCTCTACTGCCCCTATTGCATGAGTAAACACAACGGAGAAAATGGAAGAACAAACCAATATAATGTTGCAGGGAAACCAACTATACTAAACAAATAAGAAGCCCAACTTCCACAGGTAGATATAACCATGTCACAATTCAAGGAACTTACATAATGCAACTCATTAGGAAACCAAGTACAGTTATAATGCGACCAAACTCTTACCTGTCTTATAACATTTATCAAGTGGTGGCAGCTTTAGTTGTGCTTTTCAATCTTGCGAACTGAAAACATGAAGTGGAGTAAGTTAAAAGAAAGAAGATAGAGAAGCACTTCATATAAGTTAATGATACCAGCATACGTTATAAATTAATTGTAGATTAGCTAAGGAAAAATGCTAAAAGTTTTCATAGGAAAAAGTTCTATGCTACTTTAATATGTCTCAAATCTGTCCTCATCACCTGTACTGCCCCTAATGCATTAGTAAACACAAGGGATGTTCTAAAAAAAAAAGTAAACACAAGGGAGAAAATGGAACAAAAAAACAATATACACCTGTACACACCATCAAAATATATTATACACCATGGAGTATACCAAATATTGTACACCAGTACACACCATCAAAATAGATGCTTTCGATATGTTACCCATGTTTAACAATCATTTTCACATCATGTTAGTAAAACTTATTGCAGGTACACAGTTCACCAAAAGTGGAAGAAAAAAATTCTAGCTCGGAAAGCAATGGAGGTATTGCTGCTGTCGACGTGCATTTACAGTGTCTATTACTCCTGCCTTCACAAAGAGAAATGGACTATTTGTTTACCTAGAAAATCGCCAAGTGACCGTTAGTGACATTGGCTGCCAATGCCTTTCTTAAATGACTGGAGCATAATTGCCTCAAAAGCAAAAGAAGACCCCCAACACGAATAAATTGAGCAAAGTTTGTTGACTCTTTGGATCTACAAAGCAAGTGCAGAAAACATATGAATAAATGTACAATTCTATGTTCTTACTTGTTTCATCTAATCTCAGGAACAAGATAACCGGACAGGTAAATTTATCAACAACGTTAAAAGGTGAAAGGCGATTTATTTACTAAGGGGGATGATGGAAAAATATCGAAGTAGGAGAAGAGACTTACATATGGCTTTCATTGACTTAGAGAAGGCGTATGATCGGGTACGATGTACTTTGGAAAGCCTTGCAAAAGAAGAGGGTGAGTGTTGCCTACATTAAGATAATACAAGATATGTACGATGGGGCATTGACTAGGGTTAGGACACCCGGAGGTGAGACAAATGAATTTCCTATAGGAATTGGCCTACATCAAGGATCAGCTTTAAGCCCGTATCTATTTAACTTAATTATCGATGCTATAACCGAGAGTATCACAGAGAAGGTACCTAAGTGCATGCTATTTGCAGATGATATAGTACTTTTAGCGGATTCAAGAGAAGAGATTAATACAAAATTGGAAATATGGAGAAATACGTTGGAGTCAAAGGGTTTTCGTTTAAGTAGGAATAAAACAGAATATATGCATAGTAATTTTACAAATAAACAACTTAGAGACGATTTGGAAGTTAGGCTAGGGGAGGATATAATTCCTCAAGTGACAAAGTTTAAATATTTAGGATCAATTGTAAGACAAGAGGGTGAGATTGATGACGATGTTAATCATAGAATTCAAGCTGGTTGGGGTAAGTGGAGGAAAGCCACTGGAGTTCTTTGTGATAGAAAAGTACCCAATAAAGTTAAAGAAAAATTCTATCCTATAAGACCGGCAGTGTTATATGATAGTGAATGTTGGGCTATGAAGGGACAACATGAACGTAAAGTGGGGGTAGCCGAAACGAGGATGTTGGGATGGATGTGTGGTCATACAAGATTAGATAAGATTAGGAATGACCATATACGTGAACGAGTCGGAGTGGCTCCTATTAGTGAGAAAATGGTAGAGAATCGTTTGAAATGATTTGGTCATGTTCAGAGAAGACCATTAGATGCGCCAGTAAGAAGAGTAGATCAAATAATCTGGAGTCCGATTAAAAGAGGGAGAGGGAGGCCAAGGCGGACACTTGGTGAACTAATAGAGCAAGATCTATTGGTGAATAATATACCGAAAGGTTTGGTTACTAATAGAGCGGAATGACGTCGTATGACCCATGTAGCCGACCCCACCTAGTGGGATAAGGCTTTGTTGTTGTTGTTGTTGTTGTTAAAAGGTGATATCTTAAAACATGTAGCAGCATTTCCTGTATAGAAAGTAGAGTGCTTCAATAATTTCTTTCTGTTGTGATTTAGAACAATTAAGTATCCAATGAATCCTTACTTACCAGTTTGTCATGATAATGAGATTCAAACTTGTTCATATGGGACAAGTCAGCTAGCTGTTATCACAGAAAATTTTAAACAATTGGTGCTAAAAGAGAAGCACTTTATTGAGGCATGATGATCTAAGAATCAGCTTTATTTTGGTGTTCTTGTGAATAGAAGACTCTTCATAGAGCAAGACAACCCATTTAAATATATTTTGATGGTGTGTACAGGTGTAAAAGAAGGTTATACAGTAGTAGCTCGTTAGGAGCCTGCTATGTAAGTAAACCAACTTAAAAAAATTTAGCTCCTTTAATTCAGAAGCCAGAAATGACAAGAACGAAAAAGTGATAACAAAATCCGTTGGATTAAATAATCCTAATGCTAAGTAGCTCTAAGCAAATGCAGTTTCTCAGCATTAAGTGGCTTTATTTTCGGGACTCCCACAGCAGGGCCGACCATTGGAAACCTTTCTTCAATTCCCAACTCAGAAAGCGATTCAGTATTCAGTAATCAGCAAAGTCAATCATGACTTATTAATTACTTGCAGAGATTATCCTTAGATTAATCACTACAGTCGACAGAAACAAAATTTTAAAACGTTTAACCAATTCTCATCAGCTCATTTGTATTCAGAACTTGCTCGATTTAAGATACCGAACAAACACAGTGCCATATGTAATCCAAGTCGCAGGAACATGAAGATTAAAAAAAGACAGCACCCAAAAAATTTTCAAAAGGACAACACGGAACGACACACGGTCGGAGCAAACAAAGGGCAAGGTCTTGAATCGTTTTCTGGAGGGCGGCGGAGAGATCGCCAGAGCTGTGCGGCGCCGCCCGTGCAGGATGGCGGCGGCGAGTTCGCCGGAGCGGTGCGGCGCCGGCCGTGCAGGAGGGCGGCACGGCGCCGGCCGTGCAGGAGTGCGGCGCGGCGACGCCCCGGCTGGATCACTGCCGGGTCCGACCGCAAGGGGCCGGATCCGGCCGCTGGAATGCGTCATCCGGTCGCGCCGTCCGGAAGAAGAAGAGAGAGGGAGGGAAAAGGGGCCGGGGAAGATTAGGTGGTACCTCGTCGCCGGAATAGGCGACGTCGCCGGACCGCAGCTCGCCGGAGCTGTCCAAACGCCGGAGTCGGGGATCCGTCCGCCGGAGCCGGGCCGAAGCCGCGAGTGAGAGAGAGTGACAGAATGACCGCGCGCTTGAGTTAGGGTTTGTTTGGATGAGGAATTTGAAATGGTATAGTTAAATTCGTCAAGGAGCGTTTTGAGAAATAAGATAATTGAAGTAATAAAAAAGATAGATATGACTTATTAATTTTAGTGGATGATTAAATTAAAAATATGTATTATAAATATAGATTAAAAATTGAAATACATAATATATATTAAAAATATTATGTCAACATTTTTGTTAAAAAATTTGATTATTAAATATAAAAATCAATTTTCAAGTAATTTATATTTAATGAAATAAAAATTTTATAATGAAATAATAAATAATATTATATTACCTTTTATTATTTATATTTACATATAATAAATAAATTAAGTTATATATGAAAGGTTAAAAAAGAAAATGATAAAAGAAAAAAGTGTGGAAAAAAAAGATGAAACGTCAAATAAAAAAAAAGTGAAAATGCCACGTCAAATTCCACCCCGGAGAACCAAACAGTCTCGAACCAGGGTCACGTGACCTTAATTTCAAGTTGAAAACCCTTAGAACCGTCGGAAGGTGTTCGGTGAAACCATACGCTGGTTTCACCTAATTACAATAACCAAACAATCCTCAAATATCATATTTGTTATTTCATTAAATTGAAAAAATAAAAAGGAATAAATAATTTTAAATCAAATTAATTCTTATTTTATTATCGAATGAAATCATTATCTAATTATCAAATTAAACTTCTCTCTCTCTTTAAATAGATGAATAAAATAGTTCAAAAAAACAAATAACATTATAAAAATAAAAAATAGGTAACATAACAATTAAGTGGCAAAGTAATAAATATTTATTACTCATTAGATATTATAAATAGTTTATATATAATAAAGAGTGAAAATGACTTTTTAATAAATAAACTTTCATTCTTTATACCATCATCTTTTACAATTTGCTATTTAAACATGACACTTCTAATGATACCCGACGTCTCACTACATTACCACATCTCATTACTTTATTAGTTAATTGTATGACATACCTTAGAGAGAGAAAAAGTGAATATAATGGCCGGTGGAATATATATACTTGTGCCCAGGCTTACCGACGAGTAGGATCCATCGAGAATGTTAATTACAATGCATCCATTTTAAATATAATATTATGACATATTATATTATAAATTGACGTACTGATAGGTGACATCTTCGATAGTTTCGACGGATCTAAATTTGCCGATAGTACGGAAGGAAGAACTCGTCAAAAAGCTAAATAATAAAAATAAGAACAAGTACATCGATATATTATATCTAACATTATAACATATTATATTATAAATATAATATGTCGAAGGATACAAATTTATCGGTAGTACTGAAGGGGAAATACAATATTAAAAAGGGTTATTTCCTCAAACCTCCTATAAACATCTACCCTTGACTTTTGAACTTATGCGTAACACCCCTTAAACTATTCCACATTTTTCACTTTGGTCCATGATTAATATTTGTTAAATTTCCCATTATTTTTCGATTTTTCCAATTTATTGAATGACTAATCTACCCTTGCAATTTTAGATAATAAAAAAATAAAGAATGCGCCGAGGCGCACGAGGGGGGAGTTGTAGGATCGAAAGCACCAAGAGGGGGGTGAATTGGTGTATAAAAATTTAGAACCGAAAAAGACGTAGAAGTAAATTTAAAATGAATACGATCACAAGCAAGTAAAGTATAGGTAATAAAAGCACAAGTAAGAAAAGAGAAAGACACGATATGTTGACGAGGTTCGGCCCAACTCCTTGGCATACGTTCCCGCTCCGACTCCTCAACCTTGAGACCGTCGGAGATTCACTATCCTTCTCTTTTCTTATAGGGAGAGAATAATCCTTTCTACATCATAATACATTCTTATTTGCTCAAGAGGTAAAGCACACCTCTTCTTACAAGGAGCTCTAAAAAATTATATAAACAATAATTCCCTCTAAGACTCTTCTTCTTATAAATAGTATTCTCACTAAGAAATTAGAAGAGGAAACGGATGATTTGCAACTTTGGCTAAAGAAAAATGATTTGGATTTGAAGGGAGCTCTAAAATGATTTGCCTTGCTTGGATGATCTTCCTTCAATCTTTTGGATCCCTTTTATAGGCTTCTCTTAAAAATTTGGACATTGTAAAGTAATTCAAAAAGCTGTTGCTGTCAGCCCTAAATCGATCGATCGTTTTAGTATCGGTCGTCCATTTTGCACAGTAACTAGCCATTATTCTGTCTGTCGATTCTTCAACGGTCGCCCATTACCAAATTGGTCGTCCGTTTAATAAAAAATTATATCCGTTATTTTATTTTTTTCTGTGCAATTTACCGTTGATAGTAGGCCATAGAAGAATTATAGCCGTTCTTGCTTTCATAACGGTCGTCCAAAGTGAATCGGCCGACCGATGCTAAAGTTCTGTCCATTCTGTGATTAGCGATCGATTCAATCTTCTATTTCGGTCGTCCATTCTCTTCATAACAGTCGACCGCTATAAGATCAGTCGCCCGTTTTTATAGGTTGATCCTTTTTGTGATTAGCGGATGTTCCATCCTCCATTTCGGTCGTCCACTATCTTCAATAACGGTCGACCGATTGATCCTTTCTGTGATTAGCGGACGTTCCATCTTCTATTTCGGTCGTCCACTATCTTCAATAACGGTCGATCGGTCAAAAATCAGTCGTCCATTTTTCAGTGGTTCTTCCATTTTGTGATTAGTGGACGCTCCATCATTAATTTCGGTCGTCCATTATCTGTCATAACGGTCGACCGTTATACTATCGGTCGCTCATTTTTAAAAACTTCGGCTATTTTTCTTCGAAAAATATTAAACATGTTCACATTATCACTTTACGCATAATTAGTACATCATCTTTCGTGTTTGCTATCATCAAAATACATGAAATATGGTCTTGAGATAAATAATCTCCCCCTTTTTTATGATGGCAAACAAAGTGACGAGGAGGTAATCAAAATATCAAAATTATAAATTCCTCCCCCTAAATTCATGCTTGCTTTTTTTAAAAAATATATTATTCACTCCTCCTTAATCAAAGCATAACTTCTTTTTATCAATATCACGAATATCATATATAGTGAAAATAAATCATGTCTCATAAATTTCAATATTAAATTAAATGCAACCCACATCTCATTAACATAAACAAGAACAGTGAACATATCACATAAATATAGCAACAATGTTACATACATAGTGATGAAGTGATACATAGCGTCACATACATTCCTTCTCCCCATTTTGACAACGTCAAAAAGGAGGAAATAAAAAAGAGTACTAACATAAACAAAAACTAGGCATCCGGAGCGTCATCGAGTGGGGGCGCAACCTGCTCATAGGGAGAAGTGTCGAACCCCTGAGATTGGAAATAGGCAAATATGCACTCATGTGTGCGACGTTGATCATGCTCTATACGATCGACGCATGCCACCATCTCATCCCACTCACTACGTGTCAGAACTATGCCCCAAACTCTCATCGGCTCACGTGAAGGAGGTATGTACTGTTCCCAAGAAGGTTTAGTATTTGTAGCGGGAGCCTACGTAGGAGCCGGCGTGGGCGTCTCGGTGCCTGCCTCATCATCGGAGTCCGAGTCCTGATCATCTTGGTCTTGAGTGGAAAAGACTCATTCTTCATTAACAAACACAAGATCCTTCCGTTTCAATGTGCCCTTTCCAATGATATCGGTCGGTCTCTCAAAAAGGGACAACTCAAACTCAGGAATAGGAATGCGTTCATGACGAAAGATTCGAGTGAGAAAAGAACCAAAGTGAAGAATCATATTGTGAGATTTTCTGAAATCTATCATCTCTTTGGTGAAGATAAAATGATAAATCATATATGCACCAAAGTTAACCGGAGAAAAATCATGTCGAATAAGATAGTAAAAAAGGCGTAGGTCATGGAAAGTCATATCTGTAAAATGGTCAGAACGAGGGAAGATGATATGACTAATGATGTGGTGGGCAACAAGAAGTGGAGGAGACAACTTCTTTAGAAGCCCTTTAATGGAAAAACTATGCACTTCACCACGAAAGACAACTTCAAAAGCTTCGTTTATAGAAATGTCCATGGGCCACTTATGGGATACAATATTTAAGAGTCCTCAGTTTGGTATATCAAAAATCTCATAACTCAAGGAATCAGTGAGTTTGATAGTATGACCTAGTACGTGAGATGTCACAGTAAATTTGGACTCTGAGAAAGATAAATTGGCATAAAAAAGTCTGACCAACCTAGGATAGACTGGTTCCTTGACATTAAGGAGGGGAATCCAACTTATTCCGTCAAAGAGATCGTGAAGCATGCGCATATTAAGGGACGACCAATCGACTCGCATGCCATGTGCTACTTCCCTAGTAGAATACAAGGCTTCAAAAGTAGATGCAATGGAAGCGTTAACAAAAAGAGAAGAATTGAAATCTCGAGAAGGTGGGGTCGGTGGATCAGTTGATGGATTAGAAGAGAACCCTATTTCCTTCCTCTTGCGAGGTCCAACACACGTCTTCTTTCGTAGGGGCATTTGGACAAAATCAAATTTAGGAATAAAAGATGATAATTGGCGAAAAAGACTCGAAAAGATAGAAACGATCGACCTTTATGAGAAACGGTCGACCATTTTTTCCAGAACACACGATATTTCATTTGTTCAAATGGAGAAACGGTCGCCCGCTATGAGAAACGGTCGATCGCTTTTTGTCCAAAATATAATATATCGTCTGTTCAGGACGATCTTTTGGATTTGATTACAAACATTCACAAAATTGGACAGACAAATTGATCAAAATCAACAGGACTGAATGATTTAGAATTGAAGAATGTTTGAGAGAGATCCCGATATCAAATTGAGCATCTGTCAATCGATCAAGAAATTCTAAATTAGGGCATGAATTTTGAATCAAATTCGATTCCTTGTCAATAGTTTTTAACTTACACGTGATTCAGAAGGATCTAGGGATCGTCCTTAAGCGGATTCATCGGCGTTGAGGCGACGGCGGCGATGGTTGCAGTCGGCGACAGCGGCGACTATTGCGACGATGACGATTGTTGCGACGGCAATGTGGATCAACGACGAAGCGGCGGCGGCGGCTACGACGGCTTGAATCAGCGACGAGGCGGCAATCGATGGCGGCGCTCGTACGTCGAACGAGGATGACGATGACGGCGAAAGGATTCATCGATGAAAGAGGTCGCCGATGGGACGAAATGACTTGCTAGTGAGATCATGAATCGGGCGGCGGAGGTTCCAATAGGTCGACCGATTCACGAATTGCGGAAAAAATTTTCGATTTGGTTTTTATATCGCATTGAAAATGGTCGACCGATATCATATCGGGCGACCATTATCTCGTAAATATTTGCAGTTAATACGTTCTATTTTTATTGGTCGATTGAAATAGTTTCGGGCGACCATTCTGGAAATGGATTTTATGAAAATAGAATCGGTCGTTTGTTGACTTTAACGGTCATCCGATCAGAGGAGTAACTGTCGACCGTTACTAAAACGGACGACCGATTTGAATATATGTGTTGTGCAACACAATTTTGATGTTCAATTCGATTCACAAATGATGCTTGCATAATCAAGTCACTTATGAGTTAAATTGATAGGCAATTAAGTTCCTAACATTTCAAGTTGAATATATAGGCAATTAGGCAATTAGGTTCCTAAATCTCTCCTCACTTAAGGGTTTCGTGAATATATCCCCAAGTTGAATTTCGATAGACACATGTTCAATAGCAATGTCCTTGAGCGTCACATGTTCTCTAATAAAATGATAACGTAAATTAATATGTTTAGTTCTAGAGTGTTGGATTGGATTTTTAGTCATTTCTATTGCACTTGTGTTATCGCACTTCATGGGTACACTTGAACGAACTTATACCATAATCAATAAGTTGTTGTTTTACCCATAATATTTGTGCACAATAACTACCAGCTGCAATATACTTGGCCTCAGCGGTAGAGAGTGCGATGGAGTTTTGTTTTTTGCTAGCACAAGAGATGAGAAAGCTACCAAGAAAGTAACACATCCCGATAATGCTTTTCCTATCAACTTTACATCCGGCAAAATCCACATCGGTATATGTATGTAAATCAAAAAATGAGTTCCTATCATACCAAATGCCTATATCATAAGTATGCTTCAAATATCAATATTCTTTCAACAACAACTAAGTGAGATTCCTTAGGTACGGATTGAAATCTTGCACACAAGCATACACTAAACATTATATTCGGCCTAGATGTCGTCAAATAAAATAAACTACCAATCATACATCTATACTTTTTTTTATCAATAGATTTACCTTTCTCGTCTTTATCTAACTTTGTTGTAATGCTCATAGGAGTTGAACTTGGTTTGCATTCATTCATTCCAAATCTTTTTAACAAATTCTTGTATACTTCTTTTGATTAAAAATATATCATCTTTGTTTTGTTTGACTTGCAATCCTAAAAAGAATGTGAGCTCACTTACAAGACTCATCTCAAATTTTTTTTTGCATAAGAGATTCAAACCATTTGCACAAACTTCCATTAGTAACACCATGAACAATATCATCAACATAAATGTGAACTATTAAAATATCATCTTCTAAATATTTTAAAAATAATGTGGTATCAACTTTTCGTTTTTGAAAATAATTTTCAATCAAAAAGATACTCATTCTTTCATACCACGCTCTAAGAGCTTGTTTAAGTCCATAAATGGCTTTAGAAAATTTAAATACATGATTAGGAAAATCTGAATTTTCAAACTCTTGATATTGCTCAACAAAGACTTCCTCATTTATAAATCCATTTAAAAAATGCTGATTTTACATCCATTTGAAAATGTTTAAATCCTTTAAAACAAGCAAAAGTTAAGAGCATTCTAATAGCCTCAAGTCTAGCGACGGGAGCAAAAGTTTCTTCAAAATCAATTCCTTCTACTTGTGAATAGCATTTTGTCACAAGTCTTTCCTTATTCCTTATTATGATGCCATTTTCATCTAGCTTATTTCTAAACACAAATTTTGTACCAATTATTGGATAATCTTTTGGCTTTTCTACTAGTTTTCAAACTTGATTCCTTCCAAAATTATTTAATTCTTGATGCATAGCATTTATCCAATTTGAATCATTCAAAGCCTCATCAATATTACTATGTTCAAATTGAGCAAGAAAAGCTGAAAAAGCACATAAATTTTTCAAAGAGTTTCTAGTCCTTATACCTTCATTTATATTACCTATAACTTGATCTAATGGATGTGATGATGCATGTTTCTAATTTCTTGGAATGATTTGATTGTCCTCCACTTGTGGTTATTTCATTTGTTCCACATTTGAGTTATCCATTCTATTTTCTTCCAATTCTTTATTTTGGATTTGTATGTCTTCAAGATGTCGTTCCACTTCAACTATTTCTTTCTCATCATCATTCACTTGCTTGCTCATAAAAAAATTATTAGTTTCATTGAATTTAACATTGATAGATTCTTCAACAACTAATGTTCTTTTATTATATACTCTATATGCTTTACTAATGCTAGAGTATCCAAGAAATACACCATCATCACATTTTGCATCAAATTTTCCTAATTTGTCTTTAATATTTAAGATATAACATTTACAACCAAACACTTTGAAATATGAAATATTTGACAATTTTCCATATAAGATTTCAAAGCATGTTTTCTTTTCAAGGGGTCTAAGTGAGACTCTATTTAAAACATAACATGATACATTTGCGGCTTCCGCCCAAAAATACTTTGGTAAATTACTTTTATTTAAAATTGTCCTACTCATTTCTTGAATAGTTCTATTTTTTCTTTCTACTACTCCATTTTGTTGAGGTGTTCTAGGTGTGGAGAAATTATGTGTAATTTTATTTTCTTCACAAAACAATTCAAAATTGTAGTTTTCGAATTCACCTTCATGATCACTTCTACTTTTTGCAATTCTCAACTCAAGTTCATTTTGTACTCTTTTTGCAAATTTAGAAAACATATTTATAGTTTCATCTTTACTTGTAAGAAAAATAGTCCAAGTAAAATGAGAGAAGTCATCAACAATTACAAATACATATTTCTTTCCACCTAAACTTATAATATCAATATGTTCAAATAAGTCAAGATGTAAAAGTTCTAAGGACTTATGTGTACTAATAACATTCTTTAATTTGAAAGAGCTTTTTATTTGTTTATCTTTAAGACATGAATATCAAACATTATTTTTCTCAAATTTAATTTTAGGTAAACCTCTAACTAATTCATGATATGAAAGTTTGTTTAACAACTTAAAGTTTACATGTCCTAATCTTCTATGCCAAATATTTATATCATCATGCATAACACTGATATTTTTCACTTTTCCAATTTTCAAAATCAATTTTGTATACATTATTATATCTAAAATCCACTTGTAGAACCTTTTTGCTTTCATCTAAAATCAAACATTTGTCCTTTTCAAAATTCACTAAATAGTTCTTATCACACAATTGACTTATACTAATTAAATTATGTTTTAAATTTTCAACTAACCACACATTTTCTAAATATATTTTATCATTCTTACCAACATTACCTATGCCGATTACTCTACCTTTGCTATTATCTCTAAAGGTGACTCTTCCTCCATTTTTTTTTTCAATGTAACAAAGTTTGATGGATCACCCGTCATATATCTTGAGCATTCACTATCCAAATACCATTTGCTTTCAATTTTCTTTGGAACACCCTACAAGCAAGACATTAAGATTCTCATCTTTTTAGTATCCAAACTTGCTTGTGTCTAATTTGGTTAGTGATGATCCTTTTAGGGACCGAAATCTTCTTCATACCACTATTTAATCACATTCTAACTTTTCATTCATAAGAATAATGTCCTTGATAACCACAATGAAAACAAGTAATATGCGATTTTGTATGAAGATTTTGTGATACTTTAACAAATAGAATTCTTTTATCCTTTTTAGTATCAAATGAGCTAAAATTAAGTCCATTTTTGTTAAAATGTCTTCTTTGTGTTGATAGAATTACATCTAGCATTTTTTCACCATTTGTAAATTTTTCAACCTTTTCTTTTAAAATAATATTCTCATTTTTCAAGGTTTCAACACTACATGTTTGTTTTTCATAACATAGTTTCAAGATATTGTTTTCCATTTTTAAAGCTTCAATCATAAATTCCAAACTAGAATTCTCATCACCTAATAAATAACAATTTTCACAAACTTTAGTATCATGCTTATTATTCATATTTTCAAATCACCATGCTTCTTTTTAAGAGATCTATATTTATCTATAAGAATTCTAAACTCATCATGCATATTGAAAGATTCGCTATCACTAGATTCGGATGAATTAGATAATACCTCATAATATTTGCCATTAGACATATGTAAGCTTCTTCATCATCACTTGAGAAGATGTTTGAGTCATTTTCACTTTCATCCCACGTGGCTTGAAGAGCTTTTTTTTCTTCTTCAAGTTTTCTCCTTTCTTTTCCTTCTTGACTAGATTTGGACACTCATTCTTATAATGTTCAACCTTCTTGCATTCAAAACACGTCACTTGATTTTTACTTGATGATCTTCTTTTTGAAAAGTCACATTTCTTCTTTTGCTTGACAAATTTAAGATATTTGTCAAGCTTCTTAGCGTACAAGGCTAGCTTCTTTTCATCTTCATCTTTTTCACTTGTTTTACTTTCATCCATCTTTGCCTTCAACGCCAAGGTCTTCTTTTTGAAAATACTTGTTTTTTCATCTTCCTTGACTCCAATCTCATAAGTCAACAGTGATCCTATGAGATCATCAAAATTTAGCTTATTTAAGTCCTTCTCTTCGATCACGGTTCATTTTGTATGCCACTTGGAGGAGAGGGACCTGAGAAATTTCTTCACTTTTTGAGAGTTAGTCCTGGTTCGCCCAAAAAGGCTAAGCCATTCACAATATCATTAAAATGCACAACCATTTCATTTATAGACTCATTTTCATGCATCTTAAAAGAGTCATATTGATGATTCAAAATATTAAGTCTAGACTCCTTAACCTTATTGGTACCTTCATGTGTAATAATAAGTTTCCTCCAAATCTCATAAGCACTTTGACAATTTGAAACACGATTAAATTCTGTTACGTCTAAAACACAAAAAAGATGATTTTTTGCTTACCAATCTAATTTCACAGGTAACCTTTCACCTTCGGTGTATTCCAAATGTGACTTTCCATGCAAGTCAAAATCATTTTCAATTATATCCCAAATATCAATATCAATAGATCATACGTAAGCTTGCATTCTAATTTTTCAATAGGCAAAATTTGAAACATTAAAGAGTGGAGGGCGATTTGTGAATTGACCTTCATCCAAGGTAAAACCATTTGATGCCATAGCTCAAAAGATGTTTAAATCTTTAAAACAAGAACAACAAGACTCTGATACTAATTGTAGGATAGACAAGAGGGGGGTGAATTAGTGTATAAAAATTTAGAACCGAAAAAGACGTAGAAGTAAATTTAAAGTGAATACGATCACAAGCAAGTAAATGATAGGTAATAAAAGCACAAGAGAAGTAAGAAAAATAAGAGAAGAGAAAGATGTGATATGTTGACGAGGTTCGGCCCAACTCTTTGGCCTACGTCTTCGCTCTGATTCCTCAACCTTGAGACCATCGCAGATTCACTATCCTTCACTTTTCTTATAGGGAGAGAATAATTCTTTCTACACCACAATGTCATCTTCTTTGCTCAAGAGGTAAGACACACTTTTCTTACAAGGAGCTCTAAAAAACTATCTAAATAAGAATTTCGTCCAATACTCTTCTTCTTACAAATAGTATTCTCACTAAGAAACTAGAAGAGGGAAGGGATGATTTACAACTTTGGCTCAAGAAAAATGCTTTGAATTTGAGGGAGCTCTAGAATGATTTGCCTTGCTTGGATGATCTTCCTTCAATCTTTTGGATCCCTTTTATAGGCTTCTCTTAAAAATTTGGCCATTGTAAAGTAATTCAAAAAGCTGTTGCTGTCAGCCCTAAATTGGTCGACCATTTTAGTATCGATCGTCCTTTTAATAAAAAAATTATATCCATTATTTTGTCTTTTCTGTGCAATTTATCGTTGATAGTAGGCCATAGAAGAATTATAGCCGTTCTTGCTTTCATAACGATCGTCCGAAATGAATCGGTCGACCGATGCTGAAGTTCTGTCCATTCTGTGATTAGTGGTCGATCCAATCTTCTATTTCGGTCATCCATTCTCTTCATAACAGTCGACCGCTATAAGATCGGTCGCCCATTTTTATAGGTTGATCCTTTCTGTGATTAGCGGATGTTCCATCCTCCATTTCGGTCGTCCACTATCTTCAATAACGGTCGACCGATGGTGGATCGGTCGCCCATTTTTAGAGGTTGATCCTTTCTGTGATTAGCGGACGTTTCATCTTCTATTTCGGTCGTCCACTATCTTCAATAACGATCGACCGGTTAAAAATTGGTCGTCCATTTTTCAGTGGTTCTTCCATTCTGTGATTAGCGGATGCTCCATCATTAATTTTGGTCATCCATTATCTGTCATAACGGTCGACCGTTATAGTATCGGTCGCTCGTTTTTATTGCAGATAAAAATTTCGGCTATTTTTCTTGGAAAAATATTAAACATGTTCACACTATCACTTTACGCATAATTAGTACATCATCTTCCTTGTTTGCTATCATCAAAATACATGAAATATGGTCTTGAGACCAACAGGAGTCACCCCCATGCGATCTCGCCGCCGGATCGTTGTGGATAACTTGAACACATGTGTAGGCGAGTCAACGGAGGTGAAGAGGTTGCGCGATGGTGGCGACCACTAAGGCGGATGGCCAGGAGAAGGTGATTGTCGTGGCACAATAGATTGTGAAGAGCCTTGCCACATCCAAGAATGCCACCGAGGACAACATCTGCGTTCTCTCCGGATTCAACAATTGTCTATCCTCCATCCATAATGACCTCTTCTTCTCTACTTCATCCGGGGGCGACATCATTGTTGTCGAGGGCTCTCCTTTGTTCGACGCCCCCCTTTCAGTCCGCGATCTCGGCGATGCCTCCGTCAAGAGCTCGGGGGATAGCTCGTGCTCCAAGCTATTAGAGTTGGGGGTGGCAATATTCCCCACCCCCGTGGGGCCCCACGATTCGGGGCCCCGCATTCGGGAATTTTTTTTCCCCGCGGGGGTGGGAATGGGGGCCAAACTGCCCCCGTCCCCTCTTTCGGGGATCGGGGCGGGGGTAGTGCCCCCCGCCCCATCGGGGTCTTGAATCTCCGATAAATTATTTATAATTAATAATTATTATAATTATATTTATTAGATTACATCTGAATCGTCCATTTTACATATATATATATATAACATTAAACCCTAAACCCTTTTCTTTCTCCATGTTCTCTCTCTTTTCTCTCGTATCTCAGATCTCAAATCTACATCCGCCGCCGCGCCGTCACCGTCGCTCCTTTCGCCGTCGCCGCCGCCGCGCCGTCGTCGTCGCCGCCCCTCTGCGCGAAGTCGCCGACGCCGCGCCGTCATCGTCGCTCCTTTCGCCGTCACCGCCCCTCTGCGCAAAATCGCCTCTGCACGGAGCGACGACTTCGCCTCTGCGTGAAGTCGCCGTCGCGCGCAGCGACGACTTCGCCTCTGCGCGAAGTCGCCGCCGCGCGCAGCGGCGAGGCGATCTGCGCAGAGGCAAAGTGCGTGAGGTCCCTTTTCTCTCATATCTCAAATCTGCATCCGCCGCGGCGTCATCGCCGTCGCTCCTTTCGTCGTCGCCGCCCCTCTGCGCGAAGACGCCGTCGCGCGCAGAGGCGACTTCGCCTCTGCGCGAAGTCGCCGTCGCGCGCAGAGGCGACTTCGCCTCTGCGCGAAGTCGCCGTCGCGCGCAGCGGCGACTTCGCCTCTGTGCGAAGTCGCCTCCGCGTGCAGCGGCGACTTCGCCTCTGCGCGAAGTCGCTGCCACGCACAGCGCGCGGTTTCGCCTCTGCGCGAAGTCGCCACCGCGCGCAATGACGATTTCGGCTCGCCGCTGCGTGAATAGGCAATCTGCACGCAGAGGCAAAGTGCGTGAGGTCATCTCTGCGCACAGTGTGTAATGGTGAGTCACAGTGCACAAATCTACGTTCTGGTTCGGGGAATCGGATTCCCCGCGAGCATTCGGGGCCCCGCGGGGATCGGGACGAGGGTTAAAATTTCTTCCGAACTGGGGATTCGTGGCAGGGTCGGGGGCGGATCGTCGAGGTCGGGGCGGAGGTGGTGTCCCCCGCCCCGAACAGTGGCGATTGCCATCCCTAATTGGAGTCGCCATGCAGCTTGGGCAGTGGCTCCGACTCGTCGAAGCAAATGAAGTCGGTAATGGGTGAGCCCGACTTCGACAAGTAGGAGATGAGCTTCGGCTATAGGAGGAATGACGACCGTGTCGTCGCCGACGATCGCGACTTTGCCCCCCCCCCCATGTGCGCTATTTATTTATTTTTTATTATATGAAGTCGTGATGGTGGTTTAGTCATTCAATAAATTGGAAAAAATTAAAATTAACAGAAAAGTTAATAGAATGAAAATGCGGAATACTCAGGAGCAGACATGAATAATTGTCATATTTCATGAGAGGTTCGAGGAAATAACCCTATTAAAAATAAGATTAAGTACGCCTAATACTATTATAACATATTATATCATAAATTGATGTACCGACGAGAGACGTCTTCGATAGTTTCGACGGATCTAAAATCGTTTGTAGTACAGAAGGGAGCATACTTTAGAAAGCTAAATAATATAAATGAGAACATGCATGCCGTTATATTAGATATAATATTATAACATATTATATTATAAATTGACATATTGACGGAGAGATGCTTTCGATAGTTCCGACAGATCTAACCCGTTGGTAGTATGAAAGGGAGCACCAAGCTGAAAAGCTAAACAATACAAATGAGAACAAGTATGCCCATATATTATATATAATATAATAACATATTATAAATTGAACAATCCACGGGCGCCACTTTCGATATTACCGACGGATCTCTATCCATCAGTAGTATCAAAGGCCCTTTCGTCGGAAAGTTAAATATTTTTTTAAAAAAGAATATGTATTCCGATATATTTTATATAATAGTATAACATATTATAATATAAATAAAACTACCGACGAAAGTCATCTTCGATATTACCAACCAACAGATATGTCCCATGCGTATGAAGATATTTTGGACGGATTTCCATCTCTGTGATAAAATCCGTCGTAAATCGTAGGATATTTGTACGTGGAAAAGCATCCCTGGAAAACTCGTAGAAATTCAACTGTAATACATTGATTTCCCGTTTTGTCAACTGAGAGTTTTAGGTTTCCTTTCCTTTTTTTTTTTCTGTTCAATATATCAGGGGGGCATTTTTTTAAACAATTCAAATTTAACGAAAAGGTTAACTAATTAAAGCAAAAAGCCTTGAAGATATATCCGACATGAAGATAGTTTTTTTTTTGAAGTGTTTAAAAGGAAACTTTTTAATACAAGAAAGAATGCTGAAGGAGCACCATGCAGTCTGACTTAATTAAATTTGTATAAAAAATTATATTGTTTTAATATCGTTAGCATTTAATATGAAAATCATTCAATGAACATATAAATTATGTAAATTGATATTGATGTAAAGACAAAAGATACAAATTATTGTAGGGGTATTCACGGGTCGGATCGAAGGGGATTGGGAGGCCGAATTCGACTCAACCCGACTCGGTTCGGGTCGAGTCGGGTGGGGGTCGGGTTACCGACCACCTAATTTTTTTTTAATTTTTTCTTGCTGTTTTTATATTTTATTAAATATAAAAAATATTATTTAATATTATTTTAAAATCATAAAATAAGTTTTATAATTGTTTAATGTTATCTTTTGCAATTTAAATATTTTATTTTAATTTTTAAATTTTTTTAAATTAAGTATAAGCATAAATTTGAATAAAAAGAAAAAAATAAAAAAATAAAAAATAAAAAATTCGGGTTGGTCGGGTCGGGTCGGGTCGACTCGGGTTAGAAAAATCCAACCCATACCTGACCCGACCCATGGTCGGTCGAGTTCGGGTCGGGCCCGACCCGACCCAAACCGATTCGGGTCGGGTCATCGGATTCACGTGTTATTACTATTTTTTTACTATTTTTGCATTTTATTTAATATAAAAAATTTATTTAATATTATTTTAAATACATAAAATAAGTTTTCTAATTATTTAATATTATTTTGCACTTAAAATATTTTATTTCATTTTTTTTAAAAAATAAATTAAATATAAACTTAAATTTGAACAAAAAATTGAGTTGATCGAGTCGGGTCAAGTTGAATCGGGTTAAAAAAATTCAACCCGTACTCTACCCGACCCGATGAACACCCCTAGATAAGTTAATTAAATTCTCAACGTGGTTACCCTATAACTAGCTACAACTAGAAATCACATTTTAGTTAGCTACTTAATTCAATGCAGATATCCCAAACAATTTTCTTTTCTGTTGATTTTAGGAGCAATATTAAAGATGATGCATTCCATTATCTACTAAAATTGGATGATGTCATTATTCTCGAGCGAGGAATAATTAGTGGTATCCAAATCCAATATGCTGGCCAAACACTTCGTGGATCATGACTCATGAGGAATATATATATATCATGGTCGATCATACGCCCCTATTATTTTGTTTGGAAAATGTTATATCCTTCTAAAATTTTAGCTTAAACATCCTTCTAATATTCATATTTTTTAAATTACTCTAAAAAATTATTGAATTTATATTTGTGTCTGAATTAGGAGTACGGATGAAAGTAGTTCGGGTTGGTTGGAATTTTCGGTATAAAAAAATAATCGCTATTTTTCGGATCGGTTTTTAAAATTAGAAAAATCATCCTAAAACTATTTTGAAAAAATAAAAACTATCATTTAGCGGATCGGTTTTTTTCGGGTGAATTTTTTGGAGCCCTATTTTTATATAATTATATTTTAAAAATATATTTAATAACTTAAAATTAATATAAAAATATTTAATTTTATATTAAATATAAAATATACTATTAAAATTTTAAATTATTAAATTATTGATAATGTGATAGAAAATATGAAATTTTATAAAAAAATATTATATCTATAATAAAAGAATTATTAACACATGTATTAATTATATAAATAAAAATCAGACTCCACGGACCTCTATGGTTTTTTCGGATGGAGCCCTAAATTTAGGAGATGAATTTTAATTTATTAAAAACTATCCTAAATCATATTCGGACTCCTAATTTTCAATTTTTTTAGTTCGATTTTTTTAAGTCCGATGAATTTTTAAAATTGGTCGAATTTTTTTTACACCCCTAACCTCTCCGACGACATAGCAAAACCCATTGTCAGATGATTGGTGCATGCCGCATGTCCATTATTCTCAATGCCATCAATATGTAGTTTCAATGTATTGAAAGAGAGGACAGTCTACACGCATTATAGGCTTTGTTGCTACTTTCTCTGTTAGCTTTATATAATAATAATTAGTTGTCAATTCATGTTGTTGAGAAAAAAAATCAACTGTAACGTGACACAGACATACGTGAAACCAGGACATACACATGTACTTTGATTTGTCCTTGGTTACGTATCAATGTTGACTAATTTGGTGGCCATCCATCCACAATATCTAATCCTTGGTAGAAAAGAAAAGTCAAGGCTTGCTAATGACGTAGGCATGTACCTAACATTCCTTCAATATTCTCTGCATTGATAACTTATTTATTAAAATAATATTATTGATAACAATAATATTTAATATTATTGATAACTTATGTATTATTTTAATATTTTAATATATCAGTTTATCACCTCCTAATTAAAAATGATAGTCAGAAGTGGAAATTCGACTGTAATATATCGGTTTGGTCTTGCGCACTGAGTGTTTTAGGGTTCTTTTCCTTGTTTTTTTCTGTTCAATAAATTAGGGGACATTCAAATATAACGAAAAGGTTATTTAAAGAAAAAAAAGTCTTGAAGCCATATCCGACATGAAGATAGTTTCTTCTAGGTATACATTAAAAATGATTTTTTTTTAAAAAACAAGAAAGAATGCTGAAGGAACACCATGAAGTATGATTTAATTAAAATTGTATAAAAAGGACTATATTATATTAATTTTGTTAATATCATTTAATATATTAAAATCATTCAATGAACATGTAAATCATATAAATTCATAAGCAATAAATTATTCTATTCATTAAACACTTATAAGATTCTTTGATGATATGTTTTGGTTGTTACCTTATTCAAGACTACATTGTTATGCTTTTTTTTTATAAGGACATGCGAGTGTAAATTAATGTGCTAAATATGCAATATGGAAGTTGCCAAAATGGAAGATATAATTAAGGAGCAAATAATTATGATAAACAAATTGATAAACTGAGGGACAAATCGACTTCCTATCAAATGTGATAGAATGCAACATTTTTGGAACCTGTGCCACGTGGCGAGCTTTGACGTTTTTTTTCCAGTGTTCATCTTTGACATGGTCTCTATTCTCTCTCTATCGTCTGCATCACTATTATCGAATGAAAAAATAAAAAAATCATCTGCATGACTACATGCGTGTTACTTATAAACTTCACCCTACAAAGAGTCAAGAGCCAAACGTTTGAAGCACCATCACAAAAATCCTCACCAGCATGTTTCCGGCGAGCAACGGTTACAGCTCGATCACGAAGCCGGAAGCCGGGGGCGCCGTGCGGTGGCTCGCCCCCCTCCTGCTGCTCTCGGCCATCGCCATCCCTTGCACGGTGCTGTTCCTTTCGGCCGGCTCCGTCGTGCCTTTCCGTCTGTCCATGGGCTGGGATACGAGGCCCCGTTCCCCGGCAACGGAAGCGGCGCCGCCGCTGCCACCGCCGCACTTGGAGCCCACCGGTGCGGACATCCACGAGCCATCCGGCAGCTACTTCTCGCCGGCGCTGGGAGATCAAGAAATGGTACGTACAAGCCTGAGAACTTGGAGTCTCATGATAGATATGATGTTATAGTTTTATAGAAGGTGCAGGAATAGCAGTCATATATGCACATCATGCATGCCGTCTTAAAGAGCTGCTGCATGAACGCAGCTGGGCAGGAATTATATGCAGTGGAACGCATGAAAACTTATGCTAATAATAACCTTGGTTAATTAGTGAGTCCTTCACATATGCTGTAAATTAAGCAAGACCGCACAACAGATACATGCAAACAAAACAGCGACATGATCAGAGAATAAGACCAGCGGAAACAAGAGAAGTTGGAGTTCCTTCCACGTTGTTACCTACCTCTTTTTTCCTTTTAGCTCCTCTTGTACGTAAAATAATTGACATCTCTTGTGTATATGATGAATGGATTATTAGATCATTATATTGTACATTCATGTATATGCACATATATACACAGGAAAACGAGGGTGTTAGGCTTGAGAAGGTGCTCAGGGAGGCGGCCATGGAGGACAGGACGGTAATACTGACCACGCTGAACGCTGCATGGGCGACCCCTGGATCCATGATCGACTTATTCCTTGAGAGCTTCCGGATCGGCGACGGGACGCGAGGCCTCCTCGAGCATCTGGTCATCGTGACGTTGGACCCCGAGGCGCACGCGAGGTGCACGTCCATACACCGCCACTGCTTCGCCCTCGCCAGCGCTGGCGTGGATTTCTCCGGCGAGAAGTCCTTCATGACCGACGGCTACCTGCAGTTGGTGTGGAAGAAGCTGGACGTCATGCGCATGGTCCTCGCCAAGGGATACAACTTCGTCTTCTCGGTACGTACGCTAACAAATTTATTCATGCACTGCCTGCCACATCAAATGGAGTTGGTATACGCACGTATATATGCATGCAGTTTTCATCCTGTTGGATCGATGCTGTCCTGAACTCATCGACGACGTGACATGAAGAACTCATGCATGCGTTATGATGATTACTTTATGTGTTAGTCTGTTAGGTAGGCATGAATAGACTTAATTAATTATAGATCGCAATTCTCCAGTAGTTCTATCATCTATTTTATATTGATCTTAGAATAATACGATGAGAGAGATAATCATGATTATATATTGTTGCAGGATGCAGATGTGATGTGGTTCAGGAATCCGCTGCCACACTTCAACAGCAGTGATGCAGACTTACAGACATCCTGCGACGAGTTCCGGGGGGATCCTGCAGACTTGAAAAACAGGCCCAACACAGGGTTCAAGTACGTGAGGGCGAACAATAGATCCGTGGAGTTGTACGACTACTGGTACACTTCCAGGTTGAGGTTTCCGGGGAAAGGGCAGCAGGGGGTCTTCAACGCCATCAAGTTCGAGCCGCGCATGAAGAAGATCGGGGTGAGGATAAGATTCTGGAGCACGGAGTACTTCGGTGGGCTGTGCCACCCGAGCAGAGACCTCGCCAAGGTCTGCACCATGCACGCCAACTGCTGCGTGGGGCTGGGCAAAAAACTTCATGATCTGAAAGTTTTGCTGGACGATTGGAGGAAGTACACGTCTCTGCCGCCGGAGATAAGGAAAGGCCATCGCTATGCATGGAGCGAACTGCAGTTCCAGTGCTCGATGAGATGATCCTTGCTGACAGTTCTTGTTTGCTCTTGGTAATGTGCCCAGATGTAGTTAGTGAGTTCCGACGTGCGTTGAATTATGAATCATGTATATGTGGCGGAAGCAAACTTGTACCATTAGGTTCAAACTCGCAGTCCGACGCTGATTCCGTAGGGGGGTTCGTCCCTCGCGGTATGGATCACTTTTGTTCATAGTGAACTGACTGTCTCTTTTGTCCATACTTCTCTCTTTTTCATATTGATTCATATTGATTGATTAAGAGAGTTTTATCACATTAAATCTTTATATTTATCTTCTCTTTTTTTTTGTTATTTCAATTGTTCATACTTTTTACCCCCAACATGTAGGTAACTCTTCGTAATGTGTCCATATGCCAAGGATGCAACCATTACAGTACTATGAAGGGCTCAGCCCTCACCATGTTGTCAAGATGATGGTTTGGCAGTAGCTAGCGCGTTAAGACCCTTGCGAAAGTACTTATTATATAATTGCGACATTATAATTTATAATAGATATCAAGACTAATTTATTAGAAATTAAATGTGATCAACGGGTTAGTCAATTTTGAGAAAAAACTATATAATTGAATTGGTTATAAAGGAATAAATTATACCATTAAGCCAGGGTGTTAGGTTTGAGAGGGTGCTCAAGGAGGTGGCCATGGAGGACAGGACATTAATACTGACCACGCTGAACGCTGCATGGGCGACCCCCGGCCGGAGCCATGATCGACTTGTTCCTTGAGAGCTTCCGGATCGGCGACGGGATCCGCGAGGCCTCCTCGAGCTTCTGGTCATCGTGACGTTGGACCCCGAGGCGCACGCGAGGTGCACGTCCATACACCGCCACTGCTTCGCCCTCGCCACCCCCGGCGTGGATTTCTCCGGCGAGAAGTCCTTCATGACCCACGGCTACCTGCAGTTGGTGTGGAAGAAGCTGGACGTCATGCCCGTGGAAGAAGGGAAAGAATAATGTGGGCCTAACGGGCCTTTTCTTTTATCATGTATGGGCCTTGAAATTTTAGGTTCTCAACAATGTCAAAGTCCTCATCAGTTTACCATTCAGATTTGATATTCGCAAATTAATAATTAATAGTCATAGATAATAAAAGAAATAATTACAATGATCATCATTTATTTCTATGCTCACATTTAAAAAATATATAAAATAATAAGATTCTATTATTATTTATTTTTATAATATAAACAAGTTAATTAAATTCTAAATGTGGTTATCCTATAACTAATTACAACTAGAAATCACATTATTGCTAGCTACTTAATTCAATGCAGGTATCCCAAACAATTTTCTTTTCCGTTGATTTTAGGAGTAATATTAAAGATGATGCATTCCATTATCTACTAAAATTGGATGATGTCATTATTCTCGAGTGAGGAATAATTAGTGGTATCCAATATACTGGCCAAACGCTTCGTGGATCATGATATATATATATATATATATATATATATATATATATATATATATATATATATATAAAGTAATATTATGGTGTATATGCACTTAGGTGCATACACCTCACTCACAGCCATTCGATCAAAACTGTTTTAATTATAATGATTAAAATTTAATCATCAATTATAATATTAATTTAATAAAAACTCTGGTTAAAAAAAATGGCTCCTGTGACGACCTCCCATGCCCCGACCTACGGTGACTTCCCCTACATCAATTGTTGGCCCTTCGACCATCGACCTACGTTGGCACAGTAATGAAAAAAGGGGCCAACACCCCTTTTTTGCTGTCGTGCTGACGAGCACGAAAGGAGAGCGTCGAGGTCGCAGAGGGGGGCGACGAGCACAAAAGGGGCCGTCGCCGCGTAGCTGACGCTGCCGTTGCAGACTGACGATGCGTGCCAGCAGACCAATGATGTGTGTCCAACAAAGTAAATCGCACTACTATTCAAGCGCCATCTCATCTAAAACGTTGAATGCAAATCCAACGAAGAAAATGCAATAAATGCACATGTGTACACCCGAACATTAATCGTATATAATCATATGCCCCTATTATTTTGTTCATTGTCAGATGATTGGTGCATGCTCATGTTGTCGAGAAAAAAAGGGCAGGGCAATGCTAAACCTTTTTAATCATCCTCTTAAAAATTCTCTTAATGTGACAGAGACATATGTAAAGCCCGGACAGACATATGTACTTTGATTTGTCCTTGGTTACGTGTCAATGTTGACTGATGTGGTGGCCGTCCATCCACGATATCTAATCCTCGGTAGAAAAGAAAAATCAAGGCTCGCTAACGACGTAGGCATGTACCTAACATTCATTCAACATTCTCTGCATTGATAACTTATATATTAAAATAATATTATTGATAACAATAATATTTTAATGTTATTGATAACTTATATATTATTTTAATATTTTAATATATTAGTTCATCACCTCCTAATTAAAAATGATAGTCAAAAGTGGAAATTCGACTGTAATATATCGGTTTGGTCTTGTGCACTGAGTGTTTTAGGGTTCTTTTCCTTTTTTTCTGTTCAATATATTAGGGGACATTCAAATATAACGAAAAGATTAATTAAAGCAAAAAAAAAAGGCTTGAAGCCATATCCGACATGAAGATAGTTTTTTTAGGTATACATTAAAAGGGATATTTTTTTTAAAACAAGAAAGAATGCTGAAGGAACACCATGAAGTATGATTTAATTAAAATTGTATAAAAAGACTATATTATTTTAATTTTGTTAATAGCATTTAATATACTAAAATCATTCAAGGAACATATAAATCATGTAAATTCATAAGCTATAAATTATTCTATTCATTAAACACTTATATGATTCTTTGATGATATATTTTGGTTGTTACCTTATTCAAGACTACATTGTTATGCTTTTTTTTTTATAAGGACATGCGAGTGTAAATTAATGTGCTAAATATGCAATATGGAAGTTGCCAAAATGGAAGATATAATTAAGGAACAAATAATTATGATAAACAAATTGATAAATTGAGCGACAAGTCGACATCCTATCAAATGTGATAGAATGCAACATTTTTGGAACCTGTGCCACGTGGCGAGCTTTGACGTTATTTTTTCCGGTGTTCATCTTTGACATGGTCTCTATTCTCTCTCTATCATCTGCATCACTATTATCGAATGAAAAAAAAATCATCTGCATGACTACATTATAAACTTCACCCTACATATAGTCAAGAGCCAAACGTTTGAAGCACCATCACAAAAAATCCTCACCAGCATGTCTCCGGTGAGCAACAGTTACAGCTCGACCACGAAGCCGGAAGCCTGGGGCACCGTGCGGTGGCTCGCCCCCCTCCTGCTGCTCTCGGCCATCACCATCCCTTGCACGTTGCTGTTCCTTTCAGCCAGCTCCGTCGTGCCTTTCCGTCTGTCCATGGGCTGGGAAACGAGGCCCTGTTCCCCGTAACAGAAGCGGCACCGCCGCTGCCGCCGCCATCGCCGCTGCCGTCGCCATCGCCGCTGCACTTGGAGCCCTCCGGTGCGGACATCCACGAGCCATCCGGCAGCTACTTTTCGCCGGCGCTGGCTGATCAAGAAATGGTACGTACGAGCCTGAGAACTTGGAGTCTCATGATAGATATGATGTTATAGTCTTATAGAAGGTGCAGAAATAGTAGTCATATATGCACATCATGCATGCCGTCTTAAAGAGCTGCTGCATGAACGCAGCTGGGCAGAAATTAATCATGTGTATGCAGTGGAACGCGGAACGCATGAAAACTTATGCTAATAATAACCTTGGTTAATTAGTGAGCCCTTTACATATCCTGTAAATTCTACTTTAACTGAAAATCGTTTTAGATCCAAAGAAGTAATAAGAAATTTATTTGACATATTCTATATATTTTTTTATCATGAGATTATTAAGGAATTAATTTATTTTTTTATTACAAGATATGTGTCCTATTTTTGGGATTAATGTAGAGTTCCAATTGATCTCTAATTCTTATCATCTGTTAAAGGGAGTGTCTATATAGACTCTCTAAAGGTCCAAAAAGAAATTAATTTGATCTTGTAATCCTCTTCTATTTCTTCCATCTAATAAACTTCTGCGTCGCCTTAAATTTCTCGAGTTTTCTCGCGGTGCATAATTTCTCTCGTGCAGAAATCCTAACAAACTGGTATCAGAGCGAGGCTTCATCGTCAATCCTCCATCAGGTGTAGAGATGACATCGCACAACGTAAACATCAAAAAATTCACGAGACAAAATAATTTCAGTCTCTGACAGATCAAGATGCGAGCACTTCTGAAATAATAAGGAGTCTGAGCGCCGCTTACAAACGTGCCGAAAAACAAACCAAAGAAGAAAGACTCAAAGGGTAAAGAAAAAGAGTCCGATCTCGCAAATTTAGTGGCACAGGAAGAGAAAGCGCTCTCAATGATCTTGTTGTGTCTGGTGGATGAGATTATTATTGAAGTCATTGATCAAGACACAACGATTGGTCTGTGCTCAAAACTTGAAAGTCTCTACATGATCAAGTTTTTGACCAACAAGTTGCAAGCAATGTCTGTTCGCTCTCCGCATGCAAGAAGGTATCCCTCTGAAAGATCATCTTGATCAGATGAATACTCTGTTGATGAAATTACGAAATATAGATATGAAGATTGATAATGAAGATGCTGCCCTAATTCTGTTAGTTTTATATGAGAATTTTATTCAGTTTATGATTATCAGGAAGGAAACTATAAGTCTGGAAGAAGTAAGATCGAGTTTCCATACTCGTGAACTTCGGCATAGGACATTTGGAAATTCTGCAGAGATTCATGTCGCAGGGTTGGTAACAATCGTAGAGAAGACAAATCCTAAAAAAGATAAGTCGAAGAAGAACATCAATTCGAAGGACATATGCAACTACTATAAAGAATCTGATCATTGGAAGAATGATTGCCACATGAAGAAGAAGAAAGACACGGTTGCTGCAGTAGCTCATCAGAATAGCAAATCTGATGATGGTTTGTCTCTTATGGTGTCTGATTAGAGATGCTTGGAGGAGAGTTGGGTTCTCGACTCAGGATGTTCCTATCATATGACACCGCACAGAGAGTGATTTTCGACTTATAAGAAGATTGATGGCGAAACGTCATCACGGGCAATGATGTAGCTTGTAAAATAGTTGGAATCGCCTCAATTCAGATCAGAAGTCATGATAATCGAGTGAGGACATTGACAGAGGTCCGTCATGTTCCGCAACTGAAGAAAAATCTGATATCGTTAGGAGTTCTGGACTCCAAAGGATGTCGGATGTCTGCTGCAGGAGATGTTCTCACGGTTACCAAGGGTGATGTTGAAGTCATGACAAAAATGACATCAATTCAGCAAAGCCGTTCATAAAACGAAGGCAACACTCGATTACATTCACGCTGACTATTGGGGCCCCTCTCGTGTTCCATCTCAAGGAGGTTCCAGATATTTCCTATATGTGATAGATGATTACTCAAGGATGACATGAGTATTCATTATGAAGCACAAGAGTGAGGCATTCGAAGCTTTGAAATAGTGGAAGACTCTGGTGGAGAATCAGACATCGAGAAAGGTGAAACAATTTCGTACAAATAACGGTTTAAAATTCTATTCATTTGAATTTGATCGATTCTGCAAAGATGAAGGCATTACCAGACATTGCACCGTCAGAGATACACCATAACATAATGGTGTAGCAGAACGCATGAACATAACTTTTCTGGAGAGGGCACGGTGCATACTCTCTAATTCTGGTCTGAACAAGTCATTCTGGACTGAAGCTGTTAGCACAACATGCTATCTTGTCAATCGGAGTCCTACAACTGTGATCGATCTGAAGACTCCCATTGAGGTATGGTCAAAAAATTCTGCTGATTATACTAAGATGAAAGTTTTTGGCTATCCAACATATTATCGTGTCAGCGAAGGAAAGTTGGAACCAAAGACCAAATGAGTTCTTGTGGGATATGGTGCAGGTAAAAAAGGCTTCAGAATTTGGTCTCCCTCATATCACAATGTTATTCACAGCAGAAACATATCTTTTGATGAGATGTCTATGCTCAAGCAGAAATAAGATGTTGTTGACTCAGCAGAGGAGGATTTCAACAAATAGGTGGAGTTTGAATCAAATCTAATTCAGAATGGGCCAGAAGAATCTCATCAGATTGAACAACCAAAGTCTGAGGAGTAAACAGAAGAAGCAATGACAAGTCTAGCTGCAGGACGTGCTCGCAGGCAAGTAGGTCCTCCTAAGCGTTATGTCTTTGAGGACATGATTGCATATGCATTCCAAGTAGTTGAAGAGGTGGAATTGTTAGATCAAGCTACAAGAATGCTATCGCATGTGCAAAATTAGAACAGGAACTGGCGACGGCATAGAGTATTGGATATCTGATTGTAGGATTCAATTCAAGGTGGAGATTTGTTAATTAATGCCTTGAATCATACTTTAACTGAAAATCTGTTTAGATCCAAAGAAGTAAAAGGAAACATATTTGACATATTCTGTATATTTCCTTATTATGAGATTGTTAAGGAATTGATTTATTTCCTTATTACAAGGTAGGTGTCCTATTTTTGGGATTAATATAGAGTCCTAGTTGGTTTTAATTCCTATCATCTATTAAAGGGAGTGCCTATATAAACTTCCTAGTGGTCCAAAGAGAAATCAATCTGATCTTGTAATCCTCTTCTGTTTCTTCCATCTAATAAACTTCTGCGTCGTCTTAAATTTCTCGAATTTTCTCGCGGTGCATAATTTCTCTCGTACAGAAATCCTAATAAAGCAAGACTGCACAACAGATACATGCAAACAAAACATCGACATGATTAGAGAATAAGACCAGCGGAAACAAGAGAAGTTCCTTCCACATTGTTACTTACCTCTTTTTTCCTTTTAGCTCCTCTTGTGCGTAAAATAATTGACTTATCTCATGAAGATGACATCTCTTGCGTATGTGATGAATGGATTATTAGATCATTGTATTGTGCGGTCATGTATATGCACATCTACTGTTTAAGTTCCTGCAGGACAACAATGGTTTGGTAAAAGCAGCAGCAGCTCCATGCAGCAATTTGGTAACAACAGTAGCGTCATGGTACTCGGGCATGAGTCGTTGAAGCTTCTCTATTGGCACTGTATCTGGCATGATACCTGTTTAATTCATTTTTGTAACAGTTGAGCATTAGTATAAATACAATTGTTAGGCTCCTGTAATCTCTTCGTCTGCCGTAATCATTTTATACTTTGAATCAAACATCACAGCTTTCCCCTTTTCTCTCTTCCTCTGAAACATCTCGCTTTCCTTTTCTCTATTTTCACCTCTCCATTTCTTTACATGGTATCAGAGCCAACTTGTTGAAGGTCTTACCGATCTCCTTCATCGTCTGCTTCACCGTCAGCCCGCTTTGCTGCTGCCAGAAGTTCGTCTTCAAGCTCTCCATCGCCAGCTAAAGTTCCTTCAGCCTACATGGCTCCAGCAAGCCCAGTGGGCACTGATCTGGTCTTGGCCAATGATGATCTGGTCCTGGCCAATGCTGATCTGGCCGAGCTCTTCGTTGACATCCCAGATCTAGTTCGTCGAAGTACGAATGGTGTCCGATGAAGTCGATTTGATCTTCAACACTCGAGATTGGAGTTGGGTCATTCTACTGCTTGCCCGCATCAAGATCGACGATCGAAAATTGGTTTTTCTTGTTCCTCTTCATTTCTGGTGTTCTTCCATTATTTCTTTTGTTCCTTGTTGATGATCTGATCTATTTCTCCATTGATCGCCATTTCTCTCTCTTATTTTCATATACGCTTCATTTTTTCTCTGCGTTTTCTTCTGGATCTTCGAATCCCTTCTTCAGCTTCACTTCTTTTCCTTATTTTTCCTATTTTGTGGTCGTTCTCTTGCAAGTCATTAATCGGCGTCCGAGTTCGCTTCTCACTGGCGTATCAAATTGTAATGGAAGATCTATTCAAAATGTTCCTCAGGTCGTCCCAAAATCGATGATGGATCGCGATCAAATGATTCCTTAGGTCGTCGCATATTTGGCGATGGATCCTAAGCATTTCCTCAGGTCGCCGCGACGATGGATCGTGTTTTTTTGCTTCCAAGTAGATGGTCGTCATGCATTTGTTCTTGCTCCGTCCGATTTTTGCTTTGTTCGGTGATGCCTTCTTTCCGTTTGTTTCCTTCTCTGGCGACATTGTCGTCTTCATGTCCTGTTCGTTCTTTTTTGTCCTCATTTGTTCCTTGTTCTCTAGTGTTTGACTTATTGATTTCTATTCATCCATTTCGAGTTTCAGACTCTTCAATTCTGCCGACTTTCATGCTTGTTCGGCCGGCTTTCCTTGCTCAGGTTCTGCGTTTCTTATAAGCTTCCACCCTTTAGTTTGGTCTCCGCCTCTTGTATGTCTTCGTCTTTAGCATATGCATTTGGATTGTGAAGCTCGTTGTCAACGTATTCGGTGGAAGTCCCATTTAAAGTGATCCTCAGGTCATCAACGATGGAATAACATTCAAAGCATTCCACAGGTCGTCTTTATTTGGTGATGGACAATGTTATTAGAACCGGACCGGACCGGCCGGTTCAACCAGTTCAACCGCGAACCGGCCGGTGATCCGATCCGGTTAGGCCTCTAAAATCATTTTGACATTGAACCGGGCAAAACCGGTTGAACCGGACTGATTGAATCGGTTCAACCCGGTTCAATGCAGATTTTGAAAAAAAATTAAAAAAATAGGAAAGTTAAATGAGAAAAAAGGAAAGAAATATAAAAAAAATTAAAGAGGAGGGAATATCATATGTATACAATTAAATAGGAATTAAAATAAAAAGGTAAGTATTTGAAATTGAATAATATTAGAATAGAAACTTATTAAAGGGCATAAAAGGAAAGTGTTAAACAAAAAAAGAAATAAGAATAATTTAAGATAAAATCTATTAACATAACATCTATCATCATTAAATAGTAGATATTAAATTATTAATAATTTATTTATATTATCATTATAAAACTTTTAATTAATAAAAATTATGTTATATTATTTTTTAGTATTTTTAATAAGTCATTAGTATAATATTCATATACTATATCATATAACTTATACTATATCTTTATAATTATTATAAATAATATTATTTTAATAAAATCTGATTCAATTCGGTCGAACTCGGTCCGACCGATCCAATCGCGACTCAGTGATGAGTCCGATCCGATCGTCGGCCCGGTTCTGAAAACATTGGTGATAGATTAGAGTTTCTTTCCATGTGTTCGATCGGCGTGGAGCTTTAGTGGTATTTGATGGATTTTTTGAACAACTGAGACATCATCATTAGTTTGTTTACATCAATATCATAGCCAAATCATCATGATATATGCATAGTGACAATCGTGCTTTCTTCAATTCTTTACATCATTCTTTATCATATAGATTTCTTATGAGTTACTTTATAACTCCTTAAAGTTATCACATACCATCTTTGTCTTTTCTATCATATGACATATTGTAGTTATGGACTTCATATTAAGTCATCTTAATCATTTGACATTTTTCAATTTTATTTGAAGAATTAGAGCATTATTAGTATCTTTGCTACTAGATCATATAGACGCCCTTATCCTACCAGTAGATTTCCTTAGGGAAATACAAATATAAAATATAAAATTCATGCTTTAAAATAATACACATATAGAGTGTAAGATATTTTTTTTGTCCTTTCAAGAAAATACAGAAAATAATTATAAGACTAATTATTTTCCGTCCATAATAATGAGGCAAAACTATTCTCCACTAGGTGCATTGTCCGTCAATACAACAATAGTTTCATTAAATAATATTTAATTTTTAACATTGTGTCTATATCTTCCTCTACAACGTTCAGATTTTAGTTCTCTTCTTCACCGAGTGTTCGCACTGCCTCGACGGATAGATGCTCGACGAATTGACAACGAATTGCAGCTTCTTCTGTGCCAACTTAGATGGTGTCTGCAAGACGAAACATATTTACATCTACGTGCTTCAAGTTCAAGGTTCCTGCAGGAATGTCCGATGTTCATCGTCTCTCAGTAAGGGGGCGCGTTGTCAGCTGCTCACCCGCTCTGTTCGATGTCTCTCAGCGAGGGAGCGTGTTGAAGTTCCTGCAGGATAGCAACGGTTTGGTAAAAGCAGCAGCTCCATGCAGCAATTTGGTAATAGCAGCAGCGTCATGGTACTCGAGCATGAGTCGTTGAAGCTTCTCTATTGGCACTGTTATCTGACTTGATATCGGTTTAATTCTTTTTTGTAACAGTTGAGCATTAGTGTAAATACAATTGTTAGGCTCATGTAATCTCTTGGTCTACCGTAATCATTTTATACTTTGAATCAAACATTACAGCTTTCCCCTTTTCTCTCTTCCTCCGAAACATCTCGCTTTCCTTTTCTCTGTTTTTATCTCCTCTCTTCCGGCACACATCCGACGGAGTGGAGCTCACCATTTCTTTGACATATATACACAGGAAAACGAGGGTGTTAGGCTTGAGAGGGTGCTCAGGGAGGCGGCCATGGAGGACAGGACGGTAATACTGACCACGCTGAACGCTGCATGGGCGACCCCCGGATCCATGATCGACTTGTTCCTCGAGAGCTTCCGGATCGGCAACGGGACGCGAGGCCTCCTCGAGCATCTGGTCATCGTGACGTTGGACCCCGAGGCGCACGCGAGGTGCACGTCCATACACTGCTACTGCTTCGCCCTCGCCACTGCCGGCGTGGATTTCTCCGGCCAGAAGACCTTCATGACCGACGGCTACCTGCAGTTGGTGTGGAAGAAGCTGGACGTCATGCGCATGGTCCTCGCCAAGGGATACAACTTCGTCTTCTCGGTAAGGACGCTTACAAATTTATTCATGCCTGCCTGCCACATCAAATGGAGTTGGTATACGTACGTATATATGCATGCAGTTTTCATCCTGTTGGACCGATGCTGTCCTGAACTCATCGACGACGTGACATGAAGTACTCATGCATGCGTTATGATGATTAATTTATGTGTTAGCCTGTTAGGTAGGCATGAATGGACTTAATTAATTATAGATCGCAATTCTCCAGTAGTTCTATCATCTATTTTATATTGATCTTAGAATAATACGATGAGAGAGATAATCATGATTATATATTGTTGCAGGATGCAGATGTGATGTGGTTCAGGAATCCGCTGCCACACTTCAACAGCAGTGATGCAGACTTACAGACATCCTGCGACGAGTTCCGGGGGAATCCTGCAGACATGAAAAACAGGCCCAACACAGGGTTCAAGTACGTGAGGGCGAACAATAGATCCGTGGAGTTGTACGACTACTGGTACACTTCCATGTTGAGGTTTCCGGGGAAAGGGCAGCAGGGGGTCTTCAATCCATCAAGTTCGAGCCGCGCATGAAGGAGATCGGGGCGAGGATAAGATTCTGGAGCACGGAGTACTTCGGGGGGCTGTGCCACCCGAGCAGAGACCTCGCCAAGGTCTGCACCATGCACGCCAACTGCTGCGTGGGGCTGGGCAAAAAGCTTCACGATCTGAAAGTTTTGCTGGACGATTGGAGGAGGTACACGTCTCTGCCGCCGTGGAGAAGGAAACGCCATCGCTATGCATGGAGCGAACTGCAGCTCCAGTGCTCGATGAGATGATCCTTGCTGACAGTTCTTGTTTGCTCTTGGTAATGTGTCCAGATGTGAATTCCTTCCATTCAGGTAGTTAGTGCGTTTCCCTTTTGGATGTGCCTTAAGAATTATGTACCCTGTATATTCGCCCGATTCTCGTGGGAGGTATGAATATTTATATAAAGGTATGAATCGTTATTTAAGGGGAGGGCCGAAATCAATTTTAACTAAAAAATTCTTGCATTTATATATGTAATTAATATAATTTTAAAAACTTAGAGGGGGCGGCCCCTTCCCCTAAAATGTATGTAGATCCGTCTCTGTTTATATATTTTTGCTCGCTATAGAATTTTTCTGACCACGATTTTCTTTATCCGTTAATGTTTCACTTTTATTCATATTAATCATGAAAATTTTACCATGCTAAATCTAAGTGTTTATTTTATTTTTCTTTCATTGTTTTAATTGTTCATGTGTTTTAGCCCCAACATGTAGGTTGTTCTTAGTAATGTGTCAATGCAACCATTACAGTACTATGAAGGGCTCAGCCCTCACCATGTTGTCAAGATGGAGGTTTGGCAGTAGCTAGCGGGTGGTGGTCTCATTTGATTCCCCTTAGATTTGGGTGTGAAGATGTTGTTCGTCGTGCAACAGTACAGAGGGCAGCGCACGATCCAATCTTTCATATATTATAAGAAAATTGCTAATTTGCGTCTAAATATTTTTGACGGACAAAAATTCTTTGTATTTTTTTATAACATCTGCGATGGTAAGAAAAAATCTTCCAAAATACCGAGGGTCAAAACATCCTTCGGAATTATTGACGGAAAATATCCGTCAGTACGTTACCGACGGGAATATCCCTCGAAATTATCGACGGGAATATCCCTCGGAATTACCGACGAATTCAAATTCATCGATAATTCTGAAGGCCAGACCCGTCGGTATATATATAATATATGATATAATATAAGCATACGTTTAATATTTTATAATTAAAATTATTGTCGGATTTAGCCTTCGAAATTATCGAAGGATATTGATCCGTCGATAATTTCGAAGGTGATGGCCGTCGGTAATTAATTTTGATAATAATATATAAGTAATATATTTTTAAAGAGTCATATTGTGATTAATATTATAAATAATCATTAATGTTTATAATATAATACATATCTCTTACATTTACTTAAAATATTCATAAATATAATATGACATTATTAATGTTAATAATAAGATTTTATATATAAGTATTTATAATAAATAATATTATTTCAATTACCGACAGGTAGTATCCTTCTCAGTTACCGACAGACTTAAATCCTTAGATAATTTCGAAGAGATTTTCCTTCGGTAATTAAAATAATAATCTATTATTAATGTTTATAATATAATACATATCTCTTACATTTACTTAAAAGATTCATAAATATAATATGATATTATTAATGTTAATAATAAGATTTTATATATAATTATTTATAATGAACAATGTTATTTCAATTACTGACGGACATAAATCCTTCGATAATTTCGAAAGGATTTTCCTTCGGCAATTAAAATAATAATCTATTATTAATGTTTATAATATAATACATATCTCTTACATTTACTTAAAATATTCATAAATATAATATGATATTATTAATGTTAATAATAAGATTTTATATATAAGTATTTATAATGAACAATATTATTTCAATTACCGACGTGTAGTATCCTTTTCAATTACCGATGGACTTAAATCCTTTGATAATTCTGAAGGGATTTTCTTATTATATATAATTATTTATAATGAACAATGTTATTTCAATTACCGACGGACATAAATCCTTCGATAATTTCGAAAGGATTTTCCTTCGGTAATTAAAATAATAATCTATTATTAATGTTTATAATATAATACATATCTCTTACATTTACTTAAAATATTCATAAATATAATATGATATTATTAATGTTAATAATAAGATTTTATATATAAGTATTTATAATGAACAATATTATTTCAATTACCGACGGGTAGTATCCTTCTCAATTACCGACATACTTAAATCCTTCAATAATTCCGAAGGGATTTACAGGTTGCCGGCCCGCCAAAGGTTTCGACGGGTCGCCGACCCGCCGAAGGTTTCGGCGAGTCCGACCCGTCGAAGGCTTAGACGGGTCATCGACCCGCTGAAGGTTTCAGCGGGTCCGACCCGTCGAAACCTTCGACGGGAAGTCTCCCGTCGAAACTACCGACGGAACGTCCTATCGCAACCCGTCGAAAACTGCGAAGGCCATTGTTCTCTCTTTCTAGTCCGGTACCGCGATTAGTATTTTCTGACGGTAGAATCCATCGGTAATTTTGAAGGATGACCTTCCCTACGAAACTTTGGACGAATATCACCCGTCGAAAATTTTGAAAGCAAATTATCCGTCGCAAACATCCGTCGAAACTTTCGAAGGAGCATTTGAGGACCGTCGATAATTTTTTGCGACAACAAAATTTCCAACTACCAATATCCATCGAAAAATCCATCGCAAAGACATGTTTGCGACTGATTTTGAAGATTTTGTGATGGATAAATCCATCGCAAATTCGCAATATTCTTGTAGTGATAGATATACGTAATAAAATAATTGTTTAAGATTTAAAACAAATGAATATGAAATTACAAGACATTGTATTAATCTTCTATCTCAATATCTTTTTCACTTCTCATCTATTTAGATGGACTAGTGTTAAGACCCTTGCAAAAAGTACTTATTATATAATTGCGACATTATAATTTATAATAGTTATCAAGACTAATTTAGTAGAAATTAAATGTGATCAATGGGTTAGTCAATTTTGAGGAAAAAAACTAATTGAGTTGGATATAAAGAAATAAATTAGAAATATTTCGAAACATGATAGTCATACTAAATACCTCCTTACATTAAAAACTTATTAAAATAAATGATAAGATAACTGGAATAAAAGTAAAAATGTTTGTACTCAACAGTTAACTAGCATATGAAATTTTATGTTCAAACTTGAAACTCTAATTTTTAATTTAAGTAATGTTTTGACTAAGTGAAGACTCTACCCGCTATCTCAAACTCTACTTTTGTAAGGAAGTAAAAAAAGCCTCCGACTTTTGCATAAGGAGGTGCATGGTCTAATTCATTTGTGGCCATCTCCGATTGCCTCCTAGTTTCTGCGTCCAAGTCTTGTTCTATATCGATTTCATAGTCTCGCTTTACTTTGTTTCCTACGAAATATTGGGAAAACTTTCACATCTTTCTGCTACTTAATCAATATCTAATTAATGTCTCATGTTTTCTGTAGCATATATATATATATATAGTTTTCGCTTATTAGATATCGTTATGATTTCATGCTAATGGCACTTTTATTTTGGTATTGTTGTTGTTCAGGTTGAAGATATCAGTAAAATATGCCTCCCCATAAATGTTTAAGGGAGCAGAATCTTAGTACCCTGAAGTAATTTCACGTCAAGCCATAATCAATGTTGGTAAGAACTGATTTACTGCTGTAGCTAGTCGATTTTATAGATGCTTTAAATTTGTAGCCTTCATTTAATGATAGATTACTAATTGTTGCCTGGTGCGATTTATTTGCCAGGTACCATTGGTCATGTTGCTCATGGAAAATTAACTGTTGTTAGAGCAATATCTGGTGTTCAGGTGCATTCATTTGTGTCTTTTATTTTTCTCCTTTTGAATGACATAACTGTATGGACTACTTTTGAACAATGTAATTATATGTACGATCTTAATATAGTTGAAGGAATTAGTAATAAATAAATCAAAGTATTACGAAATACCTCACAACAGAAAAATGATTATCGAAGTTTTTTTACGTTATTTTTGAACTGTAGTCGAGAACGGAGAACACTTTTACACAATCCAAAGTACCCGGATATTGTCGGAATGCAGAGTGATATTGGGAACATAGCACAACGTTTATGCACTATGTGCAACATCACTAGCATACCCTAAGAAGATAATATGTCTTCTATTTATAGGTGCTAAGTATATAGTTAATATAACCACATTCATGTAGTTAATGTAATTAGTTACTATAATCAAATGTATAGCCCAATTATGGGCGTATGTACTGCACATGCCCAACAATCTCCCAGTCGCACATAATGAGCCGACATCCATATATGATTCCAGTAAATGTCCGTTATAGTAAATGGATCGTACGACCCACGAGTACATCCACAACTTAGGGAGAATTATGACCTGTTAGGAATACATAGTCACTCAACTACTTGAGAGCCTATATTATGACCTATTAGGGATACATAGTTGCTCGATCAATTTGAGAGCTAAAAGTTATGATGACATAATTGCTCAATCAACGTGTGAGTTCATGCTATAACATGTTATCGTTGTATAGCTACTCAACTATCATGTGAGCTAATGCTATATTTTATCAATAATATATAGTCGCTCAAACATCCATGCTACTCGCTTTACCTTAAAAACACTTTGCTTGCACACTTCAGACGACACACGACTTATCATGTATGATTTTAATTGATTCGCATTTGTATGCTTATGTATTTGGCCAATTGCATCACAAATACCATGCAGCACCGGTGAATCTTCCTCTCGTCCTTATATTTCTCAGTTCTAAGTCAGCTGCTTTCCTAGTCTTAACTCGACGGGCCGCATATAATTTTAGCTTTTGAGTACCTCGCTAAAGTAGCAACACTAACCCATTACTTTGAAATGTAGTCAAGAGTGTAAGGGCAATATCCAGATTTATTCAGTCCTTAAATACTCGCACTCTGATGAAAAACTATAAATATTCGTCAAGTCTTAGGGTTGACTTAGCATACTAGGTTCGTAACCAACCATTGCGATGAAAACTCTCACTGAATGAGCGTATGTCCTAAACTCGTAACACCGCACAGATTGTAGTTCAGACATTTACTCATGACGTCTGATCTGAGTCCTCCCACCAGTCGCCAAAAAATTGGCACCACGAGGTCTCACATTAACTTCTCTTATCAGGCTACACAAGGTTATATATAAACTCGTGTCATCCTCCTGAACATATTAGGACGATCTTAGATCATATATCTGAATGTAAATTATTTCATCTTCGCTCGCTATACACTAAGCGTCGAGGTGATTATCTGTATGACTGATAATCTCGTGCCTGATCGACATACTCTATATGCTTTATCAAAATCATTAACTAACTCTAGAATAAAATTAACATATTTTTATTCATCGTATGAAGATTTAGAATACACCATCATATAAGCTTTGCGCATATAAATGCGTCAGTCGAACATGTTTAGTAAGTAGCACATACTTACACGTGTATTCATCGATCGTATCTTGTTCACATTGTCAACGCATATTAGACATCAATGTGTTTTCCCTAATAATGGTCCATCCTTTTTATCAAGCAATAATGACATACATATTGCAACAAAGAGCATAGTTGACCATTGTCAATACAGAAGTAAAATAATTTACTTAACTAGAGGGCTTCATACCATCATTAAGTATAACATAAACTCAATTTTCATAGTTGACTACTTTATATATATAGCTTTGCTTTGCAATATGTCATTATATAACATGAAGACATAATTGAAGATAAACTTTGCTTGTTAATATCACCTCTTAATAGGTGTATATTTTATTAAACAAATTTATAACTCGATCTTCATCATAGCGTAAAACGAGAGTCAACATGCCCCTGTCTCATTTTTCTTTTAATCGCCATCCAACATAAGCGTCCTGTATAAATACGTAAATTTATCATTTAATCAATGATACAAATATCAGACTGCTCAACTTATTGTGCATATTTAATTACTGACCATGTTTACAAAAGGATATTTCCTTTTGTTACTTATAAAGTCATAAAGAAAATCATGAGATTCAAAATTATCTCTTTTAATAACGGTACTATGAGTGTACAGTTTCTCGTAGAATGTTCAATTTGATTCTTGCTACAAAGTAATAAATTTATTTGAATCATTCTTATTTAATTTTCACACCCGGTGTAAATAATTGTCTCACCTATGTCATTTCATAGAAAGACATTAAATTCTTCATTAGGAGAAGAAATCCCTTATTACTTCTAGCTATACATAATATTGTTTCACATATAATGTCATGATGACATATTTATCTATAAAAATGGATATACACATAATGATATTTATATAATTATTTAGATGAATACTAAATTCATAAATGGATCGTCGCAAACTACATATTTCGCTCAATACCTTTAATTTAAGCATTCAAAATGCTTTATGTAAGTTTCATCTAATACATATGTGAATCAATAGCTAGACTTTTGACGAATGAAAAAAAACATAATTATTTATTTATAATCAACACTCCTTTTGTGACTATTGTTTTCGTCACTTTTAAATCTCTTATCATCCATATCAACTTATTTTGAATGCTTGCCTTTAGGCAAGACAAATGATGTAACAAATCATTAACTTGATTTTCTTTTTTAAACTCTAACTCTTTGCATTAATTCATTTTCTTTATTTAGGCGAGAGAGCCTTCATCATTTATTTTATGCTCATGTTCATTTCATATATCATTCTACATTGACAACGTGAAACATAACTCGTATTTCAATAAATGAACTTAATCATGAGTTGACTGTAAATTGCTCCCACTCGAAATGAGGTGTGGGAAAAAAATATGGACAAACTACAAATCAATCCCATGCATTGTCAACTCTGTATCTTCAGCTTCTAAAGTGAAAATGTTAATCTCGTTCAGTCAAGAACATATATGAATGCTATATATCTCTACTTATTATCTCAATATTTAGACAGCATGAATAACGACTTTCCAAATATAACATTGGAAATTTATTTGCGCCACATATTCAAGTAGATTATGGTTTCATCCTATCCACAACACTTATAATTGCGAATTATAGTTAGTCGCATAACTATCTGAATAAGTCTCAACCATTTTGTATTGTTAATTTAGTCAGCAAGGCATTAATCTTGCGATCATAATTGAATCTCCATCTAAGTTCATAAATTTGTATAAAATTATTCATGTTATCAATTTAGATAAATCGTATGTATGATTTATAATGCGAAAATGTGACGAAAGAAACCATATAGAACCTTAGATATTCGATACAAATGGATTATTGTAATTTTTTGTTCATAAATGATTTTTTTATTTTCCTATCAATTAGACATTGTCACAAAAGTAGGCAAAATAATTTTAACAAGAAATTATATTTCTCGAGCTAGTCTATATTTATATTGTATAAAAATGTCATAAATTGACTAGCCAAAACCTTTGGCATACTTTATTTACATCACATATGATATAAATATTCAACTTGCATATTTAAAGTAATCAAGACATAAAGAAATCATTTTTCAGAAAATTCTCATAAAAAAATTTCAATAAATACAAAATTTAATGATAAATGTGAATACATAGCTACGTTTGTCCAAAATATCAAATATACATACTATATGTATATCCACTTTAAAATATTGGTATAGTAGGACAGTGAAGATAAATAGATTCATCTATTGCAAAACTAAATTTTGCAAGTCATAATTTTTAACCTCTCATTTTCATGTTATTTCCAACTATGTCCTTTGCCTTTTAGGCTGTCATATAAAGAATTCATTATTATTTAATTGCATGATAAGTTGCTTTAAGAATATACAGTCCACTAGGGTCGAGTTTCAATAGCAAACTAACATTATCATTAAACAAAACTATCATACAATTATATCAATAATTTTTTACTCAAGTCAATCACGAGCGAAAATTATCGTATTTGCCACATGTGTAACATAATGTTTTGCTTGTATTAACTTGCCATCATACTTCTCACATCGATATGAATAGCATTAGCCTTTTGTAATATCTATACATTATTTACTGGATTATAATTTCTATCGAAAACTTGCAGCAATTTTCTTATTTTGACATGGACAACATATGTCATAATTGAGGACAATACACGTTCTTAAAAAAAATGTCAAAATATTTGATATTTTCATTAAACATCAAATATGTGCGCAAGCTTACTATACTTATTACAAATAAGTAACTATCACGTGGTCATTCTAAAAAAATATGACCAAGATTCTCTAACTTAATAGTCAAGTTAATCATCACATACAGATATATAACATATCTGTTGAAGAAAAACTTATGTAAGAGATTATTTTTTTGATTATTTTGTTACATTAAGATAGTGAGAATCGTGATAGTGATCGTCCTGGACAGAGATCATTTTTTGTCATGTGTCACTTTTTACATATTTCTTTTGACTTTGTCATATTGCAAAGATACGTAAAGGAAATGAATTAGTTTTTGCATGTCTTCTTGTCGTATATATTCATAAATAATGACATAATAATATTTTTAAGGCAATGACATCGAGATGATCACTTTGCTCCCACTCATCTCTCACTATCCGAAAAAATAATTATCATTCATTAAAAATAATATGTTGGCCAAGGTATACTATTCTAATTATTTTGAAAAACAAAAATTCAAAATTATCTAAAAATACATGATGTGATTAACATACCATTTTAAAAAAAATATGGCAAGGACAATCAGGGTTCTGTGATGGGAGCTCTTCCTTTGTAAGGTGCCAATTAAAAAACCATCGCTCCTTCGCCTCGTCACCACAATAATAAAAAAATGTCATCATGTCATGTCATGTGAACATAATAATTCTTGGAGACCGCATTAATAGTACATCAGGTAAGTACAAAGAGAAAGATGGTACTACATTTACCACTAACAATCTCTTTTCAGCTTTCCTAGACATGTACATGTCACGCACCACTCAACAAAAATTGCCACCATAATCATTATACAAATTAGATGTCTTAGTCCTATTTGAACTACCTATGTTTCATTATTTCAAATTCATTTCACCCTAAAGTTTTATGAAACATGTCACATTAATAATACACAAATATTTATGCATTCAAAGTAAACATTGCATAAATCACATATATGAATGTATATTATACACACAAATAATTATACAATTCATTTACTTCTAAATGAATATTATTTGTCACACTCATATAATTAACATAAATATGATAATAGACATACAAATAATATAATCACACAATTATTATCACATGTCTAACTCTATATTTATGTCTCATAATTCTCAATCATGTACATAAATTTATATCATGCGTTCTTGCTAATTAAAATTTTATTGCATAAATTTTCATCACGTATAATCATGCAATTCATTTCATGTGTAATAAAAAAACATATATGCACATATTTCTATTCATAAAGAAATATAATTTGTCATAATTAATATGCATATTTCACATGAAAAATGTGACAAAAATAATTTGTGCATAACTTAAAATAACTATGTAAATTAATGACTCACAAATTCACATAACACATATTATGCCTAATATGTAACATAATTTCATATAATGCCTCATTTGTCATATATGCACATGTTCTTCATAAAGAAAATAAATTTCTTATTACATAGTCCAAATCACATAATGAACTAATAATGTGTATATTTCCAATTATCATGTCAATTTACATAAGTGTCACACTTAAATGCACTTTAAGTAAATACAATATAATTATGTACATGAATATCTAATTCATATGAAAATTCAATTTAAGTGTGACATACTACACTTAAAACATATAATGTAATAACACATATGAAATAATTTTACTAAATTCATAATAATATGTAATGCATGAAACAATAACATAACTATGTCATGTACTAATAAATATGCATAATACCACTAATATGCATAAAACAAATATCATACAATATTCAGAAAATTTATTCTAAAAATTTTCTTATTAACATTACATGATCACTTCTTTTATAAATCAATTTCCATTTTCACATAATTATTCAAAAATACAAAATTTAATACATAATCTGATTATTTTGTATTAAAACTAACTAAGTACATATCACTTATACTTAGGATTAAATGTGACATGATAACTAACATACATATTAAATTATATGAAATTCACATAATTACAAGGCATATTGTACAAAATAACATATGCATAAATACTAAATGTGCATATTAACTATTCTGGAACTTGAAGAAAATTATTCATAATTTTCTAAGCGAATGATGTGCATAAAATGACAAACATTCTAATTTATCATAATATATTTATCATGACATAAATAACTCATATAGAATGCATTAAAACATAAAATGCATACATGTACGTCAAAACTAATTCACACATTATTATAAAAAAAACAGAATTTTCCTGTGTCTAAAAACATATTTTTCTATCATTTTCCCGGTTTTTCTAAATCTGATTTTTTTTAAAAAAATACTGTTCAACTGGGCTGACATTGGCCCAAACTTGTAGCGGGCCTGAGGCCCGCGCCTTTTGCTGCCGGCGCTGCGCCGCGAGCAGCGGCCCGCGCGCCACGCGCGACCGTGTTACGCAGCAAGTTGCAATCACGTCAAAAATGCGCCTCTGTATAATTTCTTTCTGCAAAAGATGGGAAAATAATATTAAATGAGCGCACAGCAGATGCGATAAAAAAAGTGTATTTAACATTGAAAACATGCAAATAATGCATCGGCCCATTTTACGTGCGTTAGTGCGCAAAAGCCGAGCAGATTTTTTTTTCACTATTCAATTCTAACTAGAAAAGTTTATTAGACTCTGATACGAATCGAAGAAATTAGTAATAAATAAATTGAAATATTACGAAATATCTCACAGCAAAAAAAAATTATCGAAGTTCTTTTACGTTATTTTCGTACTGTAGTCGAGAACTTAATCACAAGAAATAAGAACACTTTTGTACAATCTAAAGTACCCGAACATTGTAGGAATGGAGAGCGATATTGACAGTGGGATAGTGAACATGGTACAGCGTTTATGCACTATGTGCAACATCACTAGCATACCCTAAGAAGACCGAATGTCTTCTATTTATAGGTGATAACTATATAGTTAATATAACAACATTCATGTAGTTAATGTAACAAGTTACTATAATCAAATGTATAGCCCAATTATGGGCGTACGTACTGCACATGTCCAACAATACTACATGCGAATTCTATTTAGATTCGAATTTTGCCTATGTTAGTGCTAGTATCATGGCAATGCAGACTGTTGTTTGTGACTATGATTCAAATGATTCCAAAACTTATCATCATGACCTGCAACAGCTTAGGGTCATATGTCAATAAACAAATGACTAGTTGCTGAAACTGAATAAATAATTTAATTTTCCTTTGTTTCTTTTTCCTTTCTTCTTTGTTATGCTTCTCATTAACGCAGCTGTGTGTTCAGACTGTTCGCTTCAGGAATGAGGGGAGCGCAATATTATACTATCAAGCTTGGGCACGCCAATGCAAAGATCTACAAATGTGAAGCTGACTGATGCCCACGACCGATGTGCTACAAGCATGTTATCCGAAAAAAAGAAAGAGAATGAATTTTGTGGTGACACAAATTAGGTTGTGCTGATTAATTTCTTGTGTCTATTTTCCTTTTGAAGGGCTTATGGAAGTGACAAGGAAGACAACCCCCCATGTGATGTACCAGGTTTTGAGCATGCCGGAATGAAACTTTTAAGACATGTTTCGTTTGTCGATTGCCCGGTACTCAAACTTTTAATTCCCTGTTTGCATTACATGATCACAAATTCACAATTGCTGTTTCTTGATCCTTGGATTGTTTTGACAAGGACATGATATTCTCATGGCAACTATGATTAGTGGAGCTGCCATCATGGATGGAGCTTTGCTTTTGATAGCAGCAAAGGAGAGCTGCCCGCAACCTCAAACCTCTGAGCATCTCAGCAGCTCTGGGTATCGTTGGTCTCCAGAACATAATCATCCTCCAGATCAAGGTTGATCTTGTAACGGCCTCCCCTTTTTCAAACTTAAAAAAAAAGAAAAAAAGAGAGTGGGACGTGAGAATTGGTCTCTCCCCCACTCCCCACGACTCTCTCTCCCTAACTCCCCATGATCGACTCTCTCTCCCCCTAATTCTCTCCCCCACTCTCTCACTCCCCCATGACTTCTCCTCAAGAGAGAGAGTGCGGCAGGGGCTATAAAAGGGAGTGAAGGGACTCACTCCCCCACAGTCACCGCAGCTCCACTCTCTCTCCTCTACTCTCACTCTTCTTCACCTCTGACGAGCGGGCGAACAGACGACGAGTGGGTAGCACCGAGCAAAGGACGATCCGACGAATGAGCTCCCTCACAGTGACCCTCTCGACGCATACGTAGGACAGCCACCTCTCCTCACCAAACAAGGATGATCGGCGGCGGAGAAATTAGCAAACAAACTTCCGACGATCGGAATCCGACCGATAAAGGTACCATAGAAGTAGAAATCCCCTAGACGATTAAATGTTAATCATTCGCCACGCATTTTGATTCCGTTATGGCCTAGAGATGTTTAGAAATGTTTTTCATATTGAATTTATCATGATTCGACGATCAGAAGTCGGCCGAAATCTCAAAAGCCGACCGACGACTCTGTTTCATCGATAGAATCGATTGACCGATTCAGCAAAGTCGGTCGACCGATCCACTGGAAACCATGTCGACCGGGTTGCCGGTCGATCGATCTCACGGGATCGGTCGACCGATCCGACGGAAGCCGTCGAGCCCATCACATGAGATCGGTCGACCGATTCCAGAAGGGTCGACCAATCCTGCGATAACGACCGGCCGACCGATCCTTATCGAACGATCACCCGATACATCCAGAGGAATCATTCGGCCAAGAGCAGAATGAAATGGGATAGCTATGTGTTATTCAAGATCAAGGCAAAGCATTGTACAGTGGAGGGGCAAGTAGCTGGACTGAGGAGACATTGTACATATCGGTTTAACTACCACTGCTCCTGGACCACATGCCCTCTCCCACTTGTGCTCCGAATAAGAGTGACACAGTGAACGCACTCTTCCCCCACGAGGGCATATGTGAATTTCATTGTTATGCCAGAGTGACATGTAGCTTAACTGAGGAGACAGTGAATCTACGGGTCCGTAACGACCACTGTTCCTGGGATGCAGACCTTCTCCCACCTGCATTCCGAAAAGGTTATGCCTGAGCGTACACCTTCCCTTTCATGGACACCCTGGCAACATTCAGAGCAAAGACACCTCTAGCTTCCTAACTAATTAAAGTCGAGCTCGCACATAGAATAACGAACATCAAGGATCTTATAGTAATGTAAAACACGTAATCCCCACAGAGTATAATGGTAAATGACAATAGAACAAAGCAATGGATATCAGAGCAAGGTAATGCATAACAGAGAATGGTAATGGGTCAGAGAGCATAGCATTGTATAAAGCATTGTTAAAGTAAAAAGTAAAGTCATTGGGTATTGATTATCATTTCATCGTCTATGACTCTATGTGTACTGGGCGATAGCTCACGGGCATTCCATGCCCCTGCTTTGGAATTTTGCAGGTGAGAACCTTGCATAGGGAGGAAGTGAAAAAATGCAGAGCTCCAGGATGGCAGCACATGACTAGCAACGACCATAGCTTTCTGCCATTTTATTCTGCATTTGAATTATCTAATGTTGTAAATACAAGACACTTGAATTTTCCTTTTTAACCTTGCTTTTGATGTTATTCCCAGAATTATTTGAACTACTCATGTTTCCTCATGTCTTTGAATTATCCCATGTCATGTGACATTTGTTGATTCACAATGATATATCTTTCGCATTTTTATCTCATTATTATTTCCCTATTATTTCTATTGCCACATGGGTCATTTGTTGACCAGTCAAAATCAAAGTTAAGTAGTCATAGACAGTAGTAGCGCTCTCTTGATTAGTTTGACTGCCAGCATGACGGAAAAGCTGATTTTGGAGGCGATTCAGGAAAGTGATGCACGCATTCAACATGGAGCCATTCAGAAGTTTGTTGAGGTAATTCCCTTCTAGTTTCTCCATCCCCAGTTTATTAGTAAAACTCCATAAACTGATCTCCTATCCTTTGTTCTAATGTGCGTATAGACAGAACAAACTTGTTAATTTGGACAATTCCTGTGGTTCCAATATCAGATCAGTTGAAATATTACACCGATGTGGTATGTGAATATCTCGATCCCTATTCCGAAGAGGGACTTCACGTCCAGGCCAATCATGACAGTGATTCCCTCTTTTCATGTCAATATAAGCCCGCGTCTGAAGTTGATGACATAAAAGGTGAAGTTACAAGCGGCAGCAACCTCAAAGAATGATGCATGGTTGCATGTCCTTTCTTAATAATCTTCTCTTTCATTTTCTTGCTTTGCTGCAATGTAATTCCACGTTCTAGAGGGAGTCCTAAACATAAATCAGACTATAGAAATACGACCTGGTATTCTAACAATGGATCGAGATGGAAAGATGAGCTGCACTCGAATATATTCAAGAATTGTTTCATTGTATGCTGAACAGAATCAGTTGCAGTTTGCTGTGCCCGGTGGCCTCATCGGAGTTGGCACCACGATGGATCCCACGCTAACGCGTGCGGACAGGCTGGTCGGGCATGTTCTCGAGGAAGTCGGATTAGATACGATAGATTATGATGCTATTTACGATACGGTAGATTATGGTGGATGGAATTGTTGTTGTTGTTTGCATCATTATTCTTAACTTTCATATGTCTACGTATATACAATCAGGTGAGCTTTCGGCTGCTGCGTAGGCTAATTGGGCTGAAGGCAAAGACAAAGGAGAGAGAGGAGAAGACAAGGTATATCGACGTTGGGCATGATGGGAAAATTCCATAATATCGCAAAGAAATGATCGAAAAATTAGAGGAGGCGCGTAAGATTTATCCAAGTTCATCCTTACGATTAGGGTTACGTCCTGTAAAGATGTTCTACTATGCCGCACTGAATTACATTTGAAAAATAAGCTATAAATATATCTCTATCAAACGGGTTTGAAAATCCGAACAAAATAGAGAAACCATTAATCCGTACCATATGGGTCGGCTAAACAAAAGTCTAAATCCGTCTAAATTTCGGGAGCGCCGCCCCCGAACCCCCACCCGCTCGCGGGGCGGTGCCCCCGAATCCCTCCTTTTGTCAGTACGCCTTGGGTAATACTTAAATTCTCCTAAGCTCACGTACACGAACCCGATGTGAGAAACAAGATGTCCTAAATATTCACCAATTCCAACAAGCCAAGGGCGAGATCCTAATTAATGCTCAATATTGGGTCCATGACGGCAGGAGCTCGAGTTGCCAGCGCCGGAAAGAATGGTGTTGCCAAATTGCAGCTGACGGCGCCGGTGTGCACCAGCATGGGGGAGAAGGTGGCTCTGAACAAGCGGGTGGACAAGCACTGGTGCCTCATCGGCTGGGGTAAGATTCAGGATGGCCTAACACTTGACATTCCACCTTGTCCTCTCTATGAATCAGAACAAAAGATACAAAGCCGAATCAACCATTTCGTTATCTGTTTGTTGATCAATGAACCATTGTTGATCAATCAAAAGATAAAAAGCCGAATCAACCATTTCGTTATCTGTTTGTTGATCAATCAACCATTGTTGATCAATCAAAAGATAAAAAGCCGAATCACATTGGTTATCAATCAATTTTTGTTCTATGATCTTAATCTTGCAGAAGGGAGCACATTGTTAGTTTGACATATTAAGTTTGTTTCGAATTTCGAAATTGTATCATCATTTTCATTTTCTTTAATTAAATCAGGTTTCCAATCTCTAGTCAAATTGAATTGTTCTTCTTTAACTGTTCTACATATGTATTTATTTATATATTATTTTATCAAACAAAAGAAGACACGTAATTTAACTTTTTTATTCTAATATTCTTTAATTTAGATTCTTATTATAATAATCATAGATTATTATTATTATTCTTATTTATCAAAAATTTCTTAACAAATCAATAAACCAACAACTTCGAATAGTCAACACAAACACAGAATAGTATAATTCTAATTATAATTATTTTCTGAATTTTCACATATATGCGAAAGAAATATCTTACAAAGGAAAAAATTTGTTGAACAAGTTGTATTATTCAAAGAAGACAGTCTTAGGAAAAACTAAGATCATAGGTACTTGGATCTTACTTAAATAAAATATTAAAATTGTTTTTAATGCCACATCGATAATGGCTATTGGCAAGTGTTTTAGATATATTTGTAATAAAAGTGTGATAATAATTCATAAAGAACTAAATTTTAAAAAAAACAATATATATATATATAGAATTATATATTATTATGTAGTATAATGTTAATACATAATTATATAGTTTCCTTTAAAATAATATTACATTTCTTATATTAATTAATGTGAACTATATTTATATTTTATATATTATTAAAAATTAAAATATATTAAGTGACACTCCCTCATGAATTCATACAATATAATAATAATATTTAAATATAGTTATTTCGTCATGTGGTTATTATTCATAAGATAAGGGAGTTTTTATAAGAGGGAAGGTGTGTGATGTATTAGGTTGTAATATCGATATTTATGTTTTATATATTATTAAAAGGAGATGAAAATATATTATGTGGCAGTCAGTCATATAATGTAACAATAATATTTAAATATCTCTTATCTAGGTTACATTTATGTTTGATCAATAAAAAATGAGAGCTTTATAAAATTAAAGGTGTGCAATGTATTAGGTTGATTCATGTCAATGTCAAAAGTTTTTTTGTCTAAGAATTCGGAAATAATGATTTTAAAAAAAAGTGTTATCAATTTTAGATATACTTAAGTGTGAGTAGCTAAAGAATATACCAAAAAGTTATAGATAAAATATTCAAAATGAATAATTATATTTATTATTAGTATTTTTAATTATGTGTTTTAATATTGATAAGAGTCGAGCTTCTGTGCTCTCACGGGCATTATACTTATATATCTAATTACATATTTATATCTCTAATCTTTTAAATAGCAATTACTTTTTTCTGCTTACTGCGCATTATTATTATTATTATTATTATTATTATTATTATTATTATTATTATTATTATTATTATTATTATTATTATTATTATTATTATTATTATTGCCCTTAATTAAAATAATATCTTTACGTGAGCTTTATAAATTGTTGCAAGGAGTTTTATAATTATCTCTTCTCCTGATTATTAAACCGATTATAACTTGTAATCCTAATCAATCTTTGCTTCTTGCCATCTCTCCCTTTCTAGTTTCTACTCTCTATATAAATCGGAGGTACACGCTGCAGAGGGCGCAACGCATTCTTCTATCGTCTCCGGCGGCCTGCTATCACTCCGGCAGCCGCGCACTGATGGATCCAGGGTATCCCAAGATCGACTATTCAAGAAACGACGATGACGACGAAGCTTTCGAGCCTCCAACCAAGCGGAGAAAGACTCAGCCCTTCTCCCAACTGCAAGGACAACAAGAGGACCAGGAGCGCAGAGGGACGAAGGAGGAAGAAGAAGAACAAAGGCCTTGGTCCGAAATGCCACCGGAAATCTTGGAGGACATCGCGGCTCGTCTGGGCGATATCGGCGACCGGATCCAGGCATCGAGAGCGTGCCAGCGCTGGAGAGCTGCCATCGTGCGCGTGACCTCGAGATCGCACCCGGGGTCGTACCGGGGTCCGTGCTTGCTTAGTCTCTCGGACGGCAACAAGAGTTGCACCCTCGCCGACCCTCTCCGCGACGTGGACTTCACCCTCGACACGCCGGGCCTGCCCAGGGGCGTCTCTGTTGCGTGCGCGAACTACGGCTGGTTGTTGCTCGCCGGCCATTCACAACATTCCACTGCTATCTTGTTCTACAACCCTTGGACGAGGACGACCATCACACTCCAGGACCATGAATTATGCGCTCACAGCACGTTCAGTTTCTCGTCGCCTCCAACTTCGCCCCGCTGCGTCGTCGTCGCATCAGTGTCAGGATATCCTGAGGGTGATAGGCACTTTACTTTTTTCTCTGTTTGGCGATGGGGGGACAAAACCTGGACGCTTCCCCGCTCAGTACGTCCTAGCATGGACTTAAACACATTCGCAGCATGGCATGTGAGCCAAGTTGGCTTCAAGGAGATGATGTACGGCTTGGACAACCGTGGGCGGCTGCTGGTCTATGACCTCACTAAAGGAGCTCCGACCAGCGTCGTCCCGGCTGCGCCCCATGAGCACGAGACGGACTTTCACAATTTGGTCGAGTTGGACGGCAAGATTCTGTCGGTCTTTGTCGACTTTGCCCATGGCCGGATTCGCGTTTACGAGCTCGACGACTCGAAAGAAGGCTGGATTGAAGAAGGATGGATCGAAGTGGAGAGCATAGGAGATAGGTTGCTGTTTTCGAGTGCCACCAGTTGCATGTTCATGAAGACGAGCCCGAGCTCAGAGAAGAGTGATAGGAGGAGGAACCAAATTAGGAGGAGGGCGTATGTGTGGAAGAGCCACCTGTTGCACAGAATGGCTACTTACTCTTCCTGCGGATGGAAGAAGCCACGGGCCGAGTGGAGCGAGTACCACGTCCCACTGTCTCGACTTCTTGGCACCAGAGGCGACTGTTGGATTGAGCTCACGCCATTGTCGACGGATTGATGAAGTGCATGCATGCAGGCAGCAGCAGAATATATGTTTTTATTCCAGAAGCTCAGTGTTGCATAGCTCTGCACAAGTACTTTTACTATTTGTATATATGCATATATATATATATATATATTATCAAACAAAAGAAGACACGTATTTTATCTTTCTATTCTATTATTCTTTTATATTCTTATTATAATATGCACAGATTATTATTATATTGTGTAACAACAAATAAAAAACTTCTATCAGATTTTTCTTAACAATCAAACAACTTTCAATAGTCAACACAAACCGAAGCATAATATATGTCGAGAATTGATGAACAATAAAATAAAAGAAAGAGAAAATAAATGCATAAATTTAACGTTATAAAATTTTATATGAACAAGAGAGAAATATCCACGGACAAAAAAGACAACCGACAAAAGGATTTCACTATGAGCAAAAAAGAGGATATTATATAAATTTTAATCCTCATATATAAAGATTCATATCGTGGGGTGCTTCGCCCCTCCGCATCCCCATGAGAATTAGTGGCGGAAGCGAAAGGGCTTGGGGCATTTCTCATTTTTTTCTTTCATAATTTTGGTTAAAGGATACATAATTCAAGGTACATCAATAATATAATTATAATTATTTTTCTAAATTTTCACATATTACAAAGAAAGAATATCCTTTGGACAAACTAAAAAACAAATAATCTATAATCTTTTTCACTTCTTATCTAATTCGTAATTAGACTTTAATCCAAAACTAACTATTACATATATCTCTAATATTTAAAAAATAATTATTTTTTCCTACTCAGTAGGCCTCTTTAATAATAATAATAATAATAATAATAATAATAATAATAATAATAATAATAATAATAATAATAATAATAATAATAATAATAATAATAATAATAATAATAATAATAATAATAATAATAATAATAATAATAATAATAATAATAATAATAATAATAATAATAATTTTACATGAGAGAGAGAAACCTAGCTATAAATATGGCCCTTAATTAAAATAAAATCTTTCCGTGAGCTTTGTAAATTTTTGCAAGGAGTTTTATAATTATCTCCTCTCCTGATTATTACACCGATTATTATAACTTGTGATCCTAATCAGTGTAGGCGATTCTTTTGCTTCTTGCCCTTTCTACTCTCTCTATAAATTGGAGGTTCACGCTGCAAGGGCGCACGTCGCATCTTCTTTCGTCTCTGGCAGCCGCGCACTGATGGATTCACGGGATCCCACGATCGATTATTCAAGAGACAACGATGACGACGACGAAGATTTCGAGCATCCAACCAAGCGCAGAAAGACTCAGACCTTCTCCCAACTGCAAGGACAACAAGAGGACCAGGAGCGCAGAGGGACGACGGAGGAACAAGAAGAACAAAGGCCTTGGTCCGAAATGCCACCGGAAATCTTGGAGGAAATCGCTACTCGTCTGGGCGATATTGGCGACCGGATCCAGGCATCGCGAGCGTGCCGGCGCTGGAGAGCTGCCATCGTGCGGGTGACCTCGAGATCGCACCCGGGGTCGTACCGTGGTCCGTGCTTGCTTAGTCTCTCGGACGGCAACAAGAGTTGCACCCTCTCCGACCCTCTCCGCGAGGTGGATTTCACACTCGACACGCCGGGCCTGCCCGGGGGCGTCTCTGTCGCGTTCGCGAACTGCGGCTGGTTGTTGCTCGCCAGCCATTCATATCCTTCCACTGCTGTCTTGTTCTACAACCCTTGGACGAGGACGACCATCGTACTCCCCGACCTTCGATTATGCGCTCAGAAAACGTTCAGTTTCTCGTCGCCTCCAACTTCGTCCCGCTGCGTCGTCGTTGCATCAGTATCACATCCTTCTATCACGTTCTACGTTTGGCGATGGGGAGACGAGACCTGGACGGGTCCCCGCGGAATATATCCTGAGATGGACTTGAACCCATTCGCAACATGGCACGTGAACCAAGTCGGCTTCAAGGAGATGATGTACGGCTTGGACAACCGTGGGCGGCTGCTGGTCTATGACCTCACTAAAGAAGCTCTGATCAGCGTCGTCCGAGCGGCGCCCCATGAGCACGAGACGGACTTCCACAAATTGGTCGAGTTGGACGGCAAGATTCTGTCGGTCTTTGTCGACTTTGTCCACGGCCAGATTCGCGTTTACGAGCTCGACGACTCGGAAGAAGGATGGATTGAAGCGCAGAGCATCGGAGACAGGTTGCTGTTTTCGAGTGCCACCAGTTGCACGTTCAAGAGGACGAGCCCGCGCTCAGGGAAGAGTGATAGAAAGAGCGACCAAATTAAGGGGAGGGCGTATGTGTGGAAGAAGCCACGGGCCGAGAGGAGCGAATACGACGTCCCATTGTCTCGACTTCTAGTTCTTGGTACCAGGGGCGACTGTTGGATCGAGCTCACGCCATTGTGGTTGGCTTGATAAAGTGCAATGCATGCATGCAGTCTCACTGTTTTATAAGTACTCGATGAATGGTTTTATTACTGCTTTGTGTCACGGTTCATGGCACAAGGCAAATATATATATATATATATATATATTAATGTTTTCTACCATCAATGCATATATTAGCAAACAACAAGGTCATCCTCGTTTACTTAATTATTCGCACTTGTATTTTTTCCCTTTGTCGCCAAGCAAAAATTTATCTCATGGACTAAAATAAATGATTTGCAAGAATGGTAAATGCAATTAAATTGTCGTGAATATTTCCTATGTAGAATGAAAAAGGCTATTCATCAAAATACAATTATATAACAATAAAGTTTTACTTAAAAGACAAAATCCTTGCTAGTGATATTTAGTAATAAAAGAGTGAGAAATGGAGGGGGTGGAATGAGGGTGGTGTAGTGAGAGATGGGGTGGTAGAGTATGGTGTGTCATTAGGTTTGAATGGTGAAATGTAAAAAAATGATGGTACATATCATGAAAGTTTTATTTATTTAAAAGTCATTTTTTTATTGTATATAACTTATTTATATTATATAATGAGTAATAATTATTTTACCACTTAATTTATTTTTCTCTTTTATTTTTTTTTATATTTTGAACTCTTTTATTCATCTATTCGTATCTCACAAAGGAAAATATAGAGAAATGATTTCATTTGATAATAAAAAAAGAATTAATTTAGTTTAAAATTATTTATTTCTCTTAATTTTATTAATTTGGTAGAATAAAAAGTATGATATTAGAAAGATTTAACTATTCCACAACATCCAAATATGATTTAACTATTTTGCACCACACCCGTTCAAATTCCTCAAGTAAACCCTTACTAATTCGTATATGATCTAAATCCAACAACGGCAGACAGAGAAATTTTTTAAGCTGATTAATGTAATTCTAATTATCAATATTGTAAAACCGCTTTGCTTGTTGAACCGTATGAGCAATGTTTTCTGTTCTAAAAATAAGTGGATAGTGAGTCTAGAACATGACCTATTCATTTTAAGGAAAACCATCATCCACTAAGCCTTATTAAGATATGTTTATTTAGTTTCTTCGTTTATTGTCAACGTCATAATTTTTTTACCATATTCAAATATTGGAATAAAAAAATAATTCATCGTCTAATAAAAATAAAATTTAAGATAATTTATTTATTTATGTTACTTAGATTTTATCACGTCTTATTTGTCTTAAATAGATATTAATAATTAAGCACATGAATTATAAGTTGATATATTAATTTATATATTCAACATTGAAGCAAACAAAATATTTGTACAAATAATTTATTTCTTTAATTTAAAATTTGTTAATATTAATATTATACTTTGATAAGTATAATTTATAGTAGTTATCAATAAATATATGTTATTAGTTTTTAATTGAATACATTTTTATATTAATTTATTATCATCTGGTACGACTAGGTTAATCGATCCGATCTGTTCGACTTGACCTAAAAAAATTTTTGGATGGATGTCCGGTAGGAGTTTTACAATGTTACTAATTATAATTATTTTTTGAATTTTCACATGTTACAAAAAGAATATATATTACTAGGGAAAAAGTTTGTTGAACAAGATTGTATCGTTAAAAGAAGAAAATGTTAATTAGGTCAAACTAAAAAAAACAAATTATCTTAACTCATATTATGATATAGGTATATACATCCTCAAAAGTCAGAAGGACCCATTATGTTGCCATCTAACTAAACTAAGAATGTGTTTACAAAATAAACAAGATATTTTAAATAAAACAATCGTTAGAAGAATAAAAATAGTAATAACTTTGTATATTTCATTAACATTTTATCCCTATATCTTTTTCACTTTTTATATTCCAAACTAACTATATATTACATACTGATATATATATTTTTATAATATTTGAATAATAACTATTTTGTTCTGCTCACTGGGCATCTTTCACACGTTCTCTTTTCGTTATGCATAAAATATTGTTATGGTTGTCGTCATCATAATTATTAAGGACCATAATAACTTGTCCTTCACATTACCGCCTCAAAAATCGATCCCTGACATGGCAAAGATTATTTTTAGAGACATGGCAAATGGCAAATTATATATATATTGATTTCAAATTATATTGATGTTTTCTACCATCAAGGTATATATATAAATGGCTTCGACTTATCGCGAAAGCAAACAACAAGAAAGTCATCCACGTTTGCTTATTGCACTTGTAACATTTCCTTGTCGCAATGAAAACAAGAATGAAGGATAGCTCATGGACTAGAAAAGATATATCTTTAGAAGGTTTTGGGGAGAGCGCCCGCCGACGGGTTGTCTCATCGAAATCCGTAGAAACCTTTAAGTTATTCGTTAGGAAGGATCAACACTTCCTCCTTAGATTTCGGTAGCACGATTAGGAGGCAGATTTTATCAGTAAAAAATTATGAAAGTAAGTTATTCGTCGCTGACATCCGTCGAGACTTGTGAAGGAACATTTGAGAATTGTCGATAATTCTTTTCGAAGACATAATTTTTAATAAATTACTATCCATCGAAAAATTCAAATATATTTGTGACGAATTTCGAAGATTTTACGATTGATATATCCGTCGCAAAATTGTAAAATTCTTGTAGTGTTAGTTTACAATAATGGCAAATATAATTGCACATTTCATGAATATTCCCAAATTTGAATGAAGTAAATAATGCATCAAAACACATATAAGTAGCAATGGAATCGTACTAAAAAAATGAAATCGTTGTTAGTGATACTTATTTGTTGATTAATATGATACATCAAATTAACTGAACGACTTAGTTTGTATGTCATCTGATCGCTCCAACAAATACGGCAGACCAAGGAATATTAATGTTATAATTAGCTGACGGTAATTTTTGAAAAGTAATACATAAATTTGAATGTATAACACAATAAGAATATTGGGAATCCTCTGTTTTACTCCATTGCATATAGACACAAAGACTAAAATCTTCTTTCTCATAAATTATTTTTGGAAAATAACTATGCAATATAGTAAGAATAACATTTGTCTTTAAAATAACTAGTGCTAAATCCTGCTCGCTGAGTCGATATTACAGAAATATATGTATATGATTAAAATATTATAATTGATAATGATTATCAAAACTAATTTATTATTATTTAAATGTGATAAATAGGTTAGTCTATTTTGAAAAGTTTAAAACTCTATTTAAATCTATCAAGACCCTAACTTGTACTTCAATTATTTTTTTTTCAAATAATTAAATATTTTTTATAAATAAATATTTTTATTTATTTTAGAACAACATAGTAAATTTAAATGGAATCAAATTGAATTCTTTGTTTTAAATTATTTTTTAATTTTGTAAATAAAAGAATAGGTTCTAAAAGTGAAACGTTGCTATATTTTATTATACTTCTACATTACCTTATAGAATAAACATTATTTATTTTAATCATAATAAAATTTAATATTTTTATTTTTAAATAATACATTCTTTTAATAAGGAAATATTTTTTTATTGTTATTGTGCATTATCTTTTAAAAGAAAAAATAATCTTAATTTGGTCTCAATTTGTTAAATTTTAATTATTTTTTAATGAAGAAAATAACTCAATATCTTTTAAAAAGAAAACATTATTTATCTCATTATATTGCTACGATGCCTTTGAGAAATTATTTATTTTAATAATAAACAAACTGAATTATTTTTTTCTGAAATAATCATTTTTATTAAAGGAAAATATTATTTGTTTTATTATTCTTGTCCATTATCTTTTAGAAATGAAAGATTTAATCTTACTTCAAGTCAAATTGAATTCTTTATTTCAAATTTGAAAAATAACACTACAAGAAAATGGATCTTTAACGATTAATTATTAATGTCGAGACAAAAAAATGATCATTAAAAATAATCAATAGTGACAAGAAAAAAAATATGGATATTATTAGCGAAAGAGAAAATTACTCATTTAAAAAAAGTAAATTTTGATTGTTAAAAATAATTATTAATGACCATTAAATTTTATCATCATTAATTATTTATAAATTAAGATTAAGTAGGCATGAGATTAATATTTTATTTGGTGGGAACTAAACATTTCCCTCCACTAATTTCCCAAACAACATCAATTTTTTAAAAAATAAATTAGTTTATGCACTTAGTTAACTTAATTACATTTGATAAAATCCAATAGAAAGAAAAAAAAAATCGTTATAAAATCTAATATAATTTCTCCCAAATTTTTATAAAATTTAATATAAAAACTCAAATTATTAGTGTTTTATAAATTTAAATGCCATAAAATGAGGGGAAAAAATTAAAAAATATGTATATAAAATAGTTTAACATTCATAAATTAAATAAATAGAAAGTTACACTGTAATATAAAAAAGTAAAGACAAAATTTAGTTATTAAATAAATATAACAAAAGAAACATATGTACAAGTGAATAGTCCCACGTTAATGAAATTAAGAAAGTTAAAGTAACACATTCTCTATAAAATGGGTCTCAGAAGTAGACAATGGGCCAACACAAATTTTGATTTAAAAATAAAATTTTTAACTTAACTAGTTCACTGTCAGTTTTGTCCGGTTCTATCCGATTTTGGCCGGTTCTATTTGATTTTGACTGGTTCTATTTGATTTTGACCGGTTTTTGTCATGTTTGAAGTGGTTCAAAATGGTCCAATCTTCACTCCGGTTTTAGGGTGATTTAGGACCGTTTTAGTGACCGGTCGATGGTCCGACTGGCCCGACGGGTCGGTCCGATCGTGACAATATTGATTTTAATGATCGGATTATTTTTTATCATTGATGATCAATAACGATGGGATTACTAACTGTCGAAGATCAACTAAATCGTCCTTCTATAGTTTTAACGATCGGATTATTTTCGATTGTTGATGACTTTTAATGACCGGATTACTAGTCATTGAAGATTATTAACGACAAAGATATTTCTAATCATTAATGTATTCGATGACCAACTAAATGGTCCTTATATAGGTTTAACGACAGATTATTTCTGATCGTTGATAACTTTTAACGGCCGATACATTTAAGCCGTCGTTATTGACTTTTAACGGTGGCATATATAACGACGGGTGACGATGAAAAATGTTGGTCGCTAATGATCAATAACGATCGGAATTTAAATATTAACGAACATATTTTTTTCCTTCTCGAATTATGTATTTTCTTGTAGTGTAACAAATTATCTTTTAGAATGGATCAGATAATAATGGTTCTTTCTAGAAAGGATTTTGAAAATAATATAATAGATTATGTGATATATAATTAAGAATCTCTTCATAATATCACAAAAATTTGAACTAAATGATTAACTCATTTAGTTTAATCATCGTAAGGATCAAGTAATCCAGAGACATTGGCTTTGTCATATGGATGAAAGCAATTCGGATTGAATGAGTTGTTGGATTCTAAAACAAAATCACCATTTTTTGAATAATCTTTTTAAATTAAAGAAATTATCCTAAAACTATTTTAAGAAATACACAATCGTCCTCTAGGTGGTAAATTTTTTTGAGGCTCTACTTTTGTATAATTATATATAATAAATATAAAAATATTTAAATTTTTAATTAAATATAAAATATACTAGATTTTATAAATATTGAATGTAAATGATCATTGCCTAGATTTTCATCTCCTACTTGTAATATAACTTTATCGACTAATTTTGCATACTATCTTATCCTCATTTGAAGTTTGTTTCGAATTTTGAAATTGTATTATTTTCTATTTTCTTTAATTAAATCAGGTCTCCTACTTCCAATCAAATTGAATTGTTTCTTTAACTATTGTATATATGCATTTATATATTATTTTATCAAACAAAATAAGACTCGTAGTTTATCTTTTTATTCCAATTTTCTTTTAGATTCTTATTATAATAAGCATAGATTATTATTATTATTATTATTATTATTATTATTATTATTATTATTATTATTATTATGATGTAACAGTAAATCAACAACTTTTATCAGATTTTTCGTAACAAATCAACAACTTTGAATAGTCAACACAAACAGAGCATAATATAATTCTAATTATAATTATTTTCTTAATTTTTCACATATCGCAAAAAAATATCTTACAAAAGAAAAAGGTTTGTTGAACAAGATTGTATTATTAGAAGAAGATAGACTTAGGACAAACTAAAAAACAATTATCTCTAATCTTTATCACTTCTTATATTTCTATATTAACTAGAATTCGTAATTAGACTTTTAATCCGAAACTAAGTATTACATATTCATAACTCTAATCTTTAAAATATTAAGTATTTTGTTCTGCTTCTTTCCATCTCTCCCTTTCTACTCTTTATATCAATTGGGGGTGTTCACGCTGCGGAAGGTGCACATCTTCCTCCACCAGTCGCATCCGGCGGTCTGCGCACTGATGGATCCACGGAATCCCAAGATCGATTACACAAGAGACGACGATGACCACGAAGCTCTCAAGCCTCCAACCAAGCGGAGAAAGTATCAGACCTTCTCCCAACTGCAAGAACAACAAGAGGACCAGGAGTGCACAAGGACGGAGGAGGAAGACGAAGAAGAAAGGCCTTGGTCCGAAATCCTACCACAAATGTTGGAGGACATCGCGGCTCGTCTGGGCGATATCGGCGACCGGATCCAGGCATCGCGAACGTGCCAGCGCTGGAGAGCTTCCATCCTGCGCGTGACCTCGGAATCGCACCCGGAGTCGTACGCGGGTCCGTGCTTGCTTAGCCTCTCGGATGGCAACGAGAGTTGCACCCTCGCCGACCCTCTCCGCGACGTGGACTTCACCCTCGACACGCCGGGCCTGCCCGGGGGCGTCTCTGTCGCGTGCGCGAACTACGGCTGGTTGTTGCTCGCCGGCCATTCATATCCTTCCACTGCTGTCTTGTTCTACAACCCTTGGACGAGCACGACCATCACACTCCCCGACCTTCGATTGTGCGCTCACAGCACGTTCAGTTTCTCGTCGCCTCCAACTTCGTCCCGCTGCGTCGTCGTTGCAGCAATATCATATCCTTCAATTACGTTCTTCGTCTGGCGATGGGGAGACGAGACCTGGTCCGGTCCCCGCGGAATATACCCTGAGATGGACCTAAACCCACTCGCAGCATGGCACGTGAGCCAAGTCGGCCTCAAGGAGATGCTGTACGGCTTGGACAACCGTGGGCGGCTGCTGGTCTATGACCTCGCTAAAGAAGCTCTGATCAGCGTCGTCCGAGCGGCGCCCCATGAGCACGAGACGGACTTCCACAAATTGGTCGAGCTGGACGGCAAGATTCTGTCAGTCTTTGTCGACTTTGTCCACGGCCGGATTCGCGTTTACGAGCTTGATGACTCGAAAGAAGGCTGGATTGAAGAAGGATGGATTGAAATGGACAGCATCGGAGATAGGTTGCTGTTTATGAGTGCCACCAGTTGCATGTTCACGAAGACGAGCCCGAGTAAGAGTGATAGGAGGGACCAAATCAGGAGGAGGGCGTATGTGTGGAAGAGCCACCTGCTGCATAGAATGGCTACTTACTCTTCCTGCGGATGGAAGAAGCCACGGGCCGAGAGGAACGAATACGACGTCCCATTTTCTCGACTTTTTGGTACCAGAGGCGACTGTTGGATCGAGCTCACGCCATTGTCGTCGGATTGATGAAGGGCATGGCATGCATGCAGGCTGCAGCTGAATATATATTTTTTATTCCAGAAGCTCAGTGTTTTATCTATGTATTAATTTGCTTGAAGTTCAACTATATATGATGCACTCCACGAATGGTTTTACTACTGCGCCGCATCGCGGCAGAAGGCAAATATATATTATGGTGCCTCTATTACCACTCCTAAAATCACTATTATCATTCTAAATATTTATTTTTGAAAACTTTTACTCTTTTTCTTACTTTCCTCTGTTATAGTGCATGTCAGTCAAATAATATTTTAATTATTTTTATTTTAATGTTGTCTGTATCCAAATTTTTTCTTTATGTTGTGTGCAAATCATCCCACCGAAAAAAGTGCAAATTAGGGCGAATGTCTCCATACTACAAGTTAGAAGAAAATAAATGGATTTTCAGTTTTCCTTTTAGAAAGCTAATGGATATGAAAGCAAACTATAATAATAAAATCTTTGTCGTGCTTCATTCATCCTAAAAACATTTATCACGATCCTCTATTAAATGTTGACAATGGAGAAGATAAAGAAATAAATAAAAAAAATTAAAAATAAGATAAGTAGCATCGTGTATGAGAAAAAACGAAAAAATTACACTAAATGCTCTTTAACTTTGAGCTTTGCTCAGCGATATCCTCAACTCAAACTTCACTTTGTAACACGAATGTCCTCAATCTTTTAACTTATTTCACCCGGTGCCCTCTTTACTTACGACCAGTCGTCTTCCGATCGTGGAGCTGACGTGGCGCTGATATGATGCTGACACAACGTCTTCTCTTCTCTCCATATAAACATGACAATGATGTGGCAATATTTAAAACATAAACATGGCTAATTTGCACATCGATAATTCAATCTTAACAATAAATCAATTATCTACAATCAATAATCAATGATAAATTATGAGGCTACTATGATCATGAATCATCAATATTGTTGATGTGCCTTGAATTATGTACCATATATCCAAAATTATGAAAGAAAAAAATGAGAAAAAAAATGGGGATATGTAGCGAAAGCGGAGGGTATGGACCTTTATATATGAGGGTTAGGATTTTATGATGATATACTATCTCATAGTGGATTTCTTCTAGCGGCGACTTCTTTTGCCCGTGGATGAGAGAGAAACAATCAAGAGAGTTTTACCACGTTAAATATCTGTGTTTATTTTTTCTTTTTTCGTTATTTTGATTGTTCATTGATCCTCGATAGTTTAACCCCAACAAATACAATAATTATCATAATTAATTATAACCAATAATCTATCAAAATACTTTTTCATAAACTTGGGCCGAGTTTGTAACAATAACACTACCTTGTGTATTGCGTCTATTTTCGGTAACCCTCTAAAGCTTCACGATCGTAGGGTCAAAGGAGAACGATTGTGCTACGCTCGTGTGTGTGTGGAGTTGGACCTATCAGGGTAACATGGATCACCCTCCCCACCTGATCAAGGTATTTTTAGGCTGTGTTTGGCAGCATAACTTTGCCCAGAACTAGGCAAAGTTCTGCCAAACACCCTTCACAACGAGAACATTCGAAAATCTCGTCACGTGACATCTTTGCCGAACTTTTTTGGAAAAGTTCTCGAAAAAAAGTTCTCACCAATCGTGAGAACATTGAGAACATTGCAGCCGACATAAATATTTTTCTCTCTCCTCTCTTTCCCTCGTCTCCGCCCCCATCTTCTCCGCTGTCGCCACTGCCGTCGCCGTTGCTCTACTGCCGCCGCTCTGCTGCCGTCGCCGCTGTCGCCATCGCTGTTGCCGCCGTTGTCGCTGTTGCCATTGCCACTGCCATCACCGCCTCCGCTGCCGTCGCCGCTGTCGCTGTTGCCATCGCCGCTGCCGCTGTTGCCATCGCCGCTGCCATCACTGCCGCCGCCGCCGCTGTCCCTGTTGTCATCGCCACTGTCACTGCTACCGCTGCCGTCACCGCTGCTCTGCTGCCGCTGCCATCGCCGCTGCTCTGCTGTCGCTGCCGTTGCCGCCACTGCTGTCACCTCCGTCGCTGCTCTGCTGCCACTGCTGTCACCACTGCTGTCGCCGTCGCCGCCGCCATCATCGCTACTCTGCTGCCGCTATTGTCGCCTGCCATGGACGCCGAGTTCAGCTAGTCGAAGTTCTACTTGGATAAGAAAGTTGATCCAAACAACATATGAAAACTTTTCTTTCACATCAGAACTTTTTTAGAACTTGGAAGAACTTTGGTTCTTCAATCCAAACGCAGCCTTGGCGAATCTCATATGAAAATATTACTTTACTCTAGGTTGTTGCCCGAAAAAAGGAGTCCTCTGACCAAAGGCGCCTGATGTGGCGGAAATCTTTTGTACGACACCTGATTGTGCTCCTTTCTAGGTCATCAGCGGCCAGCCATGCAGCGCCCTCTGGAGTCGAAGACTTTTGAATTGACCCTTTTGCGTTGGTTCGTCATCTCTACTCCTAAATCAAGTTCGGGAGGCAGGTTTGATGCCCTAAATTTTGACGATCCTTATCTCTCCATATCGGCCTATCACACTTCAGATCTCACCGAATCTAACGACTAATTTTGTGGACCACGTGACCACCTCAGTTGCAGTGCGTGAGATCTCTCCACGTGCTCCTAAGGCTAGTCAGTGGTCATTGATCTCGAAATAGTTGTTCACCTCTCGTTTGTGGGGTCTCGCGTTCCGCGTGCTCCTTCATGTTGCTCCCTTGGACATCGGATAGTGCAAAATGTTCTTTCACCTAATATCTTGGCGGCCAGATCGTCGAAAGGGGAAAAGAACCCTCTATTACTCCTTCCTCCACCTCTCTGGATTTTGCTTCCTTTCCCATCTCTCTTGGGGTCTCCGTCACATCATGAGCAACTTTTGGGTCACGAGGAGATGGTTGTGGTTGTTCAGGTGCTTCATCCCTTCTAGTAACTCAGACGATCACTGCTCGTCAGAAGAAGAGGTGGACATTGAGGGTGTTGATCTTCTTCCTGATGTGGTGGTAGAGCCTAAGCCTACCCGTAAGGAAGCAACATGGTTCTCTTTATCGCCTCCTATTTTGGCATTCTGTAAAGGGCAAGGGAAGCAAAAAGTCGGTAAGAAGGACGCTACTTCGCCATTTGATTCTAATGCTTTTTCTTCTGCTTTGTAGATCCTGAAAGTTGTGACTTATCCAGGATCAAACACCACTGAGGTAAGTACATGATCAAAATCCTTACTTAAAATTGTAGGGGTGCACTGAGAAGTAAAGTGTGAGACTCTTTATATAATATCTTGCAATTAATCCCATCATCCATATTTTATAATTTTATTAGAAACTCATACTTCAAATTTAGACTCAGATAAAGTACTTAGAAAATTAGGGTGGCAATGGATCAATGTCCAACTTCCAGAGGCATTCTTATAGGTTGGAAATTACGCACGTTGTTGTAGTTACTTTTAAGAATTTTTCCTTTTTACTCACTTTAATTTATGCTAGCATTATTCCTAACCTACGAAATGAACTTTGGAACTCGCTTATGAATCTTAATTTAGATGATGTTCCTTGGTTACTTACTGATGATATGAATTGTATCTTGAACCCAAAAGATAAAAAATGAGGGGCCCTTTATAAACTTACCAAATCAATTAGAATTTTTCGTGAACTTATACATAAATATGGTCTTCTTGATCTACCTCTAGTAGGTAATAAATTCACTTGGAGTAATAACTGTTCTAACCTAATACGAGTACCTAGTAGATTAGATGACATTTTTGTTAATTAGTGATTACCTATCCTAATATCAATCTCAATATTCTAATTGAGGGGGGAGGGGGGAGCCATTATTTTTACTACAAATAAGAACCATGACTCGATCTTTCAAATTTGAACATTTCTGGTATGAGTACGAGGAGCCAAAAAATATGTGGTTAAGCATCAAACCTTAGTTCGGAACAAGAAAGGATTGGGTAGATTAGACAACCAAGCAAAGGTGGCAAAATAAGATATCCAAGCTTTAGAATGGAAAGATGAGCATCATGGTCTCTCGAAAAATGAACTTAAATAATTAAGAATCCTATGATGCAATAAAAGGGTCCTAAATTTAATTAACTGGCAAATAATTCAGTTGCCAAAGCAGGAGAGGGGTCTGGGATTAAGAGGCTGAACTGCGATAGGACCTCACTATTGGCTAGCGTGTATTATCCATTCTTAATCATCAAAACCTCCCATATGTTCACTTGGTTACTAATAAATATGGGTCCCCTCACCACTTGTTGATTGATAATTTTCCTTAGCAAAAAGTGCCTTGGAGCTCAAAATTAGTCTTACAAGGATTAGACGACATCAAATTAGGACTTAGGAAGTTAATTGGCAATGGGGTAAACACTTTGATATTCTTGGATCTTTAATATTCTTTTATGCTTCATGCCAACATATATCAATATGGATAACTTAGATCAATCTCTTCATGTCTTTGATTTTTTAATTGATGCTAAATGGGATGTTTCTAAACTATCACTATACTTTGATTCCTGCTTCATTGCTCAAATTTCTAAGATAAATCTACTCGTGTTTCCCTATGATAACTCATGACATTGGACCTCAGATTCTACAGGGGTTCCTATGGCTAAATCAGTTTATAACTTTAATAGCAGCCCTCCTACATCGGCCACTTGCATGATGGTCTGGCTGGAATACTCTGTAGCATATCAAGGATCCTCCAAAAATTCTAAACTTTCTTTAGCAACTCTTTCACCACAGGCTATCCACTTGTACTATGTTGGCCATATTCCCTTCTTGCACCTTTTGTAATGCTGCCATAAAATCTATTCGACACTTATCTTTGGAATGTTCATCTACTTCTTAAATTTGGAATATTTTCCAACTTAGAACTCGCTTCTCATTCATCCACCTCTTGGCATGAGGGGATTGGACCCTGGAAGGGAACGATCTTGACCCTTTATCCTGATCTAAACTCTTAACTCTCGTTGCTCTTTGCTTGTGGAATATTTGGAGAGATAGGAATGATGCCCACTTTTGTTCTAGCTAGACAATCATGACTGCCATGTGGGAAAGAGTGTTGGTTAACTATTATGAGTTACATTCAATCCACACCTCTCAGGTGTCGAACCAAATTTGGTCTCGATGGGAGCATCCAAAATGCTAGAATTATAAGTTGAATTCTTAAGGCTCCTTTGTTAGTTAGCACAGTTTTGGAGGCGCAAGCTATATCCTTCGGTCTACTAATGGTACTCTAATTTTTGCAAGTTCCATATCCAAGTCCTTCTCTTCAGCTTTCTTATGGTATGCTAGGCGGGCTCCAGTGCTATGTGTCAATGAGTTTTCTTCACATCCAAGCTAAATTGGACTCTTAAATGCTAGATGTTATGATTAATAAAAAATAGGTTGTGCATTAAAAGATCAAATCCATTATTAAAGATATTTAGATGGCTACTGTAGAAGATTTGGTTAAACCAAAATCATCTAGCAAATGGAACTTATATTAATATGATTTGGAGTACAACACTTTGATTGGTGGACACACACACTAACTATGGAAACTATTTTCTCACCTACACTAAGTATGCACTCATGCACTATTTTATCTCACACACTCAACTAACTTCACTATTTCACTCATGCACTTCACCTCATTACACCTACAGCTACACTACTTCTTGCTTGATGGATGCAAGAGCATGCATTCATGCCTATTTATAAGCAATAAAGCACCTAGTTTAAAAAATAAACCATTAACTATTGGCCGATTGATTTGGAGTGCAGCCAATTGTTTTTAGCCACATGGAAATTAATTTTGTGGGCAAAAAACTTGTAGCTAAATATTTCTAGGGGTGCTGTTTGTTTTAACACTCCCACTCAGCACCGACTTAATTCTCTTTTATAGATACTCTTGATATCATGCCGAATTGTTGTCGAAACTCTTCAAACTTGATGCTATTTAGACCTTTAGTAAGTGCATCTGCAACTTGCTCTTGTGTACGTATGTATGTTAACTTGATATCTCCTTGTAACACCTTCTCTCGAAGAAAATGATAGTGGACTTCGATATGCTTTGTGCGTGCGTGGAACACCGGATTTTCAGCTAAGCGAATTGCTGACTGATTATCACAATATAAATCCACTGCTGAATTAATTGACTGATGTAAATCCTTTAGTAGTTGTACTAGCTATGTGCACTCTTGGGTTGCCATTGCACCTGCTCTATATTCTGCCTCCGTACTTGATAAGGATACAGTAGGTTGCCTCTTACTGCACCATGAAATAGCTCCTGATCCGAGGCTGAATATATAACCAGTAGTAGAACGTCGTGTATCAAGATCTCCAGCATAATCAGCATCATAGAAGCCACTTAGGGTACATGCTATATTCTTCTGGTAAAATATTCCATAGTCGATTGTGCCTTTGATATATCGTAATATTCGTCGAGCTGCTTCAAGATGAGGCTTTCTTGGCTCCTGCATGAATCTGCTAACAACTCCAACAGCATGTGTAATATCCGGACGTGTGAGTGTAAGATATATTAGGCTTCCCACCAATTGCCTATACATGGTTGCATCACTTAATTCTTTTCCTTTAATAGAGCATAACTTTGCGTTTACCTATGTCGGTGTTGAGATAGGCTTGCAATCAAGCATTCCGAATTTCTCGAGTAGATCTTGAACATACTTCTGTTGACATAAGAATAACCCTTCTTTTGTTGCTTCTACTTCAAGACTCAAAAAGTGTTTCAACTCACCAAGATCCTTCATTTGGAAGCGCGTAGAGAGGTTCTCTCGGATTTGACGAATCTCCTTGTCATCATCTCCTGTAATAATTAAGTCATCAACATAGACTAGCACGATTGCTAACTTGCCTTCTTGCGCCTTCACAAATAGGCTAGAGTCAGCTGGCGCCATTGAGTAGCCACATTGCTTCAAGAACTCCGCGATCTTTCCGAACCATGCCCTTGGTGCTTGCTTGAGCCCATACAATGCCTTCTTCAATTTACATACATAATATGGATGATTAATAGATTCAAATCCTTGAGGTTGCTTCATATAGATATCATGATCTAACTCTCCATGCAAAAATGCATTCTTCACATCCATTTGCCATAACTTCCATAATTTGCTTGCGGCTAAAGCTAATAAGACACGTACCGTGGTGATCTTTGCTACTGGACTGAATGTCTCTTCATAGTCAAAACCATACTTTTGAGAGAATCCTCGGGCTACTAGACGAGCCTTGTATCTTTCGAGAGATCCATCGGGCTTTTTCTCCAACTTGTAGACCCATTTGCAAGATATAGGTTGCACGTCGCTTGGTTTTGGAACTAGATCCCATGTCTCATTCTGATGTAGAGCTTGGATCTCTTCTTTCATTGCTGACATTCATTTTTGACACTTGGATGCTTCTTCGAATGTGTTAGGCTCCTTTTCTCCGACGTCTTCGATTAGTGCTGCATTTGCATATTTTGGATTAGGTCTTCATTGTCTGCTTGATCTTCTTGGCACTGAAAAGTCTTCTTCGATCACTGGATCTTCTATCTGACTTGGCCTTTCTTCTTCAGGAGATCTTTGGTGTTTTCCAGTTTGCCACAGACTCTTCTTCTTCTTTGAGGCTTCCTTTTCTTCCTGTTCCTCAGTAGAACGAAGTGCTTCTCTTGTTAACTCGTCGACTTGAACTTGAATACTTTCTTCAATATCACTTGTGTTGGGCAACATTGCATCTTTGGAAGGCCACCAAGATGATACTTCATCGAACACCACATTTCGAGAAATGTGAATTCGTCCGATTGTTGGATCACAACATCTCCATCCTTTTTGTTGGCTATCATATCCAACGAATATGCAATGTATTGCCTTCTTATCGAACTTAGTACGAAGATTATCTGTAATGAAAACATAGCAAACACATCCAAAGACACGGAAATGACTCACCGTGGGTTTGATCTTCCACAAGTTCTCATATGGTGAGACAAATCCAAGCTTTGCTTGAGGAAGCCTATTAATGACATGCGCAGCTGTCTTCATACACTCCACCCAGAATCGTGGAGGTACATTCTTTGCATGCAGCATGCTCCTGCATATCTCTGTTAGATGACGATTCTTCCTCTCGGCCACACCATTTTGTTGTGGTGTGTTAGGACAGGTGAGTTGACGGCGTATATGACATGCTCGTAGATATTCAGAGAATTCCTCTAATGTATACTCTCCTCCATTGTCTGTGCACAAGCATTGAATCCTCCGATCAAGCTCCTTCTCGACCTTCTCTTTAAATTCTTTAAACTTCGATAGTGCTTCAAATTTCTCTTTCATCAAGTCCACCCAAACGTATCTTGAGAAGTCATCAATGAAGGTAATCATATAGCAAAATTCACGGACAGATGGTTGCTTCACGCGACCAAATACATCAGAGTGCACTAGCTCCAATGGTGCCTTGGCTCTGAACTTCGACTCCTCGTAGGGTAGTTGATGAGCTTTACCGAATTGACAACCTGCACAGACAATATTTTCTCGAACATCTAGGCAAGGAAGTCCCTTTACCATGGACTTATTCATCATTGCCTTCAGCCTTTTATAGCTAACATGTCCGAGCCTTGCATGCCAAAGATCAGTTGTCTCATTTTTTTTTGTCTTGTCTATGTATGCTTCTTGAGCGGACATTACATAGACAGACTCTAATCTTTTTCCTTCCATTATTGGTGGAGCAGTTAGCCTTAAATTCTTATAAACTTTGACATCTTTTGGCTCAAATACTACATAATTGCCGAAAGAAGTAAGTTGAGAAACTGATAATAAGTTCTTCGACATACCCGGCACATGGTAGACATGATCCAGCTCCACCTCATGTGATCCAAATCGAGGAACTACTGTTGCCTTGCCGATATGAGTGATTGGCAATCGAGTGTTGTTTGCCGTCACCACCATACGATCACCTCTATACTCTGACATGCTACGTAGCTTCTCTTCATCTCCTGTCATATGATTCGAACAACCAGAATCAACTATCCAATCATTATGATAGTTAATACCTCTATTGTTCGATGCGATGAGAGCTGCTTCTTCTTTGAAAGGCTCCTCGATACTGGTCATCGCAAGCTCCATTGCTTCATCAGGTTCTCCTTTGTAGCTGGAGGTGATCTCTTCTATTGCAAGTGCAGCTTCGAGATCTCATTCTTCTTCACTTTCATTATCATGAGAAGTGGCTGCATTTCCTTCCTCACGCTTGTGCCAACAGTCGCGTGCATAGTGGCCTTTCTTTCCGCAATTATAGCAACGAACATCTTGTCGATGAGATTTCTTCTCCCCTTGATCTTCTTTGTGTGCGCCTCGGTAAGCTCCCCCTCGTTGTGGACCTCTTCCTCGTCCACGTCTTGGCCAACTTTGTTGTCATGCCTTATGATTTTCTCTGTTGTCGTAATTCTTTACGACTTTCTCAGGATTTGAAGACTTTTCTTGATGAATAAAGCCTTATCATCATCCTTTATTGAGATCTTGGATATCTGAACATCCAGATCTTCTTGGTTGGACAAGATGCTCTCCATTTCTGTGAGAGTTGGTTCTTGTGCCCAACCTCTAATAGCAGTGATGAGACTATTATATTTAGGATGCAAACCATGAATAATAATTCTACGCATTCTTGTTTCAGTAATAGCATTTTGTGGGTCTAGCTTAGCAATCTCATCACATATAAATTTCATCTTGAAGAAGTATTGACTCACCGACATGTCACCTTGCTTCATGGAGATCAGATCATTCTCCAAGCGCTGCAATTTTGCATCATTTTTCTTCGTGAAGAGTGTAGCCAAGGTGTTCCAAGCATCTTTGGGTGTCTCTTTGTCTCTAATCTTCTGAAGGAAATCATCCTCCACTGAAGTCGCTAGCACGTACATAGCTTTTCCGACTTTGCACTCCCATTTCTTTAGCTCTTCTGGATTTGTTGGCGACGTAGTCTCATTTCCGCCAATAATGCTCCATAAATTTTGCCCTTTCAAATAATACTGCATACGAATACTCCAATTATTATAATTGTTATGGTTGAGTTTCTCTAGGGAGCTTACCGAGGATCCGAAATCTGCCATAATGACTTGGTGAAAACTTCTATATCACTCAAGTAAGCGTAGTCCTGGACTAGCAATCTTCACAATCCCGGATTGTGCACCGGCAAAATTTCTCCTTGATTATCCTATTTACCAATTTGCTCCGGCAGAACTTCCTCGTAGCTTCTCTTGCACCGTCTCGAACCGACAGAGTCTCTACGTAACTTGTTTTGACAAAATCTCGAACTGACGGAATCACCTCACGGGCCAACCTGCTCTGATACCACTTGTAGAAGATTTGGTTAAACCAAAATCATCTAGCAAATGGAACTTATATTAATATGATTTGGAGTACAACACTTTGATTGGTGGACACACACACTAACTATGGAAACTATTTTCTCACCTACACTAAGTATGCACTCATGCACTATTTTATCTCACACACTCAACTAACTTTATTATTTCACTCATGCACTTCACCTCATTACACCTACAGCTACACTACTTCTTGCTTGACGGATGCAAGAGCATGCATTCATGCCTATTTATAAGTAATAAAGCACCTAGTTTAAAAAATAAACCATTAACTATTGGCCAATTGATTTGGAGTGCAGCCAATTGTTTTTAGCCACATGGAAATTAATTTTGTGAGCAAAAACTTGTAGCTAAATATTTCTAGGGGTGCTGTTTGTTTTAACAGCTACTTCCATTTTTGTTTTCTTTTCTTGTACGCACATTAACTGTAACATACATTCAGCAGCTCATTCTTGGACTAGATATGCCCGATATTCTTGTTAGGCTGTGTTTGGATGATGGAACTAAAATTCCAAATAGTTTCAAGAACTTAATTAGTTGACATTTAAGTTACCGATTAGTGTTTGAATGAAAATTCTGATGAAAGGAGCTTTCGGCTTAATTGGATGTTTACATTCATGTGTGTGTTTGGATGATAACATGGGAACATGGGAACTTCCAATAGTAACTCCAACGATGTCCAATAGTAACCCATAGGCCTGGATCGACCCTGCCTCCAAGTGCTCCATCGGCGTCTCCATCGATGGGGACAACGAACCCATTTGGACGAATCTGCCGATTTTTCTTCTCCGTCCACGCATGGAAGATGTAACGAGGTGTGTTGCAATCTGCCAATTTTTCTTCCATTTCTTTCTTTTACTGCAACTTTTCACAATCAAGCCAAAACATTTGTTTGTTTCCACGCGTTTCAAATCCGATTTCAATGTCAAAATCTAACCTTTTCCCCTCATCGTTCCAAGTTCTCGACTGCTGCAAGATCTCCCAAGGTTGCAAAACACATAAAAGATGGAAATTAGAAGGAACTAATATTGAAAAGGAAGGATTTTGCTCAGTAGAATAATTTAAAAATCATATCTTGATGTTTGATTCATCGTCCTTGGTTCGTTCCGGCATCGCCTTGATGGTTGGCGACGCCGAAGGAGGTGTCAATTCTTATGCTCATGCCAATGGTTCTCCCAAGTCTCAACCACTTCAACGGCATGGAAGAGAAGCTCAATGAGCTCCGTCACATCCTTGGCAAATCAGACAGAGATTTGCTGAAGATTGCCGGAGCATGGGGCAGCATCTTCTATACATGGAGGAAAAAAAAGTAAAATGGCGTAGGAGGCAAGTTCAGGCATTCGCCAGACTTACAAAGTTCTTGACAATGATAAGAACTTTTTGACGAGAACTTTTTTGAGTTCTGATAGTGTCCACACTCGGTGTTTGTTACAACTTACACCCAAATGTTTTCACTTCAAATGAGGCCGAAGAAAGTCGAAAATGAACATTTTAATTTAATATAATTAGATCCACTGCATATGATGTTGAATCTCCTATGGGAAAAGGGTGCCCTTGAACTAATACATATGAAAACAAGATTTTAATTTGGTAGGTCCAAAAGGACAATATCTTAATCAAGTATAGGAACCATACGGCAATCACTCCGCGTGAATGCGAACGAGGACGTTGGAGATTTCCGTGATCATCCGCCACCGCGGCGATTTCGAACACCGCCTCAAGCAGGACTTCCTGGATTACATCGACCCCGAGAAGCATCTTGACGCCCTCCCCGTGCTCCGCCAAAAGGTCATTGTTGGGAAGCGCCACCTGAATCAAGAGGAAAGAATGAGGGAAGGTCGGGGATAGTAAGAGGAAGAAGGGCACGACGTGGAGGTCGGACGTCGCTGGCGTTCTGAGGATTCTGGACATGTATCGATTGGCCGACGAGATACAAGGGAGATTTGGGCCTCTGGTTTCACTATCTCGAGTTCTGCCGACCGAGACCTAACGGAATCACGAAGAAGGTTCGGCAAGATGCCATCTTTTTTGGCTTATATTCCTTTGCTCTAAATTGCGTTACATGCTGAGTCCTTTTTCATTGTCTTATTGATTTCTTTTTATGAATATGTTCTCTGCTGATTTAGGTGCTCGCACAGTTGATTGGATATCACCCCAAAGTCCCTGGACTTTGGATATATGCTGATGCTTGGGAGTTTGATGAGAATTAAATGTCGTCGCTGCACGAGGACTTATGCAGAGTGGTCTCAGGGCCTGTCAGAATCAGAAGATCTCTGGATTGAGTATCCGAGAGTGTAGCTTACTTAACCTGAACAAGCTGAAAGCCCGAGAAGCAGCATTGGGAGAAGATGTCAAGACATTACAATTGGACAATGAAGATGGCAGGCAATGGAAGAAAGAGAACGCTGATTTACCTTTTGTCTCTGAATGATGAAAGCGTGGACAGAGAAAAATCAGGTCTGCAGAGTGGATCTTTGGAGGAAGCAGAAGATATTATCTGGAAACAAGGTGCATTAGTCCTCCAAATTGTACATCAAGGAGCTATAAAGGCTCTCCCATTGTGTATGACCCTGAGGCAACGCTTCTTAGAGATATTGAATTCTGTGGATTTGGCACATTAAGATGAACTAAAACTGGAAATTTAGAAGATCTTAAGAAGGATTTCTCACAACATGAGCAAGGCTGCAGATCAGTAATATTGCTGACAAGAAAGATTCAGACAAATGAGAAGTCCTATCCAAGTTGGACAGAGTTGTTTGAGTAAAATTTGGTCACTTCATTTATCTTTTCACTGGGTGTAACCATTCGATTTTAAGAAAGGATATTTATGTTACTTATTGCACGTTTCTCTTGTCAACTTTTTAATTGTTATTTTAAGCTTTGTACTAAAATGCTGTCTTAGGTTCTATAAGTATACAATGAACTCCAATAAGCAATGATGTATTAAAAGATATCTTGATTCTTTTAAGAAAAAGAAAAATCTTGATTTTATGCATATGTTATATATATATGTGTGTGTGTGTTTTCATTATGTTACTTCTTCCTGGTTTCCCGTAGTTACTTTGACATTCTTTCATGCTTGTAGTGAACTTAGTGAAAATTTACTCTAAGGTGTATGACTAATACTTATTTCAACACATGATTTTCTTGTAGTGAATTTAGGTTCATGGCTGTAAAAGTCTTACCGACAACCAAGATGTTCTCTCTCTATGCACAATTTTGTCTGGCACTGGTGGGTTCTGATGAAGCAAACACTTCCATACAGATTAAGGCTGATCTTGATGTTTATCAGTGCATCTACAATTGTTAGCATTTCAGTAGAAGAGAAATTATACATCGAAGAATGCACGAGAATTTTAAGGCGAAAATTTTAACAATAATAAATGTATACAAAAGAGCAGAACACAGTGGGTGCCTTACAGAGGAACTTTCTTTCCAGTATGTTCCTTTTCTTTTGCAAACTGGAAGCATAGACGAAGCTCGGAATCTTGCTAAGGAATGGTGCAGCGGAAAACTTTCAGAGGCTTCTAATTTATGTATCCTTAGAGCTTCAATGGAGATCAGATTTTTGGCAACCTAATCTGCTTCTTATAACAAGGACGATTTAGATTCTGCTTTCAAGCTCCTAAAACCTGTGCTGGCTAAAATATCAATTGCCAAAGTTGAGGATTTGTGGCTTATGGTATGTGACAATGTTCCTTTCATTTTCTTGTTTTGCAACCAAATTTCTAAATCAAGTCATTTTTCCATCACCTGTCAGCCTATTGATGATTTATCCTGTAATATTATGGGAAATGTCCTTTTCTATTTTAACTGGAGTTATCTCTGCCTTTTTTTTTTTAAGAGAGTTAACCTTCAGCAGAGATAGACCCAGTTTAGAGAGAGAGATCTTTTTTTATGATTTTAATCTGCATTCTATCTTTACTGGAACTATCTCCGCATTCTGCCTTGCTGAAAAACAATATTCCGATTTACACATCTTTTCTTAATTTGAGTACGTATGCTACAGTTATCTGGAGTAGAAATGTTGGACACCATGGGCCTTTCTTCTTACAAATATTTACTGTATACAGGATATGTTAGCAACCATGCTTAGCCAAACAGCATCACCGTATTATTAATGGTAAATTCCATGAAGGAAAAGCATTCCTATGGATCAAAATTTTCTTTAAGAAATTGTGTTAGCTTTTATCCACCATTAAGTTAAATGAATTGATGATCCTTATGGAATGTAGTCTTTTGAATGCATTATGACACGAAGTAATATACTGTGAACTATCAGCTAGGTGAATTCACCCTGGATGGCTCGTCAATTTGTTTCCTCTTGGTTCTGAACCAATTGAGCAAGTACTTCATTTTCTTCAATAGATGATTTTACATTACATTCTATCACAACTGTTTTGCAGGCAATAAATTTCTTTTCCAACGGTAAAAAGTATGTTGTCAAGCTAGTGAACATTTTAGTTTTAGCATTGGGCAGAGATGGTGGAATTGAGTCTGTAGGTTAATTACATCATCTGCAGTTGTGAACTGTGTTCTCCACAGAGTTGGAATCAGACAAGCAAGAGAGACATGTGAACAGTATGATCGCATGTCTCTTTGTTTTCTTGTGGTTAATATGTTTCTGAAGTTATTCTTGAGCACATCTATTTTTCACCTAAGGAAAATCTCATCACCTGTTTCCGTAAGATTTCTAGCTTTGCCTCGGCCGAAACTTAAGTTAATTATTCAAGCACAGCATATATCTCGATTCAAACCTTGGTTCCGCCGGAGTTAAATCTGGAATTACTAATGCTCGCAAGTTATATGAATCAGCTTTATCCATCTATACAGAAAATAGGCAACTGTGGAGAGATTACTACTTGATGGAATTAAAGGTACGCTACGGCCAAAAGAATGTTCCAAATTTTATGTGCATGGTGTAATTAAAATTTGCTCTAAATGATCTTTTGCGAATTGGACTTATATACTTTTGCAAATTTTATGGGCCATTTCAAACAAGTAATATATAGAAGTAAATTTCCGGCAAATGTTGCATCATTGCACTGCTTGAAGATTCTCAAATGCATTGATGTATGCAATGCGGACCTAATTTCTGTTAGGAAGAATGATAGATCTTTCCACATCATACTTCTGAAAAGCAAAGTTTTGGTTTTCTAAATATGAATCTTCTGAACACAGCAGAATCTGCGTACTTGAGTGATGATGTATATAACACTCTTAAAGTACAAAGTGGTTATCACCTTTCACCTTTCTTTTTCCTCCCTTGTAAGAAAAAAAGTTTTTTTTGGTTGCCATCCCAGTATGAGGCGTCGATTATCCAATCTCTGAAATAATGCATACTAATTACAAGTTAAAGTCTCGGCTCATTATTGAGTCCAAGTAATCTAATGTCATCTCGAGTAACTCACTATTGAGCTCGAGTAATTTGATGTCGCCTGAAATAATATGATCATGATAAGTAAGACTTTCAATAAAAAATTTTACCTTCACAAAATTCAAACTCAAATATTTGAAAAGCTTCTATCCAATCCACCCTGGACTCCGTTGGTTTAGAAAAAAAAAATTCATTTACTGCAAGGTGGACCTTCGCTGCATCATTCATTCGCTGCTGAGATGACATTATTGTTCTTTATTTTGTCTCCAATTTCCTCGTAAATTGGTTTTCGACTTGGTGGAGTTATTTATCTCCATTTCCTGCACTGCGCTGTCCATAAGCACCAACCAATCTGCATTTCTTTATCACATTCTTTGCAGGTTCACCAATCAACACCCACTAAAAAGTGGACAAGAAATGCTGTCCAATAGTAACTCTCTCGTTCATCTCCATAAAAACAACACAATGAGAAATCGCCGGAAAAAAAAAGCGATTCTTGCAGTGCATTAGCAGATGTTTCTAGCTTTCAGCATGTGTTTTTTTCTTCTCATTTTGTCATCACTTCGCTCGTAAATACTAAAGATTATTTAAGTAGTTTGATCAAAGATAAAGATTAGAAAACATAGAAACAATGTTGGCATTTAATAATATGGCTTGATTATTCAGTCTTATTTTTTTAGTCCAATACAAAGCTCTGCAACTATAGTTAACGAGAGAAATATTAAAGACGAGACAATTTAGCTACTCAGGAAGCACCGCAGTCACCGCTTTGTATTATTATAACACAATAGAAGCCTAGTGGCCGCCTCCATAACCTCCGCCACCTCCTGCGCCGCCGCCAGCTCCTCCACCAATTCCCACTCAAACACCGATGCCTACTCCAGTGCCGCCGCCGTGGCCGCCACCAATCCCTCCACCTTTCCCTACTCCGCCACCAGCACCGCCGCCATGACCTCCTCCGTAGCCTCCGCCTCCACCCACACCACCAGCGCCACCTGCACCACCTCCTACCCCACCGCCAGCACCATAGCCACCTCCGTGTCCGGAACCGCCACCAATTTCCCCGCCACCGCCGCCGCTGTAGCCGCCGCCTCCACCAACTCCTCCTCCGACGCCACCGCCTGCACCACCTCCGGCTCCGTACCCTCCGCCACTACCGTGTCCACCACCGTTGCCACCTCCACCGCCACCACCTACACCGCCTCCTACACCACCTCCAGCCCCGTAACCCCCGCCATGGCCACTTCCACCACCGGCACCTCCTCCACCACCACCGCCGCCACCCACACCGCCACCAGCTCCTCCACCTACACCACCTCCAGCTCCATATCCTCCACCGTGCCCGCTACCACCACCGACACCACCTCCAGAGCCTCCACCACCTCCTACACCACCGCCGCCACCCACACCTCCACCAGCTCCTCCACCTACGCCACCTCCAGCTCCATATCCTCCACCGTGTCCACTACCACCACCGACACCACCTCCAGAGCCTCCACCACCTCCTACACCACCGCCTCCTCCAGCACCACCTCCGACACCGCCGCCGCCGCCAGCGCCTCCCCCATGCCCTCCTCCACCACCAACACCACCTCCGCCGCCACCTCCATATCCTCCGCCACCACCAGCTCCCCCTCCTGCACCGCCACCTGCACCACCACCAGCTCCCCCTCCTGCACCGCCACCTGCACCACCACCAGCTCCCCCTCCTGCACCGCCACCTACACCACCGCCGCCGCCACCAGCTCCTCCACCTGCACCACCTCCATGACCTCCTCCAAAGCCTCCGCCACCTCCATGACCTCCCCCAAAACCTCCACCAGCACCACCTCCATGACCTCCAAAGCCTCCGCCACCTCCATGACCTCCCCCAAAACCTCCACCTGCACCACCTCCAAAGCCTCCACCATGGCCACCACCTCCACCGAAGCCACCACCACCTCCTCCACCGAAGCCTCCACCATGGCCACCCCCAAAGCCGCCATGGCACCTGCCAAAGTGGCACTCATGGCCGAAGGGTCCGCGGCCAAACTTTCCATGCCCACCGAAATTGGCGAGGACGGTGGCACTCAGCTGGCTGACGACTCCCAGAGCAAGAAGTAACAAGACAGGGAACCATTTCTTCGAGTAAGCCATGGCTCGTTTGCTCGCCACAGGTCAGATGCCTTAAAGAGTAGCCAATGCTGCTCCTTTTATAGCGAAAGGAGAGACGAGTGGCTACGGAAGCATGCAGTAGTTTTTTTTCCCGTAAATAGTTTAATGTGATATATATTGCATCAATGATACAACTTGCTCTGCACTGTTACCTGTGTGTGAGTGAGTGAGTGAGAGTGAGAGAGAGAGAGAGAGAGAGAGAGAGATCTAGTGAGGAGGTGAAACGTGCATTATCATGGGCAGTTGGGACGATGGCGTTCACATTGATTTTGATGGAGAGAGATCATACGAAGAAAAAAAAGCCCTCTATGTTTCATGACGAGCCAAAAGCGCCGACAGCCTACTGATAGTGAAGTAGGAAAATTAATAATACATCACTACTGTCACTACATCTGCATCCATGAAAAGCTGTACGTAAAGGTTCCACGTAAAAGTAATACAGCACTCCATTGAACATTATGTGATATAGGAAATGAGGAAAAAAAGTACAAATTTAGTGCAGGGCATTTTGAGTATTATGTTTACTATGTGATATAGAGGATCGACGTTTCATTTATGTTCGTTTTTGAACTTTAGTGTCCACTTTGAATGCATTGCCTTTAATGCACTAGATCTGCATGCTTAATGCACCTTGACCTCATGAAACTATACATTTGTTTCTAGCTGATCAGTTCGATATGTGTTTATTAAGTTGGAATTTATTAGCTTATCTAATCTAATTTTCTAAATGGACAAGCTAGAAATTGAAAAGTGGTATTGACTATCCAATTCGTACATCGTTATTGAACGTATTGATCGTAAATTTTAAGTACGATCTATCATCGAACCCAACTAATTCGATGAGGTCACTTGGATTGCGTAAGTGTCAGTTGACAGATTAAATGAATTGTATTTAATTAAATGAATTGGAATTCGAGATCGAGGAGAAAGTTCTTAACATTTACGGTGAATAGTAGGTACGAAATGCACACTACCTTGTATGGTAGGTATGCATGGTGACTTCTAGACAAACATAGTAACCCAAAGAAAATAGAAATTACAGAACTTGATTTCATATTGCATAATTTTCTTTTAATTTTTAAGATGGAGTTAGATGTAATTTCATTTCAAGTCATAATTATAGAAGTTAATAATATTGGACATGTTGACGGTAAAAAAAATGGTCGAGAAGTTAACTGATTAATTTGATAGAGTATTTTATAAGATTTGTAAAGTAGAATTATAAAGTTTGAGTAAGCTTCAAAACAATGAGAAAATGATTGGTGCATCTAGGCTAGCGGACTCAAATTAATGAATTCACGTCAGCCAAATAATGCTTAATCAACACAAACTTTATTAATTAAGATAATCTTTAGAATACATATTCGTAAACATAACGTTGGACATTGCTTTCAGCAATTAATGGATAGTCCAAATGACCTTTTTGCACGTCTTAAATTAGCTATTGATAATGATATAATGCAGAACATGATCCAGACAATCTGTTTTCTTAGTTGGATTAAACTACTTTATAAACGAGATTAATGAATTTGTGAAAAGAACATGCATGCATGGCCACAAGAAAGGTCCCATGCATAGTAGCCTAAAGTGATATATACATATATAATATAACATACACATACACACACATATATAACGCCACCAAATATAACGTGAAATAAAGTTAACCATCTATAAAATTACGATCCATTGGATGAAACAAAGATTCTAATTAAAATAGCATTTACATTATCTATCTACTAAACTAATTGAGGCAAGTGTGAGATATTGAAATTGTGTCATCATTTTAGCACAAGGACTTACATGATCCCTTCAGTTATCCTTTTTTTTTTCTTTTGCTCACTATATTCAGTGCTATTAGCACCTAGTTCAAAGTCACGTTATTCTCTAGAAACCTTATTTGAATGTTAGGACATAATGGAAAAAAAATTAAAGTTATATAATAATGAGTGAGTAAAGACTACTACTACTACTAATAATAATAATAATAATATCGGGTCATTAATATTAATAACATTGAAGGTATAAAATTCCGACAAAACAAATAATTATTAGTTGAGATATATAAAAATCAAAGTTTTGATTGATCGTGAGTAATAATAATAATAATAATAATAATAATAATAATAATAATAATAATAATAATAATAATAATAATAATAATAATAATAATAATAATATGCGTAAGCATAAGTTAATAATTGAAAAAAAAGTAATAACTAAGTCTAGATTCCATGAAGAATGAGGAGGAAAAAGGCCATCAATGATATTTGGATCTAAGTGGTAGTGACAAATGTGTCACAATTAGATGTTCTATTGGACTACTGTGCGTCCGTGATATTATTGTGGCGACAAGTTAAACAATTGAAGATGTGCGATGCACCTTGTTGTCTATCATTAGTTGTTTTACTTGTTCCTATTCTTCCAAGTTCTCTAGTTATAAAAATTCACATTATTAGAGACCAAGAATTACAAATATTTGGAAAAGTTCTATTGCGATTTCTAGAGATAATCCACATTGATGTAACGAAAGTGCAGGACCTACGACAATAATGGAACGTCCGAATAATCGACATGTTTTCTACTATTGTAGTATATATATTCATGTGGCACATGTGTAATACATGTTCCTTCTATATCTCCGATTTGAGAGGGATTATATCTCTTGGTACCGTTCAAGATAAGAATAATTAGTGTACCATTCAAGATATTCAAGATAAGACATGACTTCTTATAGGATGTGTTTGATATCAGAACAAAGGGTAGAAGTTCTGCTAAACCGCCTACGTGACACGTGATCTCCGGTCAGAACTTTTAATTTTTTTTTGCTTCTACTTTATGTCTTTTCAGCCGTAATTTTTGACTTTTTTTTCTTTCATCTATTTTTTAATTATTTTGTAATATATATATTATTTAGTTATTTATTAATACATTATTAGTCATATTATAAAATAATTTAATAACTATTATTAATTAAAAATTATAAAATATTTACACTACAAGAAAAATGATTTTTAGCAATCATAATTAACGAAGAGATTCAAATATGGTCGTTAAACATCATTATTAACGATTAGAAAAAATTTTAGTCATCAACAATAAGGACCAGAAAATTATAGTCCTTAATATTCTTATGATTGGCCATTAAAAGTCAACAATAAGGACAAAAAAAAATCTGGTCCTTAATATTCAAATTAACGACCATTATCTTATCGTTAAAAATATGAAAGAAGAAAAGAACAAGTAGGTATAGAAACATAGTCCCACATTCATTATAGTAGTATGATGAGAGCAAAGAGATAAGTATTAATAGAGGAGGAGACTAATGAGCTAATGTAGAGTTTTATGGAGAAGGTCCATCTTTAGATCTTTTCCAAATTTAAAATAATATATTTTATCAGATTATTTGTTCAAAAAAAACTTTAAAAAATTGATTGGTTCATCCAAAATGTGAATTAATCTGGTGATGTCTTTAGCGACTAGGTGAGTGATCCTTGTAAGTTATATATGGGACGAGCATACTAGTCGCTATTGATTTTTTAGGGAAGATGATTATAGTGGTCTTTAAAAAGAATCAACCTCCAGTTATTCTCACTGGATGTTAAAACCTTTTAGCGGCAGGACCTATAGCGAAGAGCCACGATCAGTTTTTTCTTGTCGTTGATAAGTATTAACGTAAGATGGCAACTTTTTACGACTACATATCTTTTCGCTAATGACCTAATTTCTTGTAGTGTTAGTTCTAATAATCAATAAATATTTTATTAATTAAACTATTCAATTTTTTTTTAAAAAATATATTATATTCACATCTTAAGATGTACTTAAATTATAATACTAATAATATTTAAAGATTTAACCAAAATAACTAAAAATAATATTAATAATATAATGATTTACATAAATTATAATATTAATAACATATTCTTATTTACTATAATTTTATACCTTATAAAATAATAAATTATATTATTAGATCTTATTTTTATTCAAACACCGATTAAAATTTATCCATCAAATCAATTTTTTAAATTATCATCATTACACTTTTTCATCCAAACACCAATTTAAAATTTTCTATCAAATCAATTAGTTCTCGAAAATTAAATTTTTCTCAAAATTCTCATATCAAACACAACCATAAGGTATTTAATTTGTAAGTTTCATAATGGAATAAATAAGGCGTATTCATATTAAAAAAAATCTTTCGCTCCATGGTCGCAATGGAAATTCTATATTAAAATTTGAATACGTATAATATTCATTTAAAACAATTCAACAACTTATTTATTTCCCACGTTATGATAGTATTTTATGATATTATAAAAATTGGATTTTCTATTTTTTTCACGTCTTAGGACGAGAAAACATTTGTTGATTTTCCCTTTCACTAAACAGTTTACAGATGGATAAAACAGTCTTAAAAAAACAATTCGATTTTTGCTTAAAAAATTGGGTTAGCAAAGCTAATCTTGGAGAAAATTCTCAGTTTTTTTCGTGTAACCTCAAGCTTCTAATTTCGTTAATCAAGCTTCTAAATTCTCAGATATATAATCAAGCTTCTAATTTCGTTAATAAAAAAAACTTTAGGGCCGAGGTCTTTTAAGGAACAAAAAACGAATAGAAAAGTTGGCATAATGCCCTGCCCAGGGACGGAGCCAACATAAAAACTTGGAGGGGGGAGTAAAGAATATAAAAAAATAAAATGCATATTACCTTAGTATCAACATATAATTACAGTTATTATTTTATTTAGATTAAAATATTTTTTTGTTATTCATCATGCATATATTTTTATTTTTATGTTTATCATGTTAAAATAAGATAATATGTAACTAACTTTTTATGACAACTAATTAATTTTATTTTTTTTTATAAAAAAGAGTTAAAATTATCACTACATTCTATTATATTTTCATAAATACACATATTACAGTATAATATTTTATAAATATACACTTATAAATATAACCAAGTTAAAAAAATAGGGGATTCTCTCTATATATAATAATATATATTACTATATATAATGTTTCTAAAAGTTAGGAGAAGCGCTTCTATTATGCCAAGTTTACAAAATTAGGGGGGTTTTATCATATATTTTATATATGTACATAGTATATATGTAATATTACAAAAAGTTAGTATCGGAATGCGATTTTATTTGTTCTATATTTATTATAATTTCTTTCTTATTCAAAACATTAATTGTCAAAATATGGACAAGGTGAAATATAAAAGTCGAAGCCATTTCTTATTCAATACAAAAAAAAATATATTTATTATTTGTTTTATATTTTATTTTTTCCAATTTAGTTTTCTTCGGTTAAATATTTTTTTCCAAAGAGGAAAAAAAATAAAAGTCGAAGCCATTTTCGGCCCCAGAGCCGTACCTGATTATCTTATGATTATTGAGATTCCGCAGAAATATATGAAGTATTTATTTTTGGACACTTTAAAGTTCTATCTATGCAGTTAGATAAATAGTAACAATGTATTATGCATATTCATAGACAAGGATTTTTTTATTGGCATGCAGAAATTTTCCCATAGCAGACGAGAGAAAATAGAATTATCACAAAATTGAATTATTTCAAAATCATGTGGCTGAAAAGCTTTTGTATATGTATGATCATTTGGAAGATATTTATGTGAGGCTGTGAACCATTAAGAGAAATACTATGTTTGGCCACGTTAAATTTAGTATTTTTAGTAGTATTTAGTGGTTCAAGTATTAATATTTTTATTTTGGTAAACGATATAAATATAGAGTTTAACGTCTTAGACGAAATATTAAAAAGTTATTTCTATTAATGTTTACTGTTTACTGTTTAGAGATTAGATGTTTCTATTTTTTTTTTCAATTTTATCCTTATCCAATTGCATTGTTTTATTTTTCAAAATATTTATCGTTTTTATTTTATCACCATTCAATTATATTTATTTTTATGTTCATTCCTAATTAACTACAAATTATTTATTTATTAGCAATGAATAATAAACTAGTTCAATAATTAATATTTTCATATCATATATACACTATATAAAATATACAGTCAATATAATTTTTATATATTTTAATAAAAAATTTAGTTATATGATTTTTTTTATTTGATTGAGGTATAAATAGTTTATTTATTATGTTATAATAAAATTTTATAGTGATTGAATTGAATAATTTATCATATGTCTAATTATATTATTTCATATTTATTAACTAATTCTATCAGTAAATATATTAAATACTTAATTGTTATAACCACTAATCATCATCTAATAATTAAATCGATATCCGCTATTAAATCTCTAATTGCTTACCAAATTGTTAATAACGTCAAACATAACTTTAATGGAACTATATATTTGCCTACAAGTATTGGAATGTTAACTAAGTAGTGTATTTAACTCGTTGTGGCAAGTGTTGCGTGACAAATATATTAAATCCTATTGCCATCTTATTGTAACTATTATCGATCCTTATCAGTTCTTTTATTCAGGTTGTCCATTCATTTTTTACATAATCTATTATTCAACTTCAATTTACTTCTTTATGTCATATGCATGCACATGGGTGGACCTATATGTACATTAATGGGTCAATTGACCCCATTAAATTTAGCAATGTATTATATATGTATTAACTCAATTAATAATTAAAATAATCTATATATTATACAAATAGCTTACTTCAAAATTTATGTTTGAAAATAAATTTTGGTACATTGTTTATATTCTTATTGTTACATAATATCTTTTAGGAGATAGCTCTTCCCTTCTAGGGTTGTATAAAATAATCTTCTATATTATTTATGGGTAAAATGATTGTGCTGCTCACCTTTTGCTTAGCATCTTATGACGGTCGTCCAGATCGGATCAGACTATTCAGATCATATCAAATCAAAATCGTCCAGATTTGATACATTATAGAGAAATAAAAAAAATTATCCCATTTCCATTTCAATTGAGTACATTTTTATTATTTTCAATGAAATTCTGTTAGTTTTTTGTTCAAATTATTTTTTTTCTATCAACGTCATTTTTCTTATTTAGTTATCGAGATTCAGTGTCATTGTCTACATATAGACATGAGAAACCTCAAACAATTTTTTTACACATGATAATTTAATAACATTCATAAACACTTAAATTGTTATTTTCAATATTTTTTGTGCATAGACTAAATTAATTAATTACATTAGCTCTCCTAAGTAATTATTGATATTTCTATGGAATATCATAATTTTGATACTTTTACATTATCGACTTGATATTTTATTGATATAATTGCTCTTTCATTAATGATGTCTGTGGTGGAAGCAGGATCGATTTCGGGTAGACTTTGACCCATTGGGGAGCAATTAATGATCATAAGATCCTTTTTTTTTTCCTTCATGAGGTCTATTGATGATAAGGTCCTTCACTTATTAATTATTTTGTCATTTTATGTTGCAGGAATCAAGTGGGTTGCATGCATTTCATTAATTTAATGATCATGAGATCCTTTTTGTTTTCCTTCGTGAGGTCTGTTGCTGCTTATTTTTGTTCACCAGCTTACCAGCAGTGCCATTACTGGATTCTTATCAGATGAGATATTAATTATCTACTTAAGATATTTATAGTCTAAAATATACAACATATATATCAAACATAAATACTGCGTCCTGATTCTGATCATTAATATTAAAATAATTAAGATAACTCAAATACCTAAGATCATTCATTGTCACAAATGAGACTAACATTGCTATCCATGCATGTTTAATTATAATATTTATGTCATTAGACACTATATATGGATTCAGTATTCACAAATGAGACACTAAGCATGAGACCTTTTCTCATGGCCATGCAAATGTTCTCATTAACCTCGTCTATAAACTAAGATGAGAAAATGTCATTAGACTAACTAATTGATAATTAACTGTTGAAAGCAATGCACAACTTTAATGTGAACTATTTAATTTGTAGGAGTCGAATCAGTGTTATACATTGCTAAGATGATGGGAAAGAAATGACTTATAAAAAGAGTTGGTAATTATCTTGTAGGTACATACATGATACATGAGCGTATAAACAGTTGAGGAGCATGTTGTAAAGTACACGAATCATCTTTCTATTGGAACTTAAAAAAAAAACTCTCCATTCTCCATGCTCCCTCGAGAACTAATGCATGTGATTTGCTAATGCAGATAAAGATGTAAGGGTCTTCCATTGTTTAAAGCTTTGATTGTTCTTTGATCGTGCTGAGTTATTGAAGATGGATTTGAATAATTTCTTCTGAAATTTTGTTTCTTGAGTGATTCTTAGTTAATTCCTGCAAATCATTTATCACGATCTTGTGTTCTTCTAACACTTCTTATTCTACAACGCCTTAGATCCTCATTCAGATCTAAGTTCTTGTGAAATTTAAATAGTTCAATTCTTAATAAAGTGACGGCTTCAAGTGGTTTTGCTAAGCCTGTTTTAGCAATCGATAGTTCCAATTCTCTTTATTTGAATGCTTGATATTCATTAGGAGTAGTGTGTGTTCTATATACTTTGATCGGTTCTAACAAATATGAGTTCAGGAGCAATTCTTTTTGTAATGCTCTTTTCGAAAAGAACAAATAAGGATTCGTTGATGGTACTGGTCTAATGCAGAATTTAATTAATTGTGATGAGAAAAATGAGTGAATTTTATATTTAAAGTCGAAAGGACAGAAAAGATAATTATGTTTTATTTCGATCACAATTGAATTGAATTTCTTTTATTTTGAGATGGTTGGAATTATACTATGCTGAAAAAATATAAAATGGATCGAACAAATGAGTCGATTTTTTTTATTTTTTCTATTTCTTAGCTTGAAATTTAAGAAAAGGAATTTATATTTTCTAATATAATCATAAACATACAATTAATAAAATATAGTATCACAAAAACTAATTTAAAAATACGATATAACTTTTTCAGTTAAAGTTTTAAAACTAATATGATTTACAAAAATGGTAATCTAAAACTTCCATTTCGCCTTTTTTGCATTACTGTGTAACAGTTGTCAATTAAGGCCATTCTTAGCTGAATTGTTTTGGTTATTTTTTTCTTAAAATCTTCCTAAGAGAATTGATCTGCTTTCTCACTTTCCCTCAAATGTCAATATGACTCCTTTTGCAATAAATTTTTTTTATTATTTTCCTCATATTCAAATGACTTACATTTTTCCGGTTACCATGGACTTATTAATATTGATATTCAAATGACTAATTGATTAAATCAATCCTAGTTTCCATTTTTTTTGTTTGTTTTTCAGATTTAAATGAGAAGTAAATATTGAGGGAAGCAGGTCAATTACCATAAATATTTTTTTATCTTAAATAGAGCGAGCAACACTCATGACACCGAAAAGGGTCATAAAAAAAACTTTGTGCACACTCCTAGAATGAAATTGTATCAATAACTATTTTAAAGGATGTACTTTTCATTTCTTATATTATTCAGAATTTTATAATACAAAATTAGAGCCTATATATATATATATATATATTATTTGGGGAAAATGAAGGTGCATTTGCACGTTTACAATTATATAATTTTAGAATTATAAAAGATAAAGTAGGTGATGTAGTATTATATTTAGGATTATTTTCATAATCATTCTTTAAACTATCGTAATTTTTTACATCTAATTTTAAACTACGAACTTATTTTTTTATCTCTAAACTATCACGATTTTTTTCACTTTACTCCTTCCGTCTACTTCTATTACATTTTTTGTTACTCTTGATTTCTCCCATTTATGAAAAGACTAAATTACCCCTCTATCCATTTATGTCTCGACTTTCAAGTGATGATGTACGCCACTGCGCTACACCTTTGATTCTAAATTTGAATTACTTTCTATTTATTATTATGATCCGCAAAAGCATTTATCAATTTTGCAATCACAAACCACACTACAAGAAAATTATGTTTTTCCAACGGGAATTTTAGACGGCTGCATATTCCTTGCAAGTTCTGACGTATTTTTTGATAGTTCTTGCTATCCTTCGAAAGTTGAGACGCAATTGTTTCCCATGATTTGAACCATCACAAGTACTCACGGTTGTGTTGCTGTCGCAAGTTCCCACTACTTAAGACGTGGGGAAAATAATTTGTTTTTTACATTTGACTAAAATAAATATTTTTCAAGATTTAATAGAATTATATATATTAATTTCCCCATGTCTATAGCTGTGGGAAATGACTCAACGTAATTCCCATGGTTGAATCTGATCTAGTTGCGGGCGACTGGCTTTGGCCTCCCACGGCCGGAACTGGCCGCCCGACGATCGATCTGGCTGCGGACTGTCGATTCTTGCCGCTCGATTGTCAATCCAATTGTCGGTAGTCGGATCTAGCCTCCCGAAGTTGAACTAGCCGCCCGACGATCGATTTGGCCACCTGACGGTCGATCTGACTGCGGGCGACCGAATTTGGCTTCCTGTAGCGAGAACTGGCCGCTCGACGGTCGATCTGGCTGCGGGCGGCCACCCGATCCAATTGCCTGATTGCTGATCCAGCCACGGGAGCCGGATCTAGCCTCTCGCGACTGCAGGCGGCCGGATCTAGTCACGGACGGCTGGATCTGAAAGCTCGACGGCCGATCTAGTTGCAGGCTGCCCGAACTGGCAGCCCATCGGCTGATTTGGCTATGGGGAGGGTGGATCTGGCCTCCCGCGGTCGGATCTCTTCTCCCGAGGTCGGATTTGACCAGTCAGCGGTCCATCTGGCAGCGGGTGACCGAATTTGGCCACCTGACAGTCGATCTGGCAGCGGGCGGCCGGATGTGGCCTCCCGTGATCGGATCTAGCCTCCCGCAGCCGACCTGACTGTGGGACGGGTGGTGTTTTTTTTAGTATTACAAATAAGGTTTGCAACGATTGTAGCCATTGCCAGGATTTTTTCCACAGTTTGACAGTCGGAATGTGAAAAAAGTTTCTAGCGGCCTAAGCCGTGGGAACGTTCTCACAACTGAAGTTGTGGAAAAAATTATCCACGGCTCAGACCGTGGGAACTTTCCCATGGTTCGAGATGTAGAAAAAGTTTTCTACAGTCGCAACCGTGGGATGTTCCCACGGTCTGGGCCATGAAAAACTTGAGCCGTGGGAAATATTTTACTTTGAATATACGAAGTTAAATTAACGACGTGAATTAAAGGAATTTTACTGTTGATAATCATCAAAAGAAGGAGAATTAATAGGACTGGGAAAATCTATAGGATTGGATGGATTAATATGAGGAAATAGTCACCTTCCCAGTGAAGAGACCCTGAGACCCTGTAGAAGACAAAAATGAAGGAAAAATGTCACCGAACATTTCAATTCTTTGGTTAACTTGGAAATAGACATGAAATTGAATTTAAACTCAGGTACATATAAAACTTCATGTAACTATTTCTTTGGTGTTATCTTATAACTTCCTGTACATGACACTTTAGAAAGTCTTTCGTCAGGTAATCTAACTGCGCTACCTGATTATTCTCAACCAAGTTATTCAGCCAAGTTTTAAAAGATGATACATGATTTGTAGCACCTGTATTGATGCACGAATTTTATGCATAATTTTAAGGCTAATTTATTCTAATTTTAGAAGTCTTCTGTGTTTTAAAGTAGAAAAAATATATTAAATGGAAGGAAATTTTTTTTAGATTTATTATTACCTAAGCTTAGTTGAATTTATGATAAGGAATGAAAATATGCTAGAGTTTTGGTTGAAAAAGTCGAGGAAAATGACTCCCAACAAATGTCATGGCCATGCACTACTTATTCACACTCGTGCAGCATGTAGGTCTTCTGGAAGCTCTCTGTCACGATCGTACTGCCAGTCTTCACGGTCGTGCGAAAAAGGATGAAGCAGACTCTTCTGTTATGACCGTGAGAGATAATTTTCACACTCGTAACAAAGCATGACAGCAGACCGTTCTGTCACGGCCGTGCGACGAAAAATCACGATAAATTTATTCGTGCTTAGGAATGTGTGCTGTAACTTAAGGTTGGCAATGATATGCAGCTCTACTGTGCCGAGCAGAACGGATGGCATTTCTCCTAATCGAGCGCCTGTTTCTTCTTGACTGAAGTGTGCTTTTTGCAATCGATTGTGAACTCCCACCGATCGACCAATAATAATGAAGTGAAATATGGGTTTGAGCGACCAAATGATAACATCAGATCGGGCGTCCGCTCGACCTAGCGGACAATTAATGACCCTCACAGACTAGGCGATTGTTCAACTTAGCGGGCCCATATGATTGTTTTAATTGTTTTAATTTAATGATTGCGACTTGATTTCACTTTGTCCGCTTGATTGACATTACACCCATATTATTCCTTAGTGGTTAGTGGAGCCAGCATTTGCTCCTTAAAGTATAAAATAAGTTTTAAAATATTTAAATATTATTTTCATATTTAAAACATTCTATTATAGTATTTTTAATATTTTAAATTAATTATAGGCTCAAAATAAGAATTGGGTCTTCTAGTTGGGTTGGATTGAGATTTTCAAACTGTACTCGGCCTGACCACTCTTTGGATCATAGTCAAGTCAGATTAGGTCAGGTCATCGGGTTCATTGAGTCGATCCGACCTAGTGAACACGCCTACTTTATATTATATAATATAGATATAAAAGTATATCTATTCGTATATGTGTGTGTAAAAAGAATATTAAATATGACGAATGTTATTGTGGAGTTTAATGTTCATGATGCAAACAAACAAGGTTGGGGTGGAATGGTAAGCGCCTCCTCCTTGCTTAAGTAAGGTCTCAAGTTCGAGTTTTGTGAACGCATAAAATTCGGAGCGACCTTGCCGGATTAGTTAGCTCGATGGTGGGCTGGCTACCAAGCTGTAGACAGTGTGCTCTTTAATGTCGCATAGGTTGAGTCATCGGCATCGCTTCCTAGATATCGGAGGTTCGCTACCCAAAAAAATGTTTATGATGCGAGTAAATAAATTAAATGGGGAGTTAGAACACAAATATTTAATCAAATTGAATAAACAGTGTAATAACTAAACTAGAATGATCCAATCCTTGAGTTTAGTTCCTTCATTATGTCATTAAAATAAATCAAATTGAGAGTAATAAATATTTAATTAAATTGAAATAAAAAATTAATAATTAAAAATAAAGAAAAATAATTAAAATGGTGGAATGTGAGAGCTTCAAAATAAATTACAAAAATAATATGATGCATGACTTTATACTATATAACATATAGATATGGAACATGGATATATGTGAATCTAATAAAAAAAATATGATATTGATTGTGACATTATGGTGATTAAGGTCTTCATGGTGTAATTAAAGCAAATTAAAAAAAATATATAAAAAATTTTATCGAGTAAAACATAATAATTAAAAGAAAATGAAAAAAGATAGATGGAATGCTGGAATCTCCAAATCTATTTATACTAGATATAGAATACCCATATATATATATATATATATATATATATATATATATATATATAGTTTAGAAGGTAAAAGTAAAATATCGTTCTTTTACTAATTTTCCTTTTACATTCTACGTTAACATAAATGCATATTCGTTTGTTAGTTGGCACTTAATTTGCACCACTGGTACCCAATCATGCAATTAATTGTTAGCTTAATTATGAGGATTCTACCCTCACTTTCCTTCAATGCCAATATGACTCTTTTTCTTTAAAAATCAAATTGTATTTTGCTCATATTTTTGATAAATCATTCTTTTGGCAATAAATGATTTTTCCCTTTTTTTAATTTTCCCAAAATTTAATTGAAAAGTAATGGAGGATACTCGACCGATCGGTCAATTAGGGTCTGATTCAATTAAAAATGGATGCACATTCCATAACGACACAAAGATTAATTTAAAAACTACTAAATACTTGATCGTGCATATCCGAAAAAAGAGATATGCGAATAATTTTTTTCATACACCTAATATCCATAATAATTATACAATAAGAAAATTAGAGTCATGCAATATGGCTACGTTGTTTATATGATGTTAGAATTAGAAAAGAGAAACTGCATCCAATATTATATTAATTTTTGAACAAATTCTGTTTTTAGAAAATAAAAATAAACCTCAGAAAATTCAAACACAATAACACTTCTTTTTCTTCTTCTTCTAAAACTTCATCATTCAAGACTCGAACGATGATCAATTGTATATATTTACGATCAGTGACGGAGTCGGACATTTTTCAGAGGAGGTTAAAAAATTAATCTAACTTTTACATTCCTTTATTTATTTTTTTTCAATTATAAAAGTTTTATAAAAATACTTTGTGTTTAGTGTAAATAAAGATATTATAATGTTTTGAAATTTTTTTTAAAAGGAAAAATGGTGATTAACGAACTGTTAACCATCCAGCCCACTTTTAACTAAAAAATTTAGAAAGGATACAAAGGGACACATGTTGAAATTTTTAAACATAAATATATTTATAATTGAAATATGCATATATGTTTTACGATCATAATTGATTATGTAATAATATAATATAAGACACGGAGAATGACACAAAAATATTTTTTCCCTGTAGTGGAACATATTCTATTAATGAAAATGATAACTTCTGGAATAATTACTTAACGTCACTATTAATTAAGTACAATATATTTGTAATGTACAAATGTTGATAATTATGTTATAGGCTCTGTTTGACATTATTAGCGGTTTAACTAGCGGATAATGAATTAAGTAACGAATAATTATTAGTGGTTAGAGGTTATAATAAATAAGTATTTGATAAACTTAGCGGTAGAATTAGCTGATGAATATAATATAATATAATTAGACATATAATAAATTATTTAATTTAAGCACTATATAAATTGTACTATAATAAAAGTAAATTAAATATTTATATCTTAATTAAATAAAAAAATTCACAACTAATTTTTTTGTTAAAATAGATTTGAAATTTATATTGACAATGATTTTTATATAGTGAACTCATGATATAAAAGTATTAATAGTGAAATTATTTTTTTATTAATTGTTAACATATAAATAATTTGTAATTAATTAAGTATGAATATAAAAAGAAATATAGTTAAATGATTATAAAATAAAAATGAGAAAATAATAAGATAAGTTAGAAAGAAATAATGTAATTGAATAAGGGTAAAATTTAAAAAATTTATAAAACGTTAATCTCTAAATGCTAAATGTTAGTAGAACTAGCTTTTCAATATTTTCATATGAAACATTAAACGTTACTTATTTTTGTCATTTATCAAACAAAAGAATTAGTGTTTGAACCGCTAAACGCTACTTGAAACGCTATTTTTTATGTTGCCAAAGAGAGCCATAGAATAAAGTATTCAATGTATAAAAATTATTCAACAGAATAAATGGTGAACTAAATAAAAAAATATTACAAACTATGCGATAGAATAACGATAATGATTTATCCACACTACAATAAGTACCAATGAAAAATTTAAAGAGAAGGAACTGATAAAATGTTATCAATATTATATATATGTTAAGGAAAAAAGCAAGATAATTCTCAAAGATTAAGCTAACTGAGATAAAAGTATTTAATTCGAAAAATTAGCAAAAGTAAATTATAAATAGAAGGCCAAGAAAGAAGACCTGTAAAAATTAAAGTGAAACGTTAGGCTGGCGAGAAGTTCCTCTGGAGACCTCTTATGGTCACAAAGTGCAAAATACCACTTAGCAAGACATTAAGATGTGATTGTATTCCGCCACTATAATTACAATAAATATTTATTCTCATGATTGGATTATGCAAATTATTTCGTTACGCTGAGCGTCGGATACACGGCTTACATTTTCTCGATGAACATGGGAAAAAAAATAAAGAAAAAGAAGAAACCTTTCTTGCACAAGTTATTTTTTATTTTTGCCAGATCAAAGAGCCACAACCAAGGATGAAAAGAATTCAGGATACACTTTCAGATGATCAAGAGGAGAGACTCGAAGAGCAAATCAAAGTCAATCATCATCACCAGGGATGGCGGAGCTCAAAATTATTAGTTTCTTGGTTGAAGACGTAGGCCCCAAAGGGTCTGATACTCCATTGGCACTCGTTCCGGCATCTCTTCCGGTCGGTGACCTCGCTGTAGACTACAAAGCGCCCGCTGACCCAACCAGTTGCACTCTTCCACTGCATCTCGCACCAGTACGACGTCGTCCTGATCCACCAGTTGGGCGTGAACAACCAGTTTACGGTCTGATGGTAGGCCAAGTCATGCTCACCAATATCATCACGTTTGGCTTTGCAGTGGACCTTCAATGGAATATTCTCACCCAGATCATTTCTGATAGTCATGTGAACTTCAGGTAAGCCCAAGCCCTCCCCCACTGGAACATGGCATGAAAGGATGAACAAGGAACAAGAAAGGATGATCATGGAAGAGAAGAGGCTGTTGGAGGTGAGAGAAGCCATTGAAGTTCTTGTGGAGCGAGCGGGAAGAGGTAATATGGAGAAAGAGGGGGGAAAACCCATGGAACAATAAGAGTTACATCTCCCCCTTATTTATTTACAAGGATGATAGAAAATGAAGCGTAATAGAAAAGTCAAATTAATGGACAAAATATTAATATATAATATATATGTATTTATCAAAGAGGAAAGTCATCATAAAAGTATGTGTATATATACAGCATTATTCCCAAATTATTTTTATATTTAATGGTATTAATATATGTACACAATTTAACATACATTAATACCATTAAATTGGTATATAACAACATATGACATTAACTAATATATAGCATTAAATACCATTTATTATTAATGTATACATATTTACTGTACCAAAGAGCAATCCATCTTCATAAAAGTAATTAATGTATAGCATTAATCCCAAATTATGTTGACACTTGTTACAATTTAACTGCTGAACAATATTAGAAAGCAGTGGCCGGATAGGCTATATATGATGGATGGAATTACATAAATTTTCTTTCGTTAATATTTTTACACCAGTAATTAGGGTAAACAGAAGTGGCTAGCCTTCCAAAACTCTATATTTTCATTACACCAAATTAGTGGGATGAGGAGAAATGAATAATTTTAGACTAAATTCCCTCTTTCTCTCTCCCTCTCTCTCACGCACACACACATTAATGTTACATGTTATAATACATATAGACTCATGCTAATGTTATAAGATATAATTCTTAATTTATTTGCATCTCTTATTTTCTTTAATTTAGATGGATAAAATAATTTATTGGAGAAAATAAAGAAAATAGAAAATGTAGGTGGAAGAAAATATAGAAGTGGAAAATAATTTAAGTGATAAATAACTATGTAGTGGTAAATATTATAAATAATCAATATATAATAAAGGGTAGAAATAATTTTGAATAGATAATTTTTTATTCAAACCCTTCATCCAGATCTTACTCTACTTTTCGAATAAAGGTCACTTCACTCCGTCCCTTCATTACACTACAAGAACTCTACCAAATACCGGCGCACATTAGTGATTCAAATACTATATACGATGTGAATTTGACGTCAATAGCGTCTAAATAGCAACACCATTGGGTTGACAAAATGTGTCGCCAAGTGACACCCTGTAGCATCTATTTAGAGTTGCATTAGCATTGCCGCTCGACGCTAAATTCGGCATCATCACGATGCTACTTCGCCACTATTATCACACGCTAAAACTAAAAAATACGAGGTAGATTATAGAGTTGTATTGGCATTGACACAGTGCGATGCTAACTTAGTGTCATCGCCCAAATTGACACCAGTTTAGGAGGTGATATTGGCGTCGGTGTCGTGCGTTGTAGTGACGTCCACACTGTGCAGCGCTATGTTAGCGTCACTGCCACTACGTCGCTAAGTCGACACTAGTTCAAGAGGTGATATTGGCGTCGAAGTAGTGCGACACTATCGTAATGCTATATCATTGCGTCGCTATGAAAAAGTGAAATAGAAAATTATATATATTCCTTTATTGATTTGTATTTAAGTAGATAATATTAATTTGTAAAACTATATAAGTTACCTATATTATACCTTTATAGATGTATTGATGTATATAAATACAAATACACATTTATTACATATCTAGATACAAATATACATATATGTGTGTGTATGTAAACTTTATATAGAAAGAAAGAATACTTTATATACATACATATATATATGGAACATAGTACTTTAAATTTATATACCTACATGTGCATGCACACATGTAAATATATTATACATAAAATATATATCATGTCTTAATTATAGATAAATTATTTTTAAATTCTTAATCATAGAATTATGAGGATTGAATTAAGTGACATGATTTTTTAGAAAAGTTGAAATTAATACTTATATTTAGCGCCACCGTAGAAATGCAATGGAGTTGACGTCACATCAATTAGTGGCGCTTTAGCGCTTCATCAATTGTCGATGCTAAAATAGAGCCACTACAGCATCGATGTCGCGCCACTAGTTCCTAACGCTACATGGGAGTCTCATGTATGACGTGCCAACGCTAAGGCATTGCTACCATGAATTCGCATCGAGATAACGACGCATGATTGAGTCGCTATTTTTTTAGCCGACTTCTTTTGATTATTCTCACTTAATCCTACATATGCGTGTTAGACGTCGACACAATGCGACGCTAAGTTAGCGTCACCACCCATGCGACGCTAAGTCTACACCGGTTTAGGAGGTGATATCGGCGTCGGTGTCATGCGATGTTGTATTACCGTCGACATTGTGTGGCGCTACGTCGCTAAGTCGATGCTAGTTCAATAGACAATATTGGCATCGAAGACGTGTGACACTATCGTGACGCTGTAGCATTGCATCGCTATTGTCGACGTGACACAAAAGTGAAATACAAAATCATATATACCTTTATTGGTTTGTATTTAAGTAGGTAATATTAATTTGTATAACTATGTATGTTACATATACTATAGTTTAATGAATAAATATATTAAACTATATATGTTAATGTGCATAGTTATAGATGTTACCTATATAGATGTATTGATGTATATAAACACAAATACACATTTATATACATACCTAGATACAAATATACATACATACATACATACATACATACATACATATATGTGTGTAAACTTTATATAGAAAGAAATAATACTTAATATATATATATATATGTATGTAGAACATAGTACATTTAATTTATATACCTATACCTACATGTGTATGCACACATGTCAATATATTATACATACAATATATATATATATATATATCATATCTTAATTATAGATATATTATTTTTATATTCTTAATCATGGAATTATGAGAGTTGAATTAAGTGAAGTGATTTTTTTTAGAAAAGTTGAAATTAATACTTATATTTAGCGCCACCATAATGATGCAATGGAGTTGAAATCACGTCAATTAGTGCCGCCTTATCACTTCATCAATTGTCAACGTTAAAATAGAGCCACTAAAGCGTCGATGTCTTGCCGCTCGTTCTTGACGCTACATCAGCATCTCATGTGTGTGGCGTCGTGCCGATGCTGAGGCATAGCTATTTTATTTAGCCATGAATTAACGTCGAAATAGCGATGCATAATTGAGTCACTATTTTATTTGGTCAGCTTCTTTTTATTATTCTCATTTAATCCTACATATGTATAATTTCTTCTAATTTAATTAATAAGAAAATTATATCACTTTATTCCATATTGATAGTTGTACGATTTAACAAAAGAATTCATAGATATGCGGTACAAGTTTATATATATCTATATACACATATATGTGTATATGTATACATACATGCATATAATATATATATATAAACGATAGGGTTTTTCTTAGTAGTTAGATTAGCTAACATAAACTTATGTACACATTTATTAATATTAAAAGTATAACACATATAGTTTATAGAAATACATATATGCATTATATATATTGATATAATTAGGTAATATAAACTTATATATACATATGTATATGTACATCTATATTAATATACATATATATATATATATATATATATGTGGAAAAAATGGAGGTGTCCCCTTTTTAAAGGAGGGACACCGTGTCCCCTATGTTTCTATCCATTGGATTGGAACTTTATGAATAATATTTTATTTATTTCTATTTAAAGACTTTAAATCCGATTCTTGATTTGATGAATAAAAAGAAATACATATATATACATATACATACATAAATGATCCAAATATTTTAAAATTATTTATCTATAAAATTTATCATTATTTTCTTAATTATAGAATTATGAGAATTGACTTAATTTTCTCCACAGTTTAGCTTGAAGTAGTGTCTCTAAACTCGATCCATGTGCTTGTCGAAGAATGAATCCCAAACCTCCACTTTTGTTTTATCCGTTGATCTGTGTGCACATCCATTTTCTTTTATCCAACAATCCGTGTGCGCGTCCATCACATATTGCATATGTTCCCTCCGCAGCTCACGCTCATGCTCACACTCTGCTCTGCTCCCTCTATCCCACGCTCTCCAACTCGCCCACCTCCTCTATCTCGCCACGCAGGAGTGTGATGATGCCCTCCACGCCCTCTTCCTCCTCCACCAGCGCAAGCAAGCACAATGGTGATGACGACCTGCAATGCCGACGTCCACCTCCCTTGCCTCACAGTCTTGATGGCGTCATCCGATCCCTCAACTCTAAAAATGGCGAAAGTTCCAGGGATGTCACCGGTGCTGGGGCTACGGTGGAGCGCAAGGGGACAACGTCAGTGGCGCAAGCGACAGCCAAGCGAAGGGAGCTACCCGATAGGGGGACATCGTCGGATGGCGCCAGGGGACGTCTCCGAGAATATTAGAACGTGTAATGTGTGATGTAATTTGATGTACTCTGTAGTGTGCTAATATGTAATGCTTCAAATGTAATGTAAAAGATTACAACTCGATGAATGTAATTTAATTATTAGGAATTTGATGTATTTTGTGATTATGTGCAATGTGAAATGTATATGTGCAAGGAAATGTTATTTCGGTGTATGAATATATTGTATTTAGTGTCTCTTTAGCGCTACATTGACGTCACAATTTAGTGTCACTTTAGTGACTACATAGTGTCACAGCTCTTAGCGACGCATTGGCGTCTACATAGCGCCACAAATGATGGTAAGAAAATGAAGTTAGCGATTGATTTTGCTCCGTATTAGCGTCAGAATAGCATCTGTACTTAACGTCATCTCGGTGTCTCGATGGCGTCAGCATATTCAGTGCCGTTTTAGCGTCGGATTAGCGCCTTTGTCTCTCTCTTCGCACGCGACTTATATATACATTATAATGCCAAACTAGCGTCGACGGGTAACGCTAGTAGAATCGTCGTGCGCTTTGGCGCCAAGACGACGCTAATGATTATAGATTTTCGGCATCTCTTGTCGGTGGCACCATGTCGACGATAAGCGTGGTTAATATTTTTAGTCACAAGTTAGCGGCGCATTGTGGAGCCATTATTTCGTAGATTTCTTGTAGTGTTAGTTAGTCACTTAGTTGTCAAACATAAATAAACTCAACTATATTGAAGCTTCCTAGTAATTCTTCTTTATAGTATATGTAGCATTAATATGAACATTTTAGCTTTTAAAAAAGTAATCATTGCCCATGATTAATTGAGAACAACAATAGTTTCATTGATTATTCATAATTAATACTAATTTTGTTCAGTCTTTAATACAAATCATTATTTATTCTTATTTGACGACTCTACATTCCATAAACACAAATCTTCTTAACATTTGCATCCCAAATTGATTACCCAATGTTTTCTCATTAATTATATCATTGCCAATCCAACATTCCTAATTAAACCGACATTTATTACTTTTTTTAATCTAATGACCAGTTCTTTATTTGTTTAAAAGGAATTACAATCGAATTTTAGATGGAAGTTAACGAACTTAGGTGTCTTAGGATAAGCTTATAATTCAGGAATGTCAAAATTCTGCCATAATTCTGTTAACTTAATTATTTTGACATTTGACATACTTTAGTTGTTGCACAAATATTAGAATTGATGTTTTCTTTCCTGTTAAAGCATTGACACTAATTTTTCATGTCAAGAAAAGAAGCAATTGCATTGTAACCTTATTTAATGAAATGAGTAGTATGCCTATTAATCAATATGGTCTGGGTCAACCCAAGGGTCAATTAAATCAAGACCTTTATTTGAGACCCAACTCAATTGTGGCCTCCTAGTACCTCTATGATTAATTAATATAGTATTAATTAATAAGAAACACTTAATCTATAAACGAAAAAAATCATTGCCCATAATTAATTGAGAAAGACAACAGGTATTTTAATTGTAATACTAATTGTATTCTTTATCATTAGTCTAAATAATAATTCATTCTTATCTATTGAATCCACATTTGATAAACAAAAATCTCTTAATATTTGTCATCCAAAATTGATTACCCAGTATTTTCTCAATAATTTTCGATTTCCAATCTAACATTCCTAGTCAACTGACATTTATTATTTTTAACTTAAACACCATTTCTTTATTTTTTTAAAGGATTGTAATAAAACTTTGGATGAAAATTAATAAAACTTTGTTTTTTAAAGACCATCATACCCTTTGTACCTTTCATAATAATAATAATAATTTGACAGAAGTTACATCAATAAAAAAGAACTAAATATCCTAAATTATTATTTAGCATGTCTAATTACTTTACAGTGCATGCACCCTAATACACTTTATATATATATATATATATATTCAAATGCAAAATTGTTATGTGAATACTAGCTAATTTAATTAATATTTTTAATTCAATATTTTCAGTAAACTCAGATGCATATGGCTTAAACTGAGCAATATATTACAGTGTGCACATTTTGCGATGGCAATTTCTGCCACCTGTTTTTAGAGGGAAAAAAAAACATTTGTAAGTCTTCTCTTATGAAAAAATATTTTTCCCTCTTGTATACGAGAAAAAAGAATATGCTGCCAAAACAGAGGGCTGCAAGTTAAAAGGAATTCAACGAACCACATATACATCAAGATGTGTCCGAGGTGTCAATCAACGGTGCTAGATAGTTTTTAGGGTCTATTTAATTGAAAGTGAATAAAGGAACAAGGATTGAAAGAGAGAAAAAAAAAGGAGGAATCCCATTTAAGTTTCTCAAACACCTCATTTGTTCCAAACCCGAATTAGAGAGAAAAAAATTAGAAATATATTCTTAATGGATATTTTCATCTTTAACTAATAAAAGATAAAATCTTCTAAATGATTATCATTTCATATCTATTCTCTTTCCTTCCATTTAATTATGTCAACCAAATAAAACTAATTATTCATTTTTATTCTCTTTCATTTCATTTCCATTCTTTCTTTTCCCCTTAACTTTGAATCACACAAACAAGATTTTGATAAGGCGCAATAAAGAAATTTACTAATTGAGTCATAAATAGTGATGGATTAAAGGAGAATTTGAGAAGGAATATGAATATAATTTAAAAAATGCAATGAAGGAAAGACTAATTTTGCATTGAAAAGGAATTTGAGTTAGAGTAGGATTAAAAGTATAATTAGAAAGAAAAAAGGAAAAGAAAGAAAAATTAAATCCTATTGTGGATAGGAATTGTAATTAGATTAGGAATTTTAATTTGACTTGATATTCGAAAGAACGTTTAATAGACATAGGACTCCCAAATAGAAGAGCATTAAATGTCTTATGATTTAGAAATATTTTTGACATTAAAATATTATAATTATTATTTTAATCTAAAAATTAGATGATAAAATATTATTATATTAAATAATTCAATTTTAGAAAGAAATAAGATGATAAAATAGAAATATAGTTTGAGCGAGATAAGTTATTGCTAAGAGATAGAGATAGAATTTTATTGATAGAAGTTATGAATTTGAAATAAATATGGTTAGAAAATAACTAGTTAAACTCAAATTTAACTAAATATGAATAATTAATAGAGAATTGATTAATTATGAATATAAATATGGATATAGATATGGAAAATAGACATATGGGAATGTAATAAAAGATATGATATTAATTGTGATATTATGGAAATTAAGGTCTTCATGGTGTCAATAAAAGCAAATTAAATGTATATAACAAAATATAAAATTTAATCGAGTAAAACATAGTAATTCAAAAAAAAAGAAAAAGAAAAAAAGATTAGATGGAATGCTCTTCAAATCTATTTATACTAGATATAGATATGAATATAGAATATCCATATATATATATATATATATATATGTATGTGTGTTTATATATATATATATAGTTTAGAAGCTAAAAGTAAAATATCATTCTTTTACTAATCTTCCTTTTGCATTCTACTTTATGATGACCAACCTTTCTTGCACAAGTTAATATTTTATGAGCAATACACAACAATTATTCAGGCTAAATCAAAGAGCCGCAATTGACATGTTGGAGGAGAAAGATTCAAGAATATCCTTTGAGATGATGGAAAGGAGACTCAAGAGCAAAGTCAATCACCACCAAGCATGGCGAAGCTCATACTTTCGAGTTTGTTGGTTGAAGATGTAGGCCCCGTCCGCTCTGATGCTCCATAGGCAACTAGGCGGCTGGCATACCCACCAATCCTTGTACTCGTCGTAGACTACAAAGCTCCCAGTGACCCAACCAGTTGCACTCTTCCATTGCATGGTGCACCAGAACAGCGTCGACTTCCAGAACCAGTTGGGCTTGAACGTCCAGGTGAAGATCTCATGGTAGGTCAAATCATGCCAGCCACCAATATCATCATTTCTGGATTTGCAATGGAGCTGCATTGGAATATTGCCGCCCAAATCATTTTCGATGACCAACTGAATATCGGGGAAGCCCGTGCCCTCACCCACTGGAACATGGCATGAAAGGATGAACAAGGAACAAGAAAGGATGATCATGGAAGAGAAGAGGCTGTTGGAGGTGAGAGAAGCCATTGAAGTTCTTGTGAAACGAAAGGGAAGAGGTAATATGGAGAAAGAGGGAAAAGAACTATGGAACAATCCTGAGTTATACAACTCCCCTTTATTTATTTACAAGGATGAAAGAAAAAGAAGAGAAATAGAGATTTCAAATTAATGAACAAAATATTATATACTATATATATGTTTATCAAAAAGGAAAACCATCATAAAATTATATAATAAATATTTATTTATCAAAAAGGAAAACCGTCATAAAATTATATAATAAATATTTATTTATCAAAAAGGAAAACCGTCATAAAATAATATGTATATACATATAGCTTTATTCCCAAATTATTTTTACGTTTAATGGTATTAATATACATATCAATTTAACATATATATTAAAATATATACCAATTTAACATATATATATATATATATATATTAATACCATTAAGTTGGTATATATGCAATATATGACATTAACTAATATATAACATTAAATACCATTTATTAGCATTAATATTTACATATTTACTACCAAAGAACAAACCAAGCATCTTCATCAAATTAATTAATATATAGCATTAATCCCAAAATTAGTTTGACACTTGTTACAATTTAATTGCTGAACAATATTAGAAATGGAGTTATCTTTTGGGTTAGAACATTGGCATTATCTTTTTTAAAAAAGCTATGGCATTGTTACTTTCTTTAGCTTAAGTCATGTTTGAATTAATAATTTTAGAGGGCAGGATAGACTATAATGAATGGGATTACATAAATTTTATTTGGTTAATATTTTTACACTAGTTACTAGAGTCTAGGGTCAACGGAAGTAGTTAGCCTTCCAAACTCTATATTTTCATTACAACAGATGAGTTGGATGATGCGAAATTAACTACTTTGGACTAAATTCTCCCTCCCTCCCTCCCTCCCTCCCTCCCTCTCTAAGGCTCATACTCACATAATAATGTTACATGTTATAATACTTTTAGTTGTACTTATTCTAATTTATCTCACTTTCTCTCGTATAGTCTCGTGTTAATGTTATATGACATAACTATTTTTTAATATAATTTTGATTTATATTTATCTCTTATTTTTTATTTTTTAGTATAGATGGATAAAATAAATTATGAGAGAAAATAAAGAAAATATAAAATATAAAAAAGTAGGTGGAAGAAAATATAGAAGTGAAAAATAGTTTAAGTGATAAAGTACTATGTAGTATAATTACTGGTAAGTAGTATAAATAATTTATATATAATAAAGGGTAAAATTTATTTTTGAATAGATAAAACTTTTTTTAATTCAAACTCTTCATCCCCCATAATTTATAGTTTAAACATGGGTTTGCAAATCATATTCTACTCTTATATTTCTCACCCTATCCCTTGATTAATTACTTGTCCAGCATTAAAAAATACGAAACACTGCTAATTAGGGTCCATGCTATTCGAGCCCTTTCTTTATGTCCCAACTCAATTGAAGCCTCTTAATAGTTCTAATTTTTAGGAAACTAGGATGTAGCAAAGCGGCACGCAATAAGTCACGAGTTTGAATCTCACGAATTTGAAACTAGGATGTATGCACTCTTTATTTTCAGTATTTAATTTCCTTGCATCAAATCGATGGACCTCTTTATGTAATGAAAAAAAAATTAAACAAAAAGTAATCATTGGCCATAAGTAATTCAAAACAACAATATTTTCATTTATTGGTCATAATTAATACTAATTGTATTCTTTGAGATTAATACATATCATTATTTATTCTTATCTGAGTACATTCCATAGAAACAAATCTTTCTGACATTTGCATCCGAAATTGATTGCCCAATGTTTTCTGATGAATAATTATGTCATTGCCAATCCAATATTCCTAATCAAACATTTATTACTTTTTTTTATCTAATGACGAGTTGTTTATTTCTTTTAAAGGAATTACAACAGAATTTTATACGAAAGTTAACTAACTTAATTTGTTGTAAAATCAGGATAAGCTTACAATTGAGGTAGGGAACACCAACATTGAACCCTTCAGGAATGGAAAAAATTGTAGGCGTTCCCTTCCTCACCTTATTCTCTATCGTCTCTACCATCAGATCTCCATCCAACTGTGATAAATTATCTGAGAGATTTAATTATGAATCATTGGATGGAGATCTGATGGTGTAAAAGATAAAGAACAATATGAGGTAGGAAACACCAACATTGAACCCTTCAGGAATATCATAATTCTGATAATTGAGTTACTTTGACATTTGATAATATTAGGTTGTTGCACAAATATTCCAATTGATATTTTTCTTTCCTGTTAAACAATCGAACTAATTTTCTTGTCAAGAAAGGAAGAAATGACATTGTTTGTAGCACCTCGAAATTTGATCCCCGTCACATGACGAGAACTCCTTTCGGTCGCTGCTTTCTTCGATCTTTCTTTGACACTTTCGTTGACCCAGATGAACAAGGAAGACGACATGTAAGCTGAAGACTCATCAATAAAATAATACAATAATAAAAGAAGAATGCGGAAGTCAATAGATAAAAGTACGTCAAATTGCCTTGATATGAAGCAAAGTACGAAAGTAAGAAATACATCCAAGTGTCTTAGTATGAGGAACTATCTCATTACTAAGCAAGGTGCGAAAGAAAAAGGTACAACCATCTAATGTAACACAAAAACATGCGACTCATACTGGACTCGATCAAAATCATGTGCACGTACCATCCAAACTGCAATCGTCACACACACATCAACACGTCGTGCATGATCATCATGTACTTGTGGGGATTACACATGGGAGCAAGCTCAACCGTTAGCATAAAACTATACGTGAGTTCGTATAAATCATATATCAGTTCTGACAGAATAAGCATGAAGATATCATATAATCAAATGAAAGAGTAGATCATATATATATAGTGAAGTCGATGGAGAGAAAAATGATTCATGCCTTATTCATTTCATTTCATATTCTTTTTCATGTTTCTCATTCGTGTTCATCATTCATATTATTTATTCTTATTTGTATTCATATTCATATTCGTAAGGACAAAGTCCTTCCTTTCATCTTTTAGTCATTCATTCTTTCACACTTTCATACTTTAGAAGAGCTCTTCGTTCTTTGAGGGAATATCATTACAGACATCGTGAGGTGCAGCTATCTATACCATCATGGGACAGTGGGTGATCAGTGTCACGACCAACCCCATCGGACGAAAACATAAGTGTGGATGACCTTGCACAAGACGGAAACATCCCTTGATGGAACTGACATCACACTAGGCGAAAACATCCGTAAGGGAGAGACTCTAATCTAAATAGAGCAAATGGTAACCCATGAGGATGTGCCTCATACAAATCTGTCATAACTTCCTCCATCTTTAGTGGAACTCTCTTTCAATGTAGATTGATCAAGGCCGTATGGAGCATAGTTTCAAAATCATCTTTATGTTCATTTCATTTAGTTTAAATCAGATGGACGGAAGCTTATCAAATCAGGGTCGAAATTAAAGTCATATCTTTCGGTCCACATAACGAACGCCCAAAAGTCAAGGGTCGTCCGCTTTGGGTACATTCAACGGTCGTCCAAAGAGGAGGCGGACGTTCGTTCATCGTCATACATCAGTCAAGTAAAAAGGGGAGCGGTTGTCCGTTTGTCGATATTCAATGGTCGTCTAAACAGGAGAGTGGTCGACCGTTCATTTCATTCTTGTTCATATCATAGGGGTTCATTATGGTTTGAAAACATTCATCGTGAAAGTTCATAAGAATCATAGTCATTCTTTATTCCTACTTCGATGAAGGAACATAATTACATTAACATAACAATTTGATGAAGGAACATAATCATATTAACATAACAATCCATTGGTTTGGCTTGAGGATACAGGAGTAAATATGGTTTTAAAAATCAAGATTAACATTGAAATCAGATTTGGTATAAAGTACATAAATAATGGGTCAAAAACTATAAAACTATCATTGGTCAGAATTCATGCTGAGTATAAGTGGAACCCGAGCCGAGTTCCAACAAAATCAATCTCGAAAAATAAGAGTAGAACCCGGGCCGGGTCGGGCTCATACTTGGGTCAGGTTGGAGTGCGATCGGGTCGAGGCGATCGTCTTGCCCCATCATCTTCTCCGCGACGAATTCGGCCAGAGTCAAGAGTAACTCAGGCCAAGTCTCTAGTTCGCTCGGAGCTCGAGCTTGGCGTTAATGGTAGATTCGGGCCAGGTTTGACAGAACTCAATCCGGATTGGATTGATCCGGGCCGAGTCATGGGTAACCCGGGTCGGGTTCTTCATACACAGAACTACGTTTTGCCTTGTTTCATTTTCTAAGACATTACAGGTAGCATGCATGGATGTTTCAAGTTGGTAGGCATAAAAAGAAGCATCATTTAATAATCTAAGTCATACGTGACCGACCTAAACATGCATCATCTACACAAGTTTGGATTTTTGACAAATATAATCATGCGGCTAAGTTTTCATGGTTCATAGAAAAATGAGTTCATAACTTGGATAATCTCATATAGCACCATTTCTACGCAACTAACAGGAGTTCTACGTTTCACTAGATCCTTAGAAGCATGCTTTGGTTCGTCCAGAAATGACTCTATGAAGAAGATCCCGAACAACACACCTGTTAGCCTAAGTCTTGTCGGTTCGTTGCTTCATCTTGCAAGTGGAGCATCCTCAGTTCCGCGTCCTCTGCCCTCTGACGTCACTCGCCCCAAATGAAGCTGTTGGCAATCCTCCTTCATCCTCTGGTGTGACGCACGAGAGCACGAACGGGTGAGCGAGAGAACGTCGAGGAAAAATGAGGGAGAACAAGGGGGATCGGGATCCTTATAGCAATGCTCCAACCCTTGCCCTTCCATCTCAAAGGTGGAGAAAATCTCCACCTTGAAGCTTCTGCCACCGAGAGCCTATCGGTTGGGGGAGAGAAAAGTGGAGGGGAGAAGAACCAACAGGAAGAAGACAAGAATGAGAGAAGAAATGGAGAAGGAACAATTAGAAAAAGACAAAAATGAAGAAGGGAAGGGCCGAGACCCTTCAGCTTTTTGTTTTGTAAACGGTGTGTTACATTGTTACTTTATTTAGCTTAATGATATGAGTTGTGAGCCTATATTAATTAGCTTAATGCTAAATATTTTACTTTTATTAAATATTTTCCTATTAACATTAAGTATGGTTCGGGACAATTGAAAAGTCAATTAAGTCGAGACCTTTAACAATTACCAAGATAAGTCTCCGTGTTATGTCGAAACAGTTGGACCAATTGAACCGAGTAATAATAAAATATTATAATTTTAAAAGATATAATCAATGCACTCATATATCACATTAACAATATAAAATTACATAATAAGTTAAACTTTAAAAATTAATACATATTAATTTAATAGCTAATATATTTATATTAATATTTAATAATTTTTAGTATAAAGATTTCATATGAAAAATGAAGTCACAATTATTGAAAAATATTAGTGTATTATAAATTAGAATGCCATAAATTGAGAATAAAAAATGTATATAAAACATTTTAACAACGATAAATTAAATATAGAAAAATGAATTGTTAAACAATTGCAATTAAAAGTTACACATTAATAACATATAAAGACAATGTTTATTATTAAATAAGTAGAGCAAAAGAAATATATATATACAAGTGAATAGTCCCATATTGGATGCACCAAAAGATTGAAAGGCAAGACATACAATGATTGCTACTATTCTATTTGTGAAGGAGGATAGATGGTTATGGTTGTGCATCGACTACCGAATGCTGAATAAGGTCATGATTAAGAACAAGTATTCGTTGCCCAGGATCGACAATTTGTTCGGCCAGCTGTCCAAGGTCTTAGTGTTTTCAAAGATCGATGTGAGGAGCGGCTATCACTTGCTAAGAGTCGTAGAAGAAGATGTGTCGAAGATTGTATTCCGATTATGATATGGCCACTACAAATTCATGGTCATGCATTTCGAACCAACGAATGCCCCTGTAGTGTTTACAGACCTCATGAATAGGGTTTTCAAGAAGTCTGGATCAGTTTGTTATCATCTTCGTAAGCAATATTCTGATCTACTCATCCAGCCCGGAGCAGCACCGAAAGTACCTATGAATCATCTTGGAGACTTTGTGTCGGCAACAATTCTATGCAAAGTTCTCCAAATGCAAGTTCTGGATGGAACAAATGATGTCATTAGGGCATGTCGTGTCCAGACATGAGATTTTAATGGATCCAATGAAGGACGAGGCACTGACCAACTAGGTTAGACCGAAGAATACGACGGAGTTCCGCATTTATGTCATAGTTAATGGGATGGGACCTATCGAGTTATATCAGACATGAACTTTTATATGTCACAGTCGATGTACTCCATTCTTATTCGATTTCAGCTTCTACATTTCTCATGTTTATTTGTTGTAATATTTTATTATTAAGTCTTCTGCTTATGTGTTGCTCTTCTTGGCCATCTGGGTCAACGAAAGAGTAAAAAAATTGAAAAAAGTAACATTCGAAATGATATTTTGCCACGTGGCGGGATCGTTAAGTTATGTCATTAAAATAAATGAAATGGAAACTTATAAAAAATAATAATTCAATCGTTAAGTTATGACATTAAAATAAATGAAATGGAAACTTTTAAATATTTAAACAAATTGAATTAAAAATTAATTATTAAAATTAAGTAAAATGGTGGAATGAGAAAGATTCAAAATAAATTACAAAAATGATATTATGCTTGATTTATACTATATAGATATAGTTATGCAACATAGATATATCGGAATCTAATAAAAAAATGAAATATGATATTAATTGTGACATTATGGAGATTGATGTATTCATGGTGTCACTATAGCAAGTTAAATGTATATAACAAAATATAAAATTTAATCTAGTAAAACATAATAAAAAATGAAAAATATAGATATAAACTATATCCATAGATAGATGTGGATATATAGAATATGGATATAGTTTAGAAGCTAAAAGCAAAATATCATTCATTTACTAATCTTCCTTTTGCATTTTACTAAAATATCAATTTGTGTTTTTCTCATATTTAAATGATTGATAAATCAATATATAATAAACTAACTTTTTTTGGCAACCAATGATTTTCCTAATTGAAAAGTATTTAGGAAACTCCATGGATCAACTATGGACTGATTCAATTAAACAGATGGATGCAGATTTCATAACAACACAAAGGGTTAATTTAGAACTACTAAATACTTAATTGTGCATATCTGAGAAAAGAGATATGCACATAATTTTTGTCCATACACCTTATATATGTATATATTGATAATAATTATACAATAAGGAATTAGAGTCATGCAGTATGAGTAATCTGAAAAGTATATATGATTGTTTTTTTCGGTAGTCTACTATCAGTATCTGGGAAGTGGTGCCGACTGTCCAACTCACGCGACGCTACTAAGCGCACTGGCCACAGATTGAAAGACTGGTCCACCATCGGGTCCAACTAATCCGATAAAGTCGTCCCGGGTCACGTGCCTGACAGTGGCAGGTGAGGCTCCCAACAAAAATTTTTTTACTTTCACAAAACTTGAACTCTGCTTAAGCGATGAGGAGTCGCTATCACTCCACCCTGATCATATATGATTTTAGAATTGGAGAAAAGAGAGTATGAAAAGTTGTAAAATGAGAGATAGTTATGACGATCAACCTTTAATTATTTTTTTTTACGAGTAATAAACAACAATTATTCAGGCTAATAAAACAAAGAGCCACAATTAATATGATGGAGGAGAAGATTAATCAGAATTCCCTTTGAGATGAGAAGGGGACGAGACTCAAGAGCAAAGCCGATCACCACCAAGCATAGCGGAGTTCATACGTTCCAATTAGTTGGTCGAAGATGTAGGCGCCGTCGGCTCTGATGCTCCATAGGCACTGGGTGTGGCATCGATCCCAATCAACTATCTCGTTGTAGACTTGAAAGCTCCCACCTACCCAACCAGTTGCACTCTTCCACTGCATGGTGCACCAGAACAGCGTCGACTTCCAGAACCAGTTGGGCTTGAACGTCCAGGTCAAGGTCTCATGGTAGGTCAACTCCTGCCAGCCACCAATATCATCATTCTTGGATTTGCAGTGGACCTGCATTGGAATGTTGCCGCCCAAATCATTTTCGATGATCATATGAACATCAGGGTAGCCCCTGCCCTCACCCAATGGAACGTGGCATGAAAGGATGAACAAGGAACAAGAAAGGATGATCATGGAAGAGAAGAGGCTGCTGGGGGTGAGAGAAGCCATTGAAGTTCTTGTGGAGCCAAAGTGAAGAGGTAACTCGGAGAAATAGGGGAAAAACCATGGGATCCCATTATTTATTTACAAGGATGAAAGAAAAAGAAGTGAAATAGAAATCTCAAATTAATGTGCAAAATATTATATAATATATATTTATTTAACAAAGGGGAAAGCCATCATAAAATTATTTGTGTATATATAGCATTATTCCCAAATTATTTTTACATTTAATGGTATTAATATATATAAAACTCAAATTAATGTGCAAAATATTATATAATATATATTTATTTATCAAAGAGGAAAGCCATCATAAAATTATATGTGTATATATAACATTATTCCCAAATTATTTTTACATTTAATGGTATTAATATATATATATAATTCAAATTAATGTGTAAAATATTATATAATATATATTAATTTATCAAAGAGGAAGGCCATCATAAAATTATATGTGTATATATAGCATTATTCCCAAATTATTTTTACATTTAATAGTATTAATATATATGTATATATATATATATCAATTTAACATATATTAATACTACTAAATTGGTATATATCAATATATGAGATTTATAACTAATATACATAACATAAATACCATTTATTAGCATTAATATATGCGTATTTACTATGCCAAAGAGCAATCCATGCATTAATATACATCTTCATCAAATTAATTAATATATAGCATTAATCCCAAATTATTTTGACATGTGTCATAATTTAATTGCTGAACAGTATTAGAAATGGAGTTTTCTTTTCTGTTACGACATTGGCATTGTTGCTTTGTTTAGATTAGGTAATGTTTGACTTGATGATTTTAGAGGGGCGGGATACATGGATAAAACAACTTATGGGAGAAAATAAAGAAAACAAAAAAATACAAAAAACACAATTAATTCTTAACACAAATATTTTCATTATTGTTCATAATTAATACTCATTTTGTTCTTTATCACTAATATACAAATCATTGGCTTATTTTATCTATGACTCTACATTCCATAAACACAAATCTTCTTAATATTTGCATCCAAAATTGGTTACCCAAAGTTTTCTCAATAATTTTATCATTGCCAGTTCAACATTCCCAATCAAACCGACATTTATTACTTTTATTTTTAATATAATGGTCAGTTCCTTATTTCTTTAAAAGGAATTAAACGATTTCTGGATGAGATCAATTGTGTTATAACGGAGAGGATTAAACAGGGGGAGATCAATTTTTCCTATATTAAGATATGTAATATTGTTAGTATATACATATAGTGATTATGATTAATATTATCTATACATTAACATTAATAAACATTTATAAATTTTCTTATATAATTGTAAATTTATAAATTTTATTTATTGAACTTACTGTCGAATAACAATTAGATTCTTTCAATTAATTTTATTCAAAATTCTATTTATGTTTTATTAATTGTGAAATGTTAATTTAATCTTTACTATGTTATTACAAGAAATGGTAATTACAAATAAAAAAACAAATATGAGTAAAATTATTTATAAAAAATATATTATGTCTTTTATAATATATATTTTTAAAGAATCATATTGTCATTTATAATCAATATTTTAATATTATTACTACTAACGGATCAGACCTTCTATAGTACTGACGAAAATCCATTAGTCGGTACTACCAAAAAGGTAGACTTGTCGATAGTTATTATTATTATAACGCCCCCAAATCGACCAACGCCACGTGACGAGGATCTATTCGAAGACGCTACGAAAACACAATGACATTGACTGAAAACTTGACCAAATATCAATTAAAAATAATGGCATGCCAATAATAGAAACAAAGAAGAGAAGATAGAAATATCATAAAAGTGAAAGTCCCAAAATATTATAAAATCCATGATAGTCATAATGTCTGAGTTACATCAAGCCCAGAATGCGGAAAATAAAAATAAGATAACTAGGCCCTCTCTTGGTTCATGTGCATTAGCATCGCTGGTCGCAGCACACGATCTCAACACCATCACTGACCTGGCCCTGTGGAAATCAACACAGGGGAGGAGGTCCTCCCATAAGCTATACAGTCTAGTGGGGATCCATAAGTGCACAATGTATAACAGTAAATAGCAATTGACAGAATTAGTAATCACTTACAATAAGATCAGATTTGAGAGTATAAGATCATTCAATCAAGATGTCGATGGATAAAATAGATAGAGATCATGAGTTAATCTTATAATCATAAAAGATTTCAGAGATCATGCTGGATCAATAATCATGCTTTATTCATCATGTTCATGTTCTTGTTCATGTTCTTTGTGCTCTTACTTTCACTTAACATTAGGTGTCTTTGGGTGCCTTCATCCTGGGGGATTTACGCTAGAGCGACAGCCAATGGGGGATTAAGCCATGGCTAAGGGAGTGACCCTACTCAGCTTAAGCTAAGGTTCTGACCACCACTCTCATAAACATGTTCATGTCTTTCTTACTTAATCACTTTATCACTTTGTCATACTTGCATATCATGATAGAATTGGATCATAGGACAGATCAACAAGATCAAGGATTCAATCACATAATATTTCAAACAGTAAAGGGTAGCTCAATACAAGCATAGAATGAATCTCCATCAAAATAGGAATCAATATGTAATCTGGACAGATATCGGTCGATCGGTTCTCACTGGTCAGTCGACCATTTTTCGGACACCGGTCGACTGATATATCTGGATCGGTCGATCGGTTGGTCTGAATGCAATACAAAAAGTTTTTGATACACCGGTCGATTGATATATCTGGATCGGTCGACCGGTTGGTCTGAATGCAATACAAAAAGTTTTTGATACACCGGTCGATACAAGGCTCTAAAGGAGTGATCGACCGATAACACTTAGACTAAAAAAGTTCTCTGGATCGGTCGACCGATAACACTTAGACTAAAAAAGAGCTTCGATCGACCGATTGATACAAGGCTCTAAAGGAGTGATCGGTCGACCGGTCTCCAAGATCGGTCGACCGATAACCTCATCACCGATCGACCGATATCTCAGAATTGGTCAACCGATTCTGATGAAAACAGAATTGGCAGAATAATCTACATAAGCGATTTTTTGATCCAAAAATAAAATCAAGACATACAATCAATCATCTAAGCATGGAGGACAATACAGAACATATCTACAGTCATATGAATCACAAAATATGCATCAAATATAAGAAAAGCATTCAATCATTCCTTTACCATTCATTCTCATCAATCAAGAACACAATTCATAAGAACCCTAATTCCATGCAATTACTAATCATGTTATGCAGGGGGATTTCGGTATCACCCACCTTATTTCGTGATTGATCTTATCTTGAGCCTTTCCAAATACCAATACCACTTCTCCTTATTGTCCTTCACCTAGGAAGCAATTCAAATGGGGAAGAGGAAGTGAGTAATGGCCTTAGTGATTAAAGATGTAGAAATGTAAATAAACCTAGATGAAAACCTTGCTGGAATCATTCTTCTCTTGCTGGATGGGTTGTCTTAGAGAGGAAGAGAGAGAAGTGAGGAGAGGAAAATGGTGGCTAAGAGAGAGCTTTTAGGGCAATTAACCTTTTTATAGGGTAGTTGTAGGGCTAATTATATTAATGGGCTTGCTAATTGGGCTATGGGTTGATCTTTGATTTTATTTTCTATTTCTTTTCTATTATTTTTTTTAAATGGACTGGGTATTACATTATTACCCCCTTAAAAAAATTCGTCCTCAAATTTTGCACTAAGTAGGAATCTTACCGAATAGATGTGAAAACTCTTGTCGCATCTCTAACTCGAGCTCCCATGTGGCCTTATCATCGTGATGGAAACGTTAGGCTACTCTGACCATAGGCACATCCCTATTCTTCTGGCGTTGTACCTTTCGTTCCACTATATGCGTCGGATACTTCGCGAAAGTCAAATCCGCAGCTAGATTTGGCTCTTCGATCCATAAGACATTAGCAGCATCATGCTTGTATTTATTGAGCATGGAGACATGAAACACATTATGCACTCGCCCATATGAATGTGGCAATGCTAAAATGCATGCTGCTTCACCTATTAACTCGAGTACCTCAAAGGGTCCTACATACCGAGGGTTGAGATTCCCTCGCTTACTGAACCTCATAACTCCTTTCATAGGAGACACCTTCAGCAGAACCTGATCACCAACCTTAAAGATCTGTTCACGTTTGCCCTTATCCACACAACTCTTCTGCCTGCCCTGAGCTGTTTTCATTCTCTACTTGATCAGCTCTACTTTCTCAGCATACTCTACCACCTCCTTCATCTCTTCCTTGCTTATGATCTTCTCTTCACTGACTTCACCCTAATGGTCGGGTGAACAACAAGGTCGGTCATATAAAGCCTCAAAGGGCGTCATGCCGATACTGGAATGATAGCTGTTATTATAAGCAAACTCAATCAGATGAATATGCTCATCCCAGCTGCTCTGCCAATTCAATGCACAAGCTCGCAACATGTCCTCTAGTGTCTGTATAGTCCTCTCAGATTGCCCATCGGTCTGAGGATGGAAAGCGGTGCTGAAATTCAGCTTCGTGCCAAATGCTTCCTGCATGCACTTTCAGAATCTAGCAGTGAATCTGGGATCTCGGTCTGAAACAATCGATGCTGGAATGTCATGGAGTCTAATCACCTCCCTAACATACAAATCCAATAGACTCTCTATCGACTGTTTCCACCGGATAGGGATGAAGTGTGCCGCCTTAGTGAATATGTCTACCACCACCCATATGGCATCATGGCCCTTTTTGGACCTGGGCAAATTGGATACAAAATTCATAGTGATATTATCCCACTTTCACTATGGGACATTTAGAGACCAACTTCCCGTAGGACCTCTGATGCTCAATCTTCACCTTCTAGCACACTACACATCTGGACACATACTCAGCTATCTCCCTCTTCATATCCGGCCACCAGTAGCTGCGTTGCACATCTTTATACATCTTCGTGCTTCCAGGATGGATAGCAAATTCGGACTTATGGCACTCGTCCATAACCTCCCGTCTGATGGTGGCGGAACCCATAATCTGTCCCTATACCGAATTCCTCCATATTTGAAAGTCATTCGGCTCCTGCTGACATCTCTTCAGCACCTTCTGATACTCTAGGTCTTCCTTCTGGGTGACTATGATCCTGTCAATCATGTTAGGTCTCATCTGATGCATCATCCATATTGCTCCATTACTATCAAGTCTGGGGCACCACTGGTCTAACTCCTGCAACATCTCATACTCCCTTACTCTGATGTAAGCTAGTGAACCTTCTCATTTCCTGCTCAGTGCATCCGCTACTGAATTTACTTTACCGGAATGATAATTAATAGCAAATTCGTAATCATTCAAGAGCTCCAACCAATGGCACTGCCTCATGTTAATATCTCTCTGATCAAAAATATACTTGAGACTCTTATGATCTACGAAGATCTCAAAAGTCTCCCCATAAAGATAGTGCCTCCAGATCTTTAAAGTAAAAACTATAGCAGCTAACTCCAAGTCATGCGTGGGATAGTTAACCTCATGCTTTTTCAGCTGGCGTGAAGCATAGGCCACTACTTTACCATGCTGCATCAGCACACACCCCAAGCTTGTTCCACATGCATCACTGTAGACTACATATCCTCTGCTGCCCGTCGGAATAGTGAGGACAGGTGCTGATGTCAGACGATCCTTCAAGGTCTTAAAGCTCTGCTCACACTTGTTAGACCAGATGAACTTCTCCGCTTTCCTCGTGAGGTTTGTGAGTGGTGCTGCAATCTTGGAGAAGTCTCTGATGAACCTCCTGTAATAACCTACTAATCCTAGAAAGCTGCGAATCTTGGAAGCATTCTTCGGCTTTGCCCAATTGGTCACTGCTTCCACTTTTGCGGGATCCACTGAAATACCCTTCTTGAAAACTATGTGTCCAAGAAACATGATTTCTTTTAGCCAAAACTCACACTTCGAGAGTTTGCCGTACAACTTGTGTTGGCGTAGAGCCTCCAACACTATCCTGAGATACTCTCGATGTTGCTCTGGGCTGGACGAGTAGATCAGAATGTCGTTCACAAACACTATGACGAACTGATCCAGGTAAGGCCGAAAAATCCTGTTCATCATGTCCATAAATGCTGCAGGAGCATTCGTCAGTCCAAACGACATCACTAAAAACTCATAGTGATCATACCTAGACCGGAAGGCTGTGTTCGGTATGTCCTCCTCAGCAACCATCAACTAATGATAACCACTCCGTAGATCGATCTTAGAGAATACGGATGCCTTCGACAACTGATCGAAGAGATTATCAATGCGAGGTAGTGGAAACTTATTCTTCACCGTCATCTTGTTAAGCATCCTGTAATCAATGCAAAGCCGCATTGAACCATCTTTCTTCTTCACAAACAGTACAGGTGCTCCCCACGGCGAGACACTCGGCCGAATAAAGCCTTTGTCTAGCAATTCCTGGATCTGCTTCTTCAACTCATGCATCTCGGTATGTGCCATACAGTACGGTGCCTTGGAGATGGGCGCGGTACCAGGTAGCAGTTAGATCTTGAAGTTCACCTCACGTCTCGATGGTAATCCTGAAGTATCTTCAGGGAAACATCTGGGAACTCGCGCACTACATCTATCTGTTGCAGTGCGGTGGCTGGTGCATCAGTCTTCACCACGCTTGCCAAGTAGGCATATCATCCCTTCTGAATCATCTTTTGCGCCTTCATAGCTGAGACAATCACCTTTTTGTTCTAGGATGGAGTGCCCCTGATGACTGCCTTGCCCTGTGCACCTATTATAATATTCTTCTATTTGCAGTGTAGAGCTGCATCATCGTAAGAAAGTCAATTCATCCCTAGGATGACATCGTAGTCTGTCATTGGAATGACAATGAGATCTGCAGAAAAATTCTTCTTCTTCACGGTGACAGGTACATTCGGGATGTACCTGGCCGTGTGAAGGTCTCCCATGGGGGTGCTCACCCTCATGGCATGAGGCATCTGCTGCAAAGACAAGCTAAGAGCTTGGGCGCACGACTCTGAAATAAAGGAGTGTGTGGCCCCTGAATCAAACAAAATAATGGCAGACACACCAGCAATAGGAAGAGTACCTCTGATAACATCGTTATCATTCAGCTCAGCATTTGCCTCCATGTGATGCACCCTGCCCTGGGCTACAGGGTTTGCGCCTCCTGCGCCCCTGCTATCATGACCTCTCCTAGCAGGCTGGGGGCAGTTTCGGGCAAAATGCCCGACTTGTCCACATAGGATGCATGCACCAGTCCTCTTGCGGCATTCGTCGTCATGATATCGCTAGCAATGTGGGCAGTGAGGTCTCTGTGGAACTACTAGCGCTGGTGGCTGAGGCTGATGTAAAGGAGGTGGTAACTGTCTCAGAGGCTATTACATGAAACGTGAGTTAATTTTTTTACGCTTACATATTCTTAGTTAACATTTTGGAATCTTTATACCTGATGCTGTGCTGGTACTAGGAGGTGGAGCATAGCGATGGGCCTCTCTCTGAAGGTAAGGCCTGTAGCGGCGATCGCGACGATCATCCCTCTTGAATGTTCAGCGATCTTCAGTCTGAAATCGTTGTGGCTCCGCTGGCTTAGCTGGTGCTCTGGCCTTGTGCTCAGCCTGGTCCTTCTCCATGCGGTTGGTCAGTCTCACCGTCTTTTCTAATGTATCACTGTCCACAGTCAGGACTTCAGTCTTCAGATCCGGTCGTAGACCATTGAACTTGTTTCCCTTATGCGTCGTTCAAACGGCATAGGACAATATTACTCCAGCATGACAAACTGTGTGTGGTACTCTCTCACTGTCATGGTCTCCTGGACGAGCTCTAAAAAGTTCTCATGCTTGCTTTTCCGCTCGTGAGCAGGAGTGTATCACTCTGCAAAGGCCAACTTAAACTCCTCCCATGATATCTTTTATTCTTCTAGTCCACTGAACCTGGTGGCTCTAGTAGTCTTCCACCAACCCATGGCAGAGTCGGTGATCAGATGGGCAGCGTACAGCACCTTTCGTTCCTCAGCACCCTTCATTAACTTAAATATGCGGTCCAATGTCTCTATCCATTGCTCCGCGTTAAAGAAATCTGCCTTGCCCTCGAACTGTGGCGGACGTAACCCAAAAATGCCTCAATAGTATCCTTAAGGATCCTCTTATCGAGGTTCTCATGTGCGACGTCTGGTCGCAGACTAGTTGCCTCTAATTTGATTGTCCTGCAGTGGGTCAGTCTCATTAACGTACTCATCCTGTGCTTGCGCCTTCGCGTTGCGGCCTCGTCCTCGGCCGCGGGTGGGGGTGCAGCCTCGACCACGGCCCCGTCCCCGACCTTGTTGGACTAAGATCTATGAGTTAGTGATTGGGCCCTCTGGCGCCTCAAAAGCAATAAGGGCCGATCCGGTCTCTCGCTCCTGGATCATCTCTAATCGCCTCGACATCTTTATCCTTTCATCATGAAAGAACAATATATTCAAAACCAATACCATATAATAAACATGTATTTGACTTACAGTCCTCTTTGGTGGAGAGTGTGGCGACAGCTCAACGATAGCACATGAACCTCTCTTATACCATACCATACAATAAGACGTCAAAAGAGTCCGAACAACAGCTCTGATACCATAAATGTAACGCCCCTAAATCGACTAATGCCACGTGGCGATGATCTATTCGAAGACGCTATGAAAAAACTACGACATTGACTGAAAACTTGACCAAATATCAATTAAAAATAATGACATGGCAATAATAGAAACAAAGAAGAGAAGATAGAAATATCATAAAAGTGAAAGTCCCAAAATATTACAAAATCCATGATAGTCATAATGTCTGAGTTACATCAAGCCCAAAATGCGAAAAATAAAGATAAGATAACTAGGCCCTCTCTTGGTTTATATGCATTAGCATCGCTGGTCGCAGCACACGATCTCAACACCATCACTGACCTGTCCCTGTGGAAATCAACACATGGGAGGAGGTCCTCCCGTAAGCTATACAGTCTAGTGGGGATTCATAAGTGCACAATGCATAGCAGTAAATAGCAATTGACAGAATTAGTAATCACTTGCAATAAGATCAGATTTGAGAGTACAAGATCATTCAACCAAGATGTCGATGGATAAAAGAGATAGAGATCATGAGTCAATCTTATAATCATAAAAGATTTCAGAGATCATGCTGGATCAATAATCATGCTTTATTCATCATGTTCATGCTTTTTGTGCTCTTACTTTCACTTAACATTAGATGCATTTAGGTGCCTTCATCCTGGGGGATTTACGCTAGAGCGACAGCCAATGGAGGATTAAGCCATGGCTAAGGGAGCGACCCTACTCAGCTTAAGCTCTGACTACCACTCCCGTAAACATGTTCATGTCTTTCTTAATCACTTTATCACTTTGTCATACTTGCATATCATGATAGGATTGGATCATATGACAGATCAACAAGATCAAGGATTCAATCACAAGCTCAACACAAGCATAGAATGAATCTCCATCAAAATAGGAATCAATATGCAATCTGGACAGATATCGGTCGACCGGTCTTCACTGGTCGGTCGACCATTTTTCGAACACCGATCGACCAATATCTCTGGATCGGTCGACCGGTTGGTCTGAATGCAATACAAAAAGTTTTTGATACACCGGTCGATCGATATCTCTGAATCGGTCGACCGATAACACTTAGACTAAAAAGGAGCTTCGATCGACCGATCGATACAAGGCTCTGGAGGAGTGATCGGTCGACGGGTCTCCAAGATCGGTCGACCGATAACCTCATCACCGATCGACCGATATCTCAGAATCGATCGACCGGTTCTGATGAAAATAGAATCGGCAGAATCATCTACATAAGCGATTTTTCGATCCAAAAATAAAATCAAGATATACAATCAATCATCTAAGCATGGAGGACAATACAGAACATATCTACAGTCATATGAATCACAAAATATGCATCAAATACAAGAAAAGCATTCAATCATTCCTTTACCATTCGTTCTCATCAATCAAGAACACAATCCATAAGAACCCTAATTCCATACAATTACTAATCATGTTATGCAGGGGGATTTCGGTATCACCCATCTTATTTCGTGATTGATCCTAGCTTGAGCCTTTCCAAACACCAATACCGCTTCTCCTTATTATCCTTCACCTAGGAAGCAATCCAAATGGGGAAGAGGAAGTGAGTAATGGCCCTAGTGATCAAAGATGCAGAAATGTAGATAAATCTAGATGAAAATCTTGCTGAAATTCTTCTTCTCTTGCTAGATGGGTTGCTTTAGAGAGGAAGAGAGAGAAGTGAGGGAAGGAAAATGGTGGCTAAGAGAGAGCTTTTAGGGCAATTAGCCTTTTTATAGTGTAGTTGTAGGACTAATTATACTAATGGACTTGCTAATTGAGCTATGGGTTGATCTTTGATTTTATTTTCTATTTCTTTTATATTATTTTTTTAAATGGACTGGGTATTACAATTATAATATATAATATAATATTACAATATACGATTAATGATATTGAGAAATTTCTCCATCATTTAGTTTAATTAAATCTTCTCATACTGATCATGTGTACTTTGGCAGCCTTTGTGTAAAATGGAGTAGTTTTTGCGCTTGACAAATTTTACAATTTCTCAATGGAAAAAATTTTAAGAAAAAATGTTGCCGTTAGTGAACAGCATAAAATGACCATTCCAATTGTAAAAATGTAATTATGTCTTGAATTCTTGATGAATATTAAATATAATAATAATTCATAAGAATAAAATAATAAATTGATAGATTCATTTTCTTACATATATATATATATATATTTGCCATTTGGCATGCATAGTTTCTCTAGAATCAAGTGAGACTTAATTCCAATCAATTATTCTTGTTGGCAAACACCCATACATCAGATGAAAACACACAGCTTTTGCCCTACTTTCTGTTGCGTCATCGCTAATAAACCAAATTCTCTGATTAATTTCTCGAACCAAACTCGTTCAATGATCTTGCCGAGAATTTTCGTGATTTTCATACTCTAAGTTAACTCGTAAACTATTGCCAATTTAAGATTCTAGAATACAAAATCATGTGAAATTGGCTCAAACACAAATTTGATAGTAGACTCGATAGATTCAGAGTAAACTCGATAGAATCGGATGGAATCGGAGACTTTAAGAGTTAACACGTAGACTCGACAAATTTATTAATTAGTTACTTATTAGATTTCGAGAGTATAATTGAAAGAAGAATGAAATATGCTTTAGTTTATACATGTTTATGATAATATTATAGTGTATAAATGTATTATAATATATTAAGAACGTATTGTTTATACATTATATTATACTTTTTTAAAAAATATGATGCATGAAATGATCTTATTGATAATAAATAATAATATAAGATTTCCAAATTATTTATATTTTTAAAAATTTATATAAATATTTTAAACTTAAGTAAGACAATAAAGTTATTGTGATTTAATCTCAATCAACGTAGGATGATTTGATTTTAAACTAGATTCAAATCTTGATTTTAGTACCTCCGGCCGTTGCGGTTGAATTAATAAACGATAACAAAGTGGAACTCTTTTGGATATTGAGAATGTAAAGTTAGGTTATATCGACATTAAGAGATTTCGAGCGTCATTGTTATACGTCGTTAAGTTTTCTTCTTATGCTAGCGAGTCTACGAAAGTTATTAACCTCCCACTAATTTAAAGTCAATAATAATAATTTATTTTCTAATCATAACGAAAACTATAAAAATCGAATCAACCACTTGAGATTCAACTTTATTAACTAGTTAAGTCAATTGATTAATAATCAGATTTTTTGCTTTCAATATATATTATCACTATTTATCTGCCATCAAATTAACATTTTTTTTCAGGCGAATTATCATAGATAACTGTACTTACTTTTGATTAAATACGAATAACATAAAAAAGTAAATAATAAACAAAGCTAAATGTAAGAGAAAAAAAAACCATAAATTCCAATGTTTTTGTCTTCCCATATTAAACGATGGATAATGACAACGAGGCCTAACCTCATGATTTAATGACGTACGTATAACAAAACAAGACGTTTTGATTACAAATCAATATGTATTTAATACCTCACACGATTAATGTTTTACTACATGGTTTCAAAGCTTTTGGCTTCCGCGAGCACCATCTCAACGTCCGCCTCCGCCACCCCCGGCGCCACCTCCACTGCCGCTGCCGACACCGCCGCCAACTCCGACGCCAATGCCGATCCCGATGCCAACTCCAAAGCCGCCACCTTGGCCTCCACCACTCCCCAACCCTCCACCTGCACCACCGCCAACTCCACCTCCGGCACCAAAGCCACCACCGCTTCCGGATCCTCCACCAATGCCGCTTCCGCCGCCGCCGCTGCCGCCGCCGAATCCTCCCCCACCACCAATTCCGCCGCCGGCAGTGCCACCCACGCCACCCCCGGCGCCGAAGCCGCTGCCGTGTCCTGATCCGCCGCCAACTCCTCCACCACCTCCACCGCCGAAGCCACTTCCCCCTCCAACACCACCGCCGGCGCCACCTACACCTCCACCAGCCCCGAATCCTCCGCCAAACCCACTTCCACCACCCCCGCTTCCGCCGCCGCCACCGAAACCTCCCCCACCTCCAACTCCTCCGGCACCACCACTGCCTGCTCCTCCACCAGCTCCAAAGGCACCCCCAAATCCACTTCCACCACCTACGCCACCACCACTACCGCCGCCGCCACCGAAGCCACCGCCACCTCCAATTCCTCCGGCACCACCTCCACCAGCTCCAAATCCTCCACCGGACCCACTACCACCGCCGAGACCACCACCACTACCGCCGCCGCCGCCACCAAATCCTCCACCCCCTCCAGCTCCCCCGGCGCCACCTCCAGCTCCGAATCCTCCTCCATGGCCAAAACCACCGCCTAGACCCCCACCTCCTCCTCCGCCGAACCCGCCGCCACCTCCGAAGCCATTTCGGCACCCTCGGAAATGGAACCGGCAACCACCGCCGAAGTCAGCGAACGCAGTCGAGCTGAGCAGGGCAGCGACACCAAGGAGGAGGAGGGGGAGGAGAAAGGATCGCTTTTGGAGACCCATATGACTCAGTAATGTACTGCGTACGGTGGAGCGCCTCGAGCTTTGGATGCTTCAACTCGCATGGCGACATCTCCATTTTAAAGGCAACGAACTGAGAAGTTTGAGTTGGCAACGAACTGAGGAAGGGCTACGTAGCAGAAGCGTGCATTAATGGCGTAATGAGCAGTGATCAGGCCGCGTTCGGACAGTTGACAAGATGAACGGACCAGTTGAGATTGGATTGGTTTACATGACATCGCATTATCCAGTCTGCATGGTGACAAGTCAAATCGTGGACTCTCGCCGACAACATGTCACTCGTTTTATTCCGCCCATTTATCATGCAATTTTATCATTTAAATATTAGTTATGAAATAAATTTGGACTCTTGATGATCAAACGACATTGGAGACAGAAAAAAAAAGAAGAATTAGTTTAAGAAAAGAAAATATTATATTTTTTATTTCTTAACTTTTATGCTATCATAAAATATGTACAAATTTGTAAGCATCACTGTTCAAAGGGGAAAAAGAAAATAAAAGTTTTTCGTTTTTGTTATTTCTAATTAGCATGTTATGTTAAAGTTTGAAGAACACATTAAAAAAGGTTATAATCAAACATGTTTTGGTTTTCATTCTCCATCAAAATAGAAAAAATGAAAATAAGACCCGGAAAGACACAAAGGGGCTTAATCTTATAAAGAATTTCATTGTATAATCTTTCTTCGCGTATTCTTATCAAAACTAGTGTTGTAAGACCCAACTCAATCCGACCGGACCAGTCGAATCGGTGTCCGGGCACTAAAACGACTCACGGATCGATCAAAATTCGGTCATGTGATTGACTCACTTTGACTCGATCAAAATTTGAGTTCAACTGATCGACCCGGCGAATTTGACAAATCCGAACGGAATAAGTTGTAAAATATATAAAAAAATAAAATATATAAAAATTATTAATTTTTTTATAATAAATGTGATTTAGTGAACTCTTTGTTTTATCATGGTGACCACGCGGGTCAACCCGCTGCAACATCCCCAACTTGCTTAAGCAGTCAAAAGTCTTCAGCATTTAATGTGATCCTTCAAGTCATCTTCATGACAACTTTGCAAAATGTAAAGAAATAGTTTGTTTAGACTAGAAAAGTTTTTTTATATTGAATTACGTAGTTCAAAATTTTATTGAAAAAGTTGAAGCATAAAAAAATATATAATGTAAGGTGTGAATAGAATTTATCCATATCCCTGATGTCCAAAAATTGAATTAATCGGATGCTAATAATTTGAACATTGGATCTCGATCGAAAAAAATCAATGTCCACAATTATTATAATCAAAATGGTTGTGATTCGGTTGAGGATTAAATTCGACCACCAGTTAGAATAAATAACTAGAAACTTTAAATCTTAAAATATATAACCATAATATATTTTGGAGTTCAACCAAACAACTCTCAATTTATTAGACATTGCCGACACGGACGAATTGTCCAAGATGTCAACGTGATGGGAGCTGACCGAATGTTCGTTTGACTTGTAGCATTTAAATATATTTAATGAAGATCCGGCCACCTTCTCAACTGCACCTGGGCCGAGTCAACGCCGCTCATCATTTAAATGTACGTCGCTGGTGCATGTAGGGGTGTTCGGCCGGTCGGGTCGGGTCGCATGATCCGACTCGATCCAAATCAGTTTAGATCGGATCGGATCATTGGGTTCGCGACCCGACCCGACCTGACCTCAACCCGACCCTGATTCTGGTCGGGTACGGGTTGAAATTTTTCGACCCGAGTTGACCCGACCCGACCTGAAGGATTCGAATTTTTTTTTATTTTTTTTATTTCAGCCTATACTTTATACTAAAAAATATTAAAATAAAATATTTTAAATGTGGAAAATAATATGTAAATGTTTAACAAATTATTTTATGCTTTTAAAATAAATATTATATCATATTTTTTATATTAAATAATAGAAAAGGTAAGGAAAAAAATTAAAAAAAAAATGGTGGTCGAGTTACCCAACCACCCGACCCGATCCAACTCGACACGAACCGGGTCGGGTTGAATTGGATCCATCCCTCTAAAGAGGGCTGACCCGACCCGATCTGATCAAAATCGGACGAATCGAATCTGGAATCGGGTCGGATCAAACCCTACCCGTGAACACCCCTAGGTGCATGCGTTTGCATGTCCTGGCCATCGTGCACTGGCAGGCTAATAATCAAACTGCCCATTATTCTAAATTTCTTGTCCGTATTTTTTTATTACTAGATTTTTACTATACTCAATATTTTTTTCACATATATATAGGACAAATCTTATATTTTTTATTTTTAATAACAATAAAGTTAAATAGATGTATAAATGCTCGAATAGCTGCTGGTAGTGATTTAATCCTTTGTGCTTATTAATATAACTAAAACCTATTGAGACCGATAATAGATTTTGCTCTAGAAATCTACCAACGACCCATTATACTTATAATGGGCCTTACCAGAAGATAAATTTCTCATATGTACATTTTAGCTCCGAAGTAATATATATGTTAGCTCAGATCACAGCCCAATAAGCAGTTGCTGGTCCACTATCACAAGATCATCCCCTTAATATCATCATTCTCGTTAATTCATGCCCCTACTTAGGTTACAAGTTGCACTACAAGAAAATTACAATTTTTCGACGGGCCATTTCTGACGGAAAAAAATTCGTCGCAATTTGCGATGGATAGGTTTCCGTCGAAATTTCCGACGGTTCCAACCGTCTGAAACAAAAATAATAAATTATCAATTCTATTATATTATTATTTTATTTTTCGATGGTAAAGAACGTCGAAAGTTTCGACGGATATGTATCCGTCACGGTCACCACCGATTTTACGACGGATAATTTCCGTCGAAAATAAAAATAATAAAGTATAGAATTTATTATAATATTATGTTATTTTCTAACGATTTGGAAAGTCGGAATTTATTATAGATCCGGCCGGCTGCGGCTAGATCGGCCGCCTTTTTATATTTTAAAAATTATTTGCGACAGTCGCAACCGTCGAAATTTTCGACGATCGCGACCGCCAGAACGTATTGACGGTCGCAATCGCCAATAATGTTTTGGCGGTTGCAAAACTTCCGACAGGTGTTTTCCAAACCATATGTCGACCGATCGTTTCCGTCGATAAATTCGTCGCAAACCTCTATTTCTGACGGATTTTTTCAATTTTCTGGTCAAATCATCGGAAAATACCATTTTTCTTGTAGTATTGAAGCTACGCAACCTGACGGTAACCATATATGAAACAAGTTTAATAATAATTATTTCATGATCACAATTTACCATGCGGGACTAAATTTTCTAAAAGTCCAGAAATAAATTAAATAGTGTGCATGAATTAACATAATAATAATTGAGTCCGATAACGCACAAAAATTATATATGTATACATTACATGCATAACGTGTCAAGTAAATAAAAATAATAATCCAAACTGAATTAAAGATCAAGATAAATTTGGAATCGAATGTTTATTAATAACGAGAACTTTAAATTATGTTTATGTATATTATAACTTTAAAAATAACTAGTGTAAGTCCCGCACGATGTGCGAACGTGAAAAAAAGTTATAGTATCAATAAAGATATGCTTAATTTTAAGTTTGTATTTTTATTTTAACTAAATTGCTAGAATTATTTTTAAATTTTTATTAAAATCATAATTTTTATTAAAATTACTTTCTTGACTTTATTGCTTGAAAGTTGAAAATTAAGATCTCCATCAGAACTAACTGTTGATGTTGAGCTCTCTCCAATATTTCATTTACTTGATTTCTTAGTTGGAGATATGACATCATTCTCGCAAGTGGAATCCTACATTTAATAATTAAAATATAAATATATGAAATTAATAAGTTTAATAATAAAATTTGGTTATAAGGATGACCTTCAAATTCTCGTCGTTATAATTAAATTCATCATTGTTGAAGTCTGTATCCTATTTAAAAAAAGATAGAACATATCATGAAACATCAAACTATAAGTAGAATAATAATGTGATAATAGAGATCATGTGTACTGACAAAAAGATTAATCACATTATACACTTCAGGTGTGCCTTAATGTTTGAAGCCTTAACAATGTCTTTGAAAATAACTTGTCTATTGATAACATAATCGAGCTCCATAGGATAGCAACCTCAACAACATTAGAAGTCTAAAATAAAGTAAGCATAAACAAAAATATATTTAATATTACAAAAATAGAGAAAATAAAATTATTACCTTCAGATTATTTTCCTTCGATTCATTAGTATTCTTTCCGGTTAATTGCATTGCCTCACTATCCCAAATTCATTAGTGCTCTTTCCAATCAATTGCATTACCTCACTATCCCAAAGTAATAATGAAATAAAACCACTACCATCCATCAAGCCAACTTGAAGTTTGTACCTAAAAGAAACATTTCAATAAATAAAAAATATTTTTATATTTATATATAGATTACACAATATGAGAAATACCTATGTGTAGCGGATGTCTTAATACGATCACATTTATTGCAATAAAATTTATTTCCTATTTTATCAACCTTCTTTGGACATCTCTTGCATCCAACATATGATCATTCTTTTTCTAATTCTATATCAACAATAGTTGCAAGGATCCAAACATGCCCCTCCTAGACATAAAAATAAATGTTCATTTTGCATACATAATTGTAATTAATAAACACATGAATAGATATTAAATTAAGTACCTGTGTGCGTGCATCAATTCGTTGATAGGCATGACTTCTAAATTTTTTGAAGATAATTCGCTAGAGATATAATAATTATGTGTTGATGAAATTTGAGTGATCCTCTCAATGCATCTCCTCGCACCTCGAATAATCTGTATACATTCGTAATTATAAAAAATAAATAGAAATACAAATATGATAGAGGATATCAAAAGAGCTTAAGAACCTCGATTTAAAATTGTCAACTTGTGAAAGATCATAATTTATCTAAAGCTTTGATGAATGCCAAGTATTGCTCATTGAATACTTATCTAAAAGGTAAAATTATAAATAAAAATTTAGAAGGTATAATAAATTTAGAAGGTATATGTTTATGAAACTTGTATACTTTGAAAATTTCAAGCTCTTATTAGCTGCATGACTACAACAACAGGTTGATCAATTGATTTGGTTAAGTGCCATGGAATTTCATCAACAAATTCTCTTCAAAAGGTAGCAGATATTCTATTTCTCATAATTCAATAATGCAAAATGTGAGAATATAATATGACATGATAAATATTAATTTTTACAAAAAACGTGGATACTCACTCATGATCTTCAAGTTTGACGTTCATGAAAATACTTGTCTTGTTATCAATTTTGCGCTCTTAAACATCACTACGATTCACGAGTTCTCCAACCACATCTGCAATAATTTTAAAAAAATCAAATGACAATATTATAATATGTCAAATAATCATGACTAAAATAGAGAAATATGATAGATATTTACCAAATAATTCATTCTCAACAATTTCAACTCCATTGACCAATTGTGTATAAGGGTGCAAATCAAAGATATTTAATGAAAAATTTGGATTCTCTATTTGTAAGATATTTGTTCTTTGAGTGAAACTTGAATTTTTGAAGTATAAATTATTTGGTCCCACCAAAAACCTGACTCCTCCATTTTTTATTTGAACAGATGGATTGCAGACCTTCCAATGCTAGCATAAATACGATTCCTCTATGCATAAGAAAAATGCAAATATGAGATGAATAGTGAAGAGATGTTAACTTTAGTAAAAGATGCATGCATTGATTTTATCTATAAATATTAAACACAATATGTCCTTGGAAGAAATCAGATGTTCTATTTATTGAAGCAAAAAATATATATTATATTTACAAATTTAAGTTTAAATTTAAATTTATAAATATATTAAATATGCAATAGTTTATAAATTAATCTCAATAACATTATGTTTACCATTCCACATAAACATGCACACAAAAATTAACATGTGACATAAGTTTATGACCATCTTGCAAAAAGTATTAAATAATTGAAGATAATATTTAATTTTATATAATATGTAAAGTTCAACCGAATTTTATCTTAAGAATTCAATCATGAAGACGTCTTCCTAGTATATAAGTACAATTTATTGTATAAATCTTTTTTATAAGGCTATATGTTATAACTAAAGAAATAAATAAAGAATTAATTCTTAAAAATGAATTAAGTAAAGATCTAAAAGTTTATAACTATCAAATCATAAGTAGAAAATTGGAATACGTGATGAAAGCTTGCATGCAATTTTATGTTTCATGAGACATCCAATGTGGTCTTGTATGGAATCGAATTAATTAAGTATCCACAAGTTGATAAATATCAAATCATATGCATGCATTAAATAAGGCCATGTTATCAAATGTTGCATGCATTCTAGTTTGCATAGTAAGTAAGTAATATTGCATGGACAGATGTGATTACATGCAATAACAATAAGTACAATAAAAAATGAACACATACAATAACAATCAAGCTATCTAATTCCATTTTAATTTTCAATACACAAACACATAAAAAATGGATGAAGACTATAAAAAATATAATTATACGGCGACAAATAAATTTGTGAAAAGTAATAATGTAATCAGATAATCTATAACGATAAAAAATCTTTTCATTTTGTAATATCATCTCAATGGATATAGTATTGTTAGAATTTTCTCGAGAAGGAACCTAAAAATTCAATAAGCTTGTCCTAAATATGAGAGAGAGTGAGATGTCGTTTTGCATGAGAGAGAGAGTAGAGTAGTTTTGATGCTGTAGTTGTACAATCAAGTTGAGCATTGAGGTATAGTTACACAACGTGCATGCATAACAGGCAGCCATGCCATTACTTTTAGTTATTGTAATTAAAATAATACTTTTAACATATTGTATTAATGTTTCCCGTGGCATTTGTTTTTGCGACCGTCTACTTTTAGAACTTTTGTTTACCTTTACATATAGTATTATTAAATTTCATTACGTTATATCATTTTCTGTAATAAATATGGGCACCATGCATATTTCTATCTCACTATGTTCAACAAAATAAAATATTTATTAAAAGATAATTATATCATTATACCACAAACACAGGTGGATAAAAATATTTAATTGTCTTTTATGTTTTCTCTTGAACCAATTAAGAAATTGTAACATAACTAATTATTTAAAACTCAATATTTAATCTATACTATGAGCATGGCAATTAGAGGACATGTGGCACTCTCTCCTTCAATATTCTTCCTTTTGTATATATATAGATTACGGTGCATGACATACGTCATCGTGTAAATATGTGCCATGCCTTCTTATAATGCAAACTATTTTAAATGTAGGCAGTTGCTAATAAGAAGTGGGAAATATTGGTAACAAAAAAAAAAATTAGGTGGCATTATAAATAAGAATAGAGGTAGTTGCTAATTAATTGTGTCCGTTGCAAACTAAACATCAACTTAAATTACTATGATATATTATTTAATATTTTCATTATTTGATATAATATACATATATTTCATTTTTTTATGTCATCATGATTAATAATTTATTTTGTAATATGAAATTTTATTAGGAAAAAATTTTCCTACGAAGTCACAGATATATAAACTATTATTATATTGGTGATACTATTATTATTATTATTATTATTATTATTATTATTATTATTATTATTATTATTATTATTATTATTATTATTATATCTTTATGATCTTTGGAAACTTAATGGAATGTCTGATGAGCTTTTTTTCTATTTTAAATGTATGATTATTTCTACTAAAATCTTATCAAAATTTTAATTTTTGATTTTTATAAACAATAATTTATTGGAAAAAATTATCTTAGAAAATTCATCAATATTATTGCTATATATTTTAATCCATTATGTTTCTGAGATTAATTGTCTATCATTAGTTATTACTTTTATTTTATGTTTATAAGGATATCAAAATGTCTTTTCTAAAACCATTCAAAATTAATTGCTAAAAAAATATTTTATCTAGTAACTAATCATCCACTCACAAATATTATAATAATATTAAATTTTATTAATTATAACACATGTAGGACAAATTAGTTGTGGAAATAAAAATTGTCAAATCTTCTCATTTTTTCTTTTAAAATAATTACTTATCCAGGAGTAATTATTCAAAGATAATTAATCAAGATAATTATAATAGAGTTTACTACATGGACACTTGTCAATGCATGATTATGCCAAATATCACATTCTCATACAAAGTACTCTCTCTTTAATATAATATAGATTATGAATAACGCAGGAGATCGGAGACCCTCATCGTCACCACCTCCACGTCCGTCCAAATATTTAATCATATATATATATATATAATGCAATCATCATTAAATATTAGTCTCGGTGCACAATTGAATCGTGAAAACACCCTGATTTCATATATATATATATATATATATATATAAATAGAGGTAAAAGTATGGAGAATGAGAGCATGACAAATGGCCTCATGACACGTGTCAAACAATAATATTCACTAATTTATAAAGTTTAAATGTAAAAGATAAAATTAATAAAAAAAAGTTTGTTAATTAAGGTAACGATAAAAAGGACTAACATGAAAAAAACTAAATATAAAAGATAAAACTTAATTAACTTTTAACATATAATATTACTTACTAACGTGGCGGCGGCAACCAGAGCATGGAATTTTAAATATAAGAAGATTAAATTTCAATGACAAATCAAATTTGTTTAGAAGTAAGATTGTTTGATTAAAATAATTATAAGCCTAAAAATTAAATTTAATTAAAAGTATGATTGTCTCAATAATAAGATATTGATACATATGAAAAATAACATATATAATTCTATTATTAGTTTCGTAATTTTCAGAAAATAAATTTTTTTATAAATATAACGCCGACACAAGTCATATTAAATTTAACATTGCTAATATTTATACGTGTATATTAATAATAGAAACATATTTCAAATCTCAAAAATCTCAATTTTCTTGTAGTCATCATATGCAATGGCAATATGTACTACAGTGTGCTATAAGTGACTCCTTAATGGATCATTGTGCTATGTGACACTGACAGAGTTTTAGTTCTGAATTTTGCATTCTAATATCATCAAATAAAAAAGTTTGGACGTTATGTTAATGATCATTGATATATATTCTTAGTCATCATATAATTATTATATAGAATACTTTGAGTATTCTATATATATGTAGAATACATTGGGATATAACGATCCAACGTTTGAAAGCAAATGGGTACACATATATATGTAGGATAAATTTTATATTTGTTTATGGAATAATAACAAAATTAAAGAATATGAATAAATTCTTTGATTAGCTTAACTAAATCCTTTGCATATACGAACGATCTATAAAGCCACTTTTTAAATAATTGTCGTAGGTTCCAAACATTAAATGTGAAAATTTTAAATAATTTTGTAATTATTAAAAAGGATTAGACAATTTGATGTTTAAAGAGGGTGTGACTTGTTGGACAAAGGATGATGCTTGAGCATCATCTAAGACCGTATTACAAGGTCCAATATTGGAGGTTGCCCGTGGGTACATATAATGAGCCTTGCTTTGAGAATTCACCGGCATCGGATTATTTTGCGCAAAAGCAAGGCAGCATCAATCCTTAGTCCCTGCTTACGTTATAAGTTGTCGCTACATAACTCGACGTTGATTGAAATTATGGAATAAGTTTAATAATAACTATTTGACGTTGATAATTTACGTTGTGGGACTAAACTAACTTTTAAAAAGCAAATAGTATTCTAACCTTTTAAAGTTTCCTTGTCACAAATTGAGTAATGATAAATTTTAATTAGGCATATTATTTAAATACCCAGCAGCCGGCCACATCCTTTTATATTCGCCTCGCAAAAATAAATTATCATAAATCGAATTGAGGAATTAATTAAACCAACCATAAAATAAAATATATTTAAACAAGACGTTGCTGCATGTTGAAGCCATGGTTCGCTTGGATGCAAACCCTAGCAGGCTAATTGTTAATGATAATAATCAGAAAAATGAAACAAAAAATAGATTAGCATTCCACCAGAAAAGATAAATTTTAAACCTGAATAAAAAAGATAAGAGAAATTATTATGAGTACATCAAACTGCCATTATTCCATCTTCCTGGACCGCATTTTTTTAATTACTGGATCTTTTCCATATTCAGTATTTTCTTTCACATAGATAAATTTTATAAAAGTTAAAAAAGATGTATACATTGTTGTTTATATTAATCTATATTCACTACTTAGACAATGAGCCCACGAATGTTTATGAATAACGAGGACTTTAGATTATGATTTCATATATCTGTATATTATTATAACTTTAAAAATAATTATGAATACGCAGGAGACCGGAGAGGCGGAGACCCTCATCGCCGCCGCCTCCACGTCCGTCTAAATATTTAATCATTATATATATATATATATATATATATATATATATATATATATATGCATCATTGTTTAGGGTTTGCAGGGGATCTTAAGTAGTTGGCACGAACAAAATAGAAGAGAAATTATGTAGTAGGATTGAAAAAAAGGACAAAAAAATACAAGAACGTTGGACAAAAAAATTATCTTGAATCAAATAATTCATGTTAATCCATAGTCCCTGCTTAGGTTACAAGTTGACGCTACACAACTCAACGTTGATTCATCCCATGAAACAGGTTTAATAATAATTATTTCATAATTACAATATACGATGTGGGATTAAACTTTTTTGAACTTGGGCCCTGAAATTGAGAAAGAAAATAGTCTGCATAAATTAACATAATAGAATTCGAATTTTAGATGTAATAATAAACATCGAATCATATATGTGTACATTATAATCATGTAAAACTGAATGGAAGATCAAGATTAACTCAGAATCGAAATATTTATGTATTAATAAATCATAATCGAAAGGTTTGAAATTTGATGTAGACCTTGTGAATTAAAGTCGTGGGAAAGATAAAATTTCGGGGACAACTCGGTTTCGTTAATTTGTTTTATCTCTTTATAAAATTTCGAGGACAATATTTTTTGCGTTAGATCTTTTACACATTTAGTATTTCGAATATTTTATTTTATATATTTACATGTAACGGCAATAAAGTTTGTATTTCCGTATATGGAATAATAACAAAGTTAAAAAAAAGATATCTAAACTCTTCATTAAGAGCAGGACAAACAAAAACTAAATGTAAAAAAACAAAAAGGATTAGGTGCCTTTCTGGAAAGAGTGATCGCATCATCGGGCCATGGAATAATTTTAATAATTCTTTAGAGAACGTTGATTTGGTCATGAAATAATTTTGGTAATAATCATCTAGCAATAATTCGGATGTGGGAATAATTTTTTTTTAGGTTGGGCCCAGAAATTCCTAAAAAAATAGTGTGCATACACCGAATCATATATGTATACGAAAATAATAATGTAAAACTGACGATCCTACGATTCCCGAAGCCCTGACGATCCTACCCCGAAAAGTGAGTCTGACAACCTTGATTTACCGCGCAATTTTCAGTCTTGGCACGTGATACATAGCGTCGCTATGGCATCGACTTTAGCGTCGACTTTTTGTAATGCGAATGTGATGCTAAATCGACGTTACTAAGAGGCAATTAGCGTCTGATCTTGTCGACCCAACGTCGTCGCTATTTAGACGCTAGTAGCGTCGAATTAGCATCGCATAGTTTTGCATCACTATTTTGCATCGCTAAACGACAAATTTATTGTAGTGATTTTTAAAATGAACTTCAGGTGTTAAATTAATTATCAACACTTTAACCTATTGACTATTTTGTATCAGCCAAACCCACCGGCTTTTTCATGCCATTTTTTATGATTTGTAAAATCCACGTCACTTATTGCGACAGTAAAGAAAATATTTGATTTGAAGTTTAAGAACTTAAGAATATCATTTATAGGATAATATATTTCATTTCGAGAACAAATTAAGAATGCCACAGCTCAACTCACCTTTCACAAATTTTTTTTATTTCTGTTAATACAAAAATAACACAGCAACTTAAACATTGTTAAAAATATATATATACATTAAGAAGACCAAAATGAGTATTTCATGATCCTAAAACATAAACAGAGAGGAATATATACTAATGAGTATTTCACTAATAATTAACACAGCAACTTATCTCTTTATGGTTTCCTTGTTTGCTGTTCAAGTTCTTCTAATGAAGCAGAAACTTGAACCATACTGAAAACAAATTGGATTATACTTTTTTAAAGTTGATAATTACCTCAAATATTTGCTGTTCATTCATTGAAATTAATATTAGTAATAAAAAATAAAATAAAATGGATCATTCTAACCAAGAGTCAGGAATATATATAATATTGTCATCTTTCCGTTAAGACAATTATTGTTTTTATCACTAGATATTTACCATATTAAGTATTTTATTTAATATATATAGGATAAATTTACTATTTGTTTATATGGAATAATAAAAAAATTATAAAGAATATGTATAAAATCCTTGATTGGCTTCTTATAGTTATTTAATTAATCCTTCATGGTTATATACGGACGGTTTAAAAAATTCTCGTGCGTCCCAATAATCAAATGTGCAAAACCTAATATTTTGTAATAATTCATTATTAAAAGGATTAGACGGTTTGATAATTAGAGAGGGTGACGACTTTTAGACAAAGGATGATGATCGATCGATCCGGTCATCATCACTAGAACTTATACAAGGTCCAATATTGGAGTCTGTCCGGAGACGGATAATGGACCTTGGCTCTGAAAATTTATCTTGCGCAGATAATGGACCTCGTTGGTAAATATATTTTTCAGATAATTTCAAAGTCCTTTGTCTAGGTCATAGTCCTCAAAGTTTTGACCCAACAATATTATCATTCGCATTAATCTGTAATCCCTACTTAGGTTATAAGCTACCGCTACACAGCTCGACGTTGATGAAGACTATGAAATAAGTTTAATAATAATTATTTGATAATGATAATTTAATATGTGGGACTAAACTTCTTTAGGCACGCAGTCCACATAAAAAGTATCATCCTGGTCACAATTTGAGTAATGATAGATTTTAATTATGGGTACGACCATCTAATCCTTGTTTGTATTTAATTAACTATGCGTGTTATATTTCCAACAATTAAATACCCAGCCGCCGCTGCCGCAATTCGGACGCCCATGGCCACCACCAACAATTTGTATCTTTATTATCTTTAAAGATAATATCATTAAACGAAACGAAACGTGTTGTCTAATATCATTTGGAGTATTCGAATCTTTATTGGAATAAAACCACTTCGCATATATTGTGAATGCATGGAAACACTTTTAATTATTTCATAATCACCATGCCCAAATAATAACAAATTTTTTTAAAAAATATGTCTAAATTCTTCATTAGCTGATCCTAGTAATTTAATCCTTTGTGGTTATGTAGAAACAGATATCATACTCGTGTTATTATATAAAAAGTATTAAAACGAGGCTGATCGCATCTTTATTTCGGCTCATACAATCGGCCGTTTATTAAGCTTGTCAAGTATGTAACAGCATCAAATTATTTTCAATAATTTTGACTTCACCCGGTTAATACTTTTGAGTTATATAATCTGAAATTTGATGTATCAAATTCTGTCTAAACCAAATCCAAGATTGGACTGGCCCATAGGTTTAATATCATTCACGTCAATACATTGTCCCTGATTAGGTTAAAAGCCGTCGCTACACAATTCGACGACGTTGAATCAAAATACCAAACAAGTTTATTAGTAATTATTTGATTATAAAAATTTAACATGTGGGACTAAACTTCTCTTTCAAACTACAACAATAATATACTAATAATTAATATAACGATAATTGAAAGATCAAACTATTTATTAGAATTGAGTAACGATAAGTTCTAATTTTCATTTTATTAAATATCCAACTGCCGTAACGTCGCATTCTTCTTCGACTTAAAACCAGAATTTTGATTACGCACCAAAGGAGTATTCGAGTTCTTATTGGATTATATATTTCCATATAACTTCGAACAAAATAAACTCAGAATCCGATACTTATTATCGTCGAGTAATTAACGACAAGTTTTAATTATTATCGTCGTCACCTCTACGTTGAATCAATTGTAACCTTTAAGGGTCTGATAAATAGAGAGGTGTCAATCAGATTTTCTGGAACTAATTTAAATTATTTATATATATAGTGAAATTTGTATATTGAAATTAATCTATATGTAGCGAAATTGCGTATATGTAGTGAAATTTTAATTATACATAATCGTTAACAAAGTTAACTAATTTTGTATTCCTTCATAAGATAAAAATAATAAACTATGTGTTATTTCATTCAAAGGGACTAATATATTAATAAAAGAGAGAATCTTGAAATATATATATATATATTAAGATATTTCTTTTTAAATTAAAAATTTTATATCTGGTTTGAAATATAAATAGAAAAATAATTATATATATTTTTGTAATATAAATTTTCTTTTTATATCACCCGTTATCATGAAAAGTAAAAGGATTAGTTCATAGATTTTTAAATAATAATTCATGAGGTTACAGGGGATTTTTTGGTAACTTCAAAATAATTTCATTTCCAGTACCGAGTAACTTCAAAATAATTTTTCTCAATAACTCTTTAATCAACCTTTATTTTTCATATATGTTTCTAACACATATATCTTTAATCAGATTCAGGCTACGGTATATTTTTATCACTAGATATTTACCATATTAAGTATTTTATTTAATATATATATATAGAGAGAGAGAGAGAGGATAAATTTTATATTTGTTTATATGGAATAATAAGAAAATTAAAGAATATGCATGAATTTCTTGACTAGGTTCTTGTATTAATTTAGTCGTTCATGATTATATACGCCAGGTTTATAAATTCACATTTTAAAAAATACGTAACGTCCCAAAACTAAATGTGCAAATATAACGTCCCAGGTTTATAATTTTGTAATAATTCATTATTAATCATCTATCTCTCTCGGACTACATGGAAATAAAAACAGAGGTGCAAGTGAACGAAACGTGATGTTTAATGTGACAGCGTCGATTGATTGCATGGAATTAAAAACTTCGAACGAGGCATAATGAGAAATTATCTGGAACGTGGACAGTAACACAGAAAATGTATCTGCATCATGAATCTTAAGCTTATAAGGTTGCAGACGATCTTGAATATAGTATATATATATATATATATATATATATATATATATATATATAATATAGTATAAGAGGTATATGTGGTAGCACACTGCGATCACTCGCTGCGCGCCGTCGGATCGTCTTAGGCGCTGATCAACGGCTGACGTGAGTTTGAGGATACCGGTTCGTCGAACGTTGAACCGCCAGATCGAGCTATGAGATATTAGAATCGGTTCGTCGTTCGTCCTCTCTCCTACGCGCATCGGAGAGGACCGTCTCTCCGTGCGCAGCTAGGGCTCGGCGGGGTTCTTCTCTCCGCGCGCAGCTAGGGCACGGCGGAGATCTACCTCGGCGGGGCTCAGCTCTTCTCTCTGCGCGCAGCTAGGGCTCGGCGGGGCTCTTCTCTCCGTGCGCAGCTAAGGCACAGCGGATATCTACCTCGACGGGGCTCTGCTCTTCTTGCTCTTCTCTCCATGCACAGCTAGGGCTCGGCGGGGCTCTTCTCTCCGCGCATAGCTAGGGCACGGCGTAGATCTGCCTCGGCGGGGCTTTGCTCTTCTTGCTCTTCTCTCCGCGTGCAGCTAGGGCTCGGCGGGGCTCTGCTCTTCTTGCTCTTCTTTCCGCGTGCAGCTAGGGCTCGGCGAGACTCTTCTCTCCGCGCGCAGCTAGGGCACGGTGGAGATCTGCCTCGGCGGGGCTCTGCTCTTCTTGCTCTTCTCTCCGCGTGCAGCTAGGGCTCGGCGGGGCTCTGCTCTTCTTGCTCTTCTCTCCGCGCGCAGCTAGGGCACAATGGAGATCTGTTCCTCTCTCCTACAGCGATCGAGAGGGCGTGCACGTTCTCTCCAACATCTAGGGTTCTTCTCTGAGCTATGTCTTCTCATGATTTCAGATGATCATGATTTCTCATTGTCATATGTCTTCTCTGAGTTATGAATGCAAAGGACATGCATCATCTCATCTTACAAGTCAAATGACTAGCTTTGATCACGATGCATAGCCATCGGATTATATTTACATTTTCCTCTTGTGCTGAACGAAATAAAAAAATTATAGCTGCATATGGCTTAAGAACATTGTTTAAAGTAGCGTAACTATGATCCTGCGGATTATCATGAGTCTGATTTCTTGCATCCTTCCTTACATTGTGTTTACTTGCATTTTAGTGATAATGTCGAAAGTTAAGCCATCAATTACACCACTATGCAATTGTCATGATGAAGCGATTATTAAAACCTCATGGACAGAGACAAATCCCGGACGTAAATTTTATGGCTGCAAACATTACGAAGTATGCTTTCAAATTGCATTGCCATTTCCAATTCACTTACTATCAAGATTAATCACAATTTTTTATAATTTCTTCCAGCAAAATGGAGGTTGTCGATATTTTCAATGGCTTGATCCAGAAGTTGATCCTTGATATAAATGCTTGCTTAATGAATTGCTGAGGAGGATTAAACAATTGGACTTTGACGCCGAAGATGAAATCAAAAGACTACAAGCTATTATTGAGGACGAAAGGAGAAGATTTGAAGTTGTTATCGAAAATGAGAGGAGAAAATGTAGATTGTATAAGAACCTAATGATATGCTTGCTAGTATTATTATTATATATTTTGAAATGAATCGTGTTGTTAATTTTGTAAGGGTACTATTTTGGAACCAAGGCTTTGGAAAGAAGACTAATTATGTATCATGTAATGTTTAATTGTCTCAAACATTACGAACTATGCTTGTTTTTAATGTAGAGAACTATGCCTGTTTTTGTGGTATTTGCCTATTTTTTTGGTATTACATCTTCCATTTCATATGCTCAATGGATTGCTTAATGGATTATTGTTTCTTTCATCTGCTATGTAAGATATGTTCAATTCGAATACTATGTATAGTTCTAGATGTAAATCAAGCCTGCATATATGACTCAAATGTCAATACTTGGATGGGAGTCAAAGTAGCATCTGGTTGAATTTAGAATCTTAACAATGAATTAGCAACTTTGGAACGAATTCTCAGCAACGTGCACTGCTATGTGAAGTGGACATGTAACTTACACAGGAGGAAAACAAGTAGTGATGTCGTAAACCAGTATCTCCAGGTTGTTCGATGCGACTCTTCTCGGACTACTGTGCCTGAGGAGATCCAAAAGCTTTCGAGCTCTATCCTGCGCCTTCGTCGAGCCCTCAATTAAGAGGACGTGAAGAGGATGTGAGGGGAAAGCTGAGATCAGAGAACGCAATAAGGAGAAAGGGTGGATGATGCTCTAACTTTGAGTGAAATATGGATTTCTCTCTCACAGCCGTCCAAGTCCCTCATGTTTTCTCTTTTTTTTATTATCTTTTCTTTTTGTCGGTTGTTACAAATTTAGTAGCTCCCGGCCTCCCGCAATTCAGGAGGTGTCCTTTCAATAAAAAAACAAGGAAAATTAATAATTGCCAAAACACGCCATCTGGAGGCAATAAAATTTTGTTTTGCGCCATTTTAAAACCACACGAAGAAATTGGTCGAACGCATTGAGAAAACGCAGTAAACGATTGTAAAAAAGTTCATGACTAACAGGACAAAAAGTTGGCCACAATTTGATCAAATTACAACTCTCTCAACCTACAATTCAAGAGATTTTCCTTCAAACTGCTTGACCCTTGGATTTTGCTGTAGCTATTTGAGTTTCCGCCCACATAACAACATATCAGAAGATGTTATTGACAGATGAGACTACAAAGCCAAGTAAGATGAGGCTACAACTTGACCATATTGCCAATCTAGTTATGTGTAATGGTGAAAAATCCTAAACAAACACTAGGAAAATTCTCCAATTAATAATGATAACAGCTCAACAGTTGCATAAGAATAAGTTCATGTCTGGTTTATTTGAACTTCTGGAATTAGTCAAAAAAACAAATACCTCTTTCTTGACAGCTTCTTTCTCGGACAAGAACAACTCAATGTGACGGAGAGGACATATAAGCTGAAAAGTGCATGGACAAACAACAGTTAAAATCAACTTGATAAAGCTTTCAAATTAAAAACAAATCAGCATGGACGAACAACAGTTAAAAACAAATACCCAGTTAGTCATCTTCTTCCCATGTCATGACTTCATCTGATTCATCATCCTCGACCTCCGTAACCAATTTGCCCTTTTTCTTACCTTTTTCCTCTTCTTCTCTTGCCTATTGCCATGAAGATAAGCTTTCAAATTAACTGCTACACAATAGCATGTAATAAAAATACTTAATGTAAATACTATACCTTAGCTACAGGACAAGTAGTCCTATAATGACCATGATTGTCGCACTCGTCACATATCCTTCTCTTAACCTCATGTTGTGACATGGAAATTTCAATACCTGATTTCATTCTTTGTATTTTTTTGGGTCTTCCTTTGGATTTGACATACGTGGGTCATTAATCAATGGCTGCAATCCTTTTGGACTTTCTTTTAGAGTTGTTGATGCCAATATATTTTCATGTGAACCTTCGATTTTAAAGTTTCAAACTTTTCAAGCACTTCATTGACAACTTTCAATCCGAAGTCAAGATGGTCATCTGAACGCAAACCAAAATTATAAATCTTCCAAATATTTCTTCTCCAAGCCCATTTTTTTAGAGCACTAGTAGATTGATTCCCATATGTGTGTTCATGAACTAAACGTGCTTTCAAGTATCGAGCGTCGATGGTCCAACGATGAAGAATATATTTTTTTGGCAGACTTGTTATACCTTTCTTATTCAGGATATTTAAAACATGGACACACAATATCCCATCTTGTTCAAATTTCATACATGAACATCTTACTAAAATCTCCTCATGGTTACTATACTCAACATTGTAACTTTGATCGTCATTCCCCATCACCCCAGAGTATACTACTTGGTTATCATTCTTAGAAATTTTTTGAGCCCGAAAGTCATTAATAACTTTGAACTCTTTCTGAAATATAGAAAACATCTGTACACTTTTTCGGCATGTGCTTCCAATAAATTTTTAGAGCTTAAATCAGGAGTTGAATGTAGGTTTTTAAAGTCCTCTCGTTCTTCCGCTTCTCGACGACACTGAAGCGCTCTATCATATTGCACAATAAACTCTGTTAAAGAAGTCTGAGAATTGACAAAACCATCAAAAAAAGAATTAATGCTCTCCGATCTTTGTGATGATGACATGCCCGCACAGAATACATCGCTAAAATAAATAGGCACCAAAAAATGACGTTTCATAAACATAGTTTCTGTCCAATGCCCATCTGGAATGTCATAAGTTTCCTTCAAAGAAACTCATTTCTCTTCGCATTGCCTAATGCTCGTAGACCCATATATCCACTTTTTGAAATCCTTGATAAAGTTACCTTTCACGTCCAATTTACGAGTATTGATGACTGCATTTTTCAATATATGCCAAATGCAAAAATGATGTCTTGTGTTTGGAAAGACTTTATCGATAGCATTTCCCATGGCAACATATTGATCGGTAATAATACATATAGGTTGTTTTCCTCTCATGCAATCTAACCATGTTTGGAACAACCAAAAAAATGTTTCTTCTGTTTCATCAGCAAGCAAGGCACATCCAAACATAATAGACTGCATATGGTGATTCACCCCTGTATGTGAAGGGTGCAAATGACATACAAAATTTATTAGTTCTATAAGTTGTGTCAAAAACTATGACATCTCCAAACGTTGCATAATTATTTCTCGATCTATTGTCTGCCTAGAAAACATTTCTTGTAGTGTTACTTTCATCCACAACCATTTCGAAGCAAAACCCAACGTCATCATTTTTTCTGCTTAAAGTAAGAAATAATACTCATGCATTCTTTACCAACATTGTTTTGTCTACTTGCAATCAAATAGTTTATGCAATCCTGAGTTGTAATTGATGGAACACCCGAAAAATTAAGAACTTTTGCAATATTGGAAGGACCCATTCCAGCACCACGAAATTGTGTAATAAGATCTTTAGATGTATCACATAAGTTGTTATGTGAACGCAATGTTACAACTTTCGTGGGGGTGGCTAACAAATGATTATGTTCTTCTTGAAACCTCTTAACAATCCACTTATTTTCCTTCGTTTCACCGATAAATAAATGAGCTTCACATCCACTCCTTTGTTCTCTCCTTCGTTTCACGTCATTTCCATCATTTCGTTTGATGTCTTTATAACCTTCTTTAGAACATACAAACATCCTACTTCCAAATTTTCGTCTTTGTCCATCTGACTTATGGTAAGCAAACTTCCGTATAGAAAAACCCATTGTCCTATTATAATAGCGATACGCATGATCATCCGAGTCAAAAATCATTCCTACAAAGGGCTTGCCCTCAGTAATATGACATTGTGGGCGTTCGTCATCTTTGTTTACAATATCATTATTATTATTATCATCTTCAGTGTCATATTCACTGTAAAAAGATCAAATTAAAGAAGCATAATTGTTAAAGAGAATTCCAATACTTAGTTCATACATCTAAGGTCTGTAGGTTTTTAAAGAGTTCAAATGCGAAGGGAAGACATAACAATTGGGAAGCTATCATGGAAAGGAGATGATTATGTAGAGCCTAATACAATTAAGCAATGTTAACATCCAACGAGGAACAAGACTTATTAAACACAATTGAACAAGATGAACAAATTCACGAACGTTCTAGATTTAACAACTGACCTTGAAAGCCGAGTGTTGCTTCTATTGCCGACCTCGAACGACAATGGCGATGTGCCTTCTGAAGCTGCCAATGAGGTGTAGTCAATACTAGACCCAGCAGTAAGCAGCTCGTCCATCTTCTTCCAGGCAACCTACATGACTGAACTAATGAGAGGGAGGATAGAGTGAGGAAGCATTACAATCCAACGCGAATGAAATGATGAGAATGAGTGAACCTGTGGCACCAAAATTGCTCGTAGGAGGGAGGAATTGCTCGTGCGGAAGCGGAGAGAAGAGCAGATCGTGCGTCCGCCGTGTTATAGCTGCGCACGGAGAGAAGAGCGAAGAGCAGATCGTGTGCGGAAAGAAGAGCAAGAAGAGCATATCTCCATCGTGCCCTAGTTGCACGCGGTCCGCCGTGCCCTAGCTGCGCGCGGTCTGCCGTGCCCTTGCTGCGCGCAGAGAGAAGAGCCCCGCCGTGCCCTAGCTGCGCTGCACGCGGAGAGAAGAGCCCCGCCGTGCCCTAGCTGCGCGCAGAGAGAAGAGACCCGCCGTGCCCTAGCTGCTCTGTGCACGGAGAGAAGAGCCTGGCCGAGTCCTAGCTCTGCGCGGAGAGAAGAGCTCGATCTGGCGGTTCAACGTTCGACGAACCGGCCTACTCGAACCGGTGTCCTCAAACTCACGTCAACCGTTGATCAGCGCCCAAGACGATCCGACGGCGCGCAGCGAGTGATCGCAGTGTGCTACCACAAAGTGTGGTAGCACACTAATACACCTCATAGTATAATATACATATAACATATATATACATGTATAATATATATTATTACTAGACTAATAGATAAAAGCATAAGAAAAAAAATGAATCATATGCTAAAAGAAAAAAAAGAACGTACGAGGCAAGTCCACGCATTGCAGGTGGAACTTTAAAATTTTCAACGTGGATGAATAACTTGTCAGAATTACATCCGTTGACCGAAACTTAAGTTTCGTTCAGATCCATCAAAATTTAGGTCATTGTTTGTCGGGAACTTAGCTTATTTTGACAAAAAATTCTCATTCTTGACTTGGAAACATTTATGGGAGAACCGATGTTTCTCGTGATTGAATATTAAAGTTGCCAAGCAAAATACTTGGTTGTTCCTATTCTATCGGATTAACAACTTTTTAAAACACAATGTCATCTGGAGAATATATATTTTATTTCATGAACCAAATAAAAAAATACAATCGAGGGATCAGCACATACCGCTGCAGCATCATGAATCTTGAACATACCTTTCACAAGTTTTATTTCTATTCATTGTTTCGGGTTGCATCAAGAATTTTGGATTAATGATCTGTCAATGCATAATTTATAAGATGATCCAAATACGTTGTCAAAAAATATATACATTATTATTTTCTCCACCGGTAAAAATATCTATAAAAAGAAGATCAAAATGAGTACTGCATCTATTCACTACTAATTTGTAATAAATAGATCTCAGTCGTTGGATCGGTGGTGATCAATGGCTCAGAATTTTGTTAACCACACATTTCTTTTATTTTTTTTCACTTGTTTGCCAGCATCCGGATCTGAACGATTGATCAATGATCCAATGTTTGAAATCGAAAGGATATATATATAGGATAAATTTTATATTTGTTTATACGGAATAATAACAAAATTAAATAATATGAATAAATTCTTTGATTAGCTTCTTGTAATAACTTAATCCTTTGTGATTATACGCGGACGGTCTATAAAGCCACTTCTTAAACAATTATATACGGAGGAAGGTTTCAAAAATTAAACGTGAAAATTTTAAATAATTTTGCAATTATTAAAAAGGATTAGACAGCTTGATGTTTAAAGAGGCTGTGACTTGTTGAACAAAGGATGATGCTCGATCATCTAAGACACTATACAAGGCCCAATATTGGAGACTGCTCGTGGGGACATATAGTGGGCTTTGCTTTGAGAATTCACCAGCATCCAGTTACCTTGGGCAAGCAAGATAATGGACCTTGCTAGTAAATATATTTTTCAAATATTACTGTCACGAAGTCTTAATCCAACAATATCATCATTGGCATCAATCTCTAGTCCTTTTAGAAACTATGGAATAAGTTTTTTACTATGGAATAAGTTTTTTACGTTGTGGGACTAAACTAACTTTTAAAAAGCAAATAGCATTCTAACCTTTTAGGTGGCTTTTGGTTGTAGGTTAACTGATGGATTACGTAGATATTCCACGGATACAGTGTTTATTCTACAAAAAGTACAAAGGGCAAAGTTTCCATTTTTAAAAAAGTTAATATCATGAATAGTGAAAAAATGAGAGTTAACATATTCTTTATATCAAGTGGAATAGAAGTAATCCGTCACAGACTTCAAAAATTAATTAATCTACTGGATTATATGTCTTATTCCCATGCAAACTTAACCCCCAACCAAACGGGGACTTAAAGTTTCCTTGTCAGAAGTTGAGTAATGATAAATTTCCTTGTCGATGTTGTTTGAACGAGGCATCATGAGAAATTATCTCGAACGTGGATAGTAACACAGAAAATGTATCTGCATCATGAATCTTGAGCTTATAAGGTTGTAGAGGATCTTGAATATAATATATATAATATATGGATTTAATGGGGGCCATACGCCATGTGAAGCGTATGATCCTCATACGTTTGCTTCCACCGTCCGATTAGATAGGATAGTGGCAAGCTTCATGGATGACCGGCGCCATGTATGATCGAGGGCGTCGGATCGCAGCGACGGTGGCTCTCTGCGCTTGCAGCCGGTGGGGCGCCGGATCATGATGATTGTGTCTCTCCATGCTTGCAGCCGACGGTGGTCGAGCGAGGTAGAGAGGGTCGGCGGCGCTCGCAGGGTCAGCGAACTCAGGGGCTCAGGTGCTCACAAAAGGGCTCGGATCAAGGGTGCCGACGGCAGTGACTTGCGGGTGCCGCGGCGTAGAGTTAGATGGCGGGCCGCGGACGGCATATCGGGAATGGCAGCAGCTTAGATCTAGAGTGGATGACAGATCGAGGACGACGACGCAGATCTGGAGAGGAGGCGCATAGACATGAGCTTGACGACAATGATGGAGAGGAAGAGGTCGCAGGCGAGAGGGAGAACCGGTGCGTCGTCCATCGCATCCTCTGTCGGAATCATGAGGGCATCGGCACGGTTCAAGTCCCTACTGTTAGAGTTGGTGAATACTTCAGGACCCTTTGCTTCTCACACCGGGTTCGCCCACTTGAGCTTAGGGAAATCTGAGTATTACCCAATTAGCAGTGCTGCTGGCGTACGAATGAAAGAGAGGGTTCGGGGGGCCCCGCTCGCCGGTGAGCAGGCGGGGGTTTGGGGGCAGTGCTCCCGAAATCTAGACGGGTTTTGAGCTTTTATTTAGTTGGCCCGTGTGGTTCGAATTAGATTTTTTCTCTATTTGTTTGGGTTTTAAACTCAGTTTGGAGAGGCTATTAATAGCCTAATTTCTGATGTAATCTGTGTGACGGCTGTGAACCTAAACAATATAGTGGAACCTCTTTGCAGGACGTAGCCCTCATCTCAAGGGTGAACCTGGGTAAATTCGTGTGTCTCCTCTATTTTTCTACAATCTCTCTGCGATCTTCTCTCCTTGTTCTCAACTTTTTCCTATCAATTGGTATCAGAGCACAGGTTGTTCGAGGAATTAGGGTTTATTCGAGATGTCAGGAGGATCGCAGATTGAGATAAAAAAATTTGATGGAATACGATTTGATCTCTGGAAGATGAAGATGGAGGATCTCCTCTGTGATCGAGATCTTTGGACGGCAATCGAGAAGGAGACGCCAGACGTGGAAGCGGCAAAGGTCGCGGATGGGGCGTCCTCCAGTCAGGCAGATCCAAAGGCGATCGAAGAGTGTGATCGGATCGATAGAAAGGCGAAGGGTTTGATTCAGCTTTGTCTCACGGATTCAATTCTTACGAATGTGATGAGCGAACCTACAGCCAGAGATCTATGGAGGAAGTTGGAATCCCTATATCAAAGTAAGTCACTGGTTAACAAGTTATTTCTGAGGAAGAAACTGTACAATCTTCGGATGCATGAGGGTGACTCGTTCTCTACTCATCTTTATAACTTTAACACGGTGATCAGTCAACTTGTATCGATCGTTGTTAATTTTCAAGATGATGATAAGGCAATAACATTGCTCTGTTCGCTGTCGGATTCATTGGACAATTTGATTGTCGTGATTGGTGGCGGGGATAAAGAACTTTCGTATAAAAGTGTATGTGTTGCCTTGTTATCAGAGGAAACACGAAAAAAGGGATCGGCAAGTTCTAGTAAAGAGGCGCTGGCGGCCAGAGGAAGGCAACAAGAAAGGAATCTCGTGGGCGTTCGAAGAGTAGAGATAAGAAGGTGCAATGTTGGAGATGTCAAGAGTGGGGTCATCTGAAGCGGGATTGCAAAAACAAGCCAGTTCACAAGAAAGAAGCTGAGTCAACCTCAGACAAAAAGGAGGCTGAGGCAAGAGATATGTATGTGGCTTCTGCATGTATGGCACAGTCAGATAAGAATGTCTGGCTCATCGATACTGATGCTTCATACCACATGACACCTCATAGACACTGATTTTGTGAATATGAGGAGTATAATGGTGGGAATGTCATGCTCGGAGATGACACTACGGTTCAGATTATTGGACGTGGTAGGATGAAACTGAGGATGAATGATGGCACGGTGAAGACTCTACCAGATGTGATGCATATACCACTTATGAGCAGGAATTTATTATCTGTTAGTACAATGACTGATTCGGATATTATATTAAGTTGCGACAAGGATTCGTGCAAGATGATCAGATGGTCTATTATGATTGCGCGAGGGGTTCGCTATGGCACATTGTACAAGTTGCTCGGAGAGACTATATCTGTGAGCTGCGGATTTATTTTTGAAGAGGTCAAAGAAGATGAAGACAGCACATCTATGCTGTGACATCAGAGATTAGGCCATATCAGTGAGAAATGACTTTCTACCATAGCATCAAGTCAGATGGTAGAAGAAGTTCCGGATTGTTCTGTGGGCTTCGGGTTCTGTGAACATTGCCTCCATAAAAAATAGAACCGAGTCAGTTTTCAACACACAGGTTCAAGTGCAACCAAGATTCTCGAACTGATCCATAGTGATATTTTTGGACCAACTCCGACTCCAACTATTGGAGGGTCCAAGTACTATGTCTCTTTTATAGATGATTTTTCGAGATACAATTGGATTTATTTTATCAAAAATAAGTCAGATGTATTCGATAAGTTTCGAGAATTTAAAGTTTTGGTGGAAAACCAATTGAGCAGCAAGATCAAGGTCCTTCGTACAGATAACGGAGGCGAATTTTGTTCAGAGAAGTTTGAGCAGTTCTGCGTGGACAATGATATTGCAAGGCAGAAGACAACTCCATATACACCTGGGCAGAATGGAGTAGCTGAAAGGTTAAATCGATCACTCATAGAGAATGTCAGCTGTATGCTGAGTTGGGCTGAATTGGGGCAAGAGTTCTGGGCAGAAGCTGTAGCCACAGCAAACTACCTGAAGAACCGCTCACCGACCTCATCAGTGAAGGATCGGACGTCTTATGAGGCAATGTTTGGGAAGAAGTCGAATTTGTTTCATGTTCGGGTGTTCGGATGTGACACATATGTTCATATACCCAAGGAAAAGCGGTGTAAGCTTGACAGTAAGTCTGAAAAGAACATATTTGTCGGATACAAGAAAGGGGTCAAGGGCTATAAACTGTGAAATCCAAAGTCAAGGACTGTTGTCTACAGCAGGGATGTTATTTTCCGTTAATCACGTTCCCAAGTTGAAGTTCAAAAAGGTGATGAACCTAAGAAAGTGGTAGTGCTTGAAGAAGATTCTGATTCTGAAACTTCAGAGGTGGTTGCACAAGATACTTCAGTTGAGTCTGCTCCAGAACCGGATCAAGAGGACTCGGTTAATGAAGTTGAACATGCAGATTCAGATGAAGACCCAGATATTGGTACTACCATACTAGTTCTCAGGAGATCGACACGAGAAAGAAGAACACCTCTTAGATATTCTCTTAGTGCTCTGAGTTCATTTCATGCTTTGAGCATCATCGGAGAAGAACCTAGTTCTGTAAAAGATGCAAGATCCATAGATGATGCAAATCAGTGGGAGCTTGCTATGGCAGATGAGATGCAATCACTGGATAAGAATGAAACATGGAGCTTGTATAAATTGCCTAAGGATAGAAAGGTAATTGATTGCAAATGGGTGTTCAAGCGAAAGCTGAAACCAAATGGGTCTGTAGAGAAGTACAAGACGAGGCTGGTAGCTAAATGGTACTCTCAGGTTGAGGGAGTCGACTACGATGAGATTTTTTCTCCCGTGGCGAAAATGACTTCAATCAGACTTGTTCTATCTCTGACAGCAACATATAATCTTGAGGTAGAGCAGATGGATGTGAAGACGACATTCCTTCATGGGAACTTGGAGGAAGAGATATATATGAGACAACCAGAAGGTTTTGAGGTTCAAGGTAAAGAGAAGCTGGTGTGCAAATTGAAGAAGTCTCTATATGAATTGAAGCAGTCGCCAAGGATGTGATACCAGAAGTTTGATACGTACATGCTCGAACTCAAATTTGTACGTTCAGATTTAGATCATTGTGTTTATGTGAAGAGAGTTGGAGATCAATTTGTCATTCTTACACTGTATGTGGATGACATGTTGCTGATTGGAAACAGTATGAAGATGGTGAATTCAGTGAAGGGTTTGTTGGCCAAGAAGTTTGAGATGAAAGACTTGAGGCCAGCGAATTTTATTTTGGGTATGCAGATTAGAAGGGATCGTCAGAAGCGAAAGTTGTGGCTAGGACAGGAGAAGTACATAAAAGAAGTGTTGAAGAAATTTAACATGTCAGACTACAAGCCAGTGGGTACTCCTATGTCTCTAGGAATCAAACTTTCTGCAGAGCAATGCCCGAAGATGGATGAAGAAGCCGAAGAGATGGACCGTGTGCCATATGCAAGTGTAGTGGGCAGCTTGATGTATGTCATGGTGTGCACGCGTCCAGATATAGTCCAAGCAGTGAGAGTCTTGAGTCGGTATATGTTTAACCCAGGCAGGGAACATTGGAATGCTATCAAGAGAATTTTCAGGTACCTTCGTGGAACTTCAAATTTTACTTTGTGCTTTGAAGGTGCGGGAAAAGGAAAGAGGCTTGATATTGTAGGCCATGTAGATGCTGATTGGGGTGGAGACATTGATAGTAGACGGTCCACTAGCGGATATGTTTTTACATTATTTGGGGCTGCACTAAGTTGGATGAGCAAGAGACAAAGTGTGGTAGCACTTTCTTCTACAGAAGCTGAATATATAACTCTTACTCATGCTGCAAAGGAGGCCATATGGCTACGACGGTTGTGCTTGGAGCTCGAATTTGAACAAGGTGCCATAGAGGTGAGATGTGATAATCAAGGTGCTATTCAGTTAGCTAAGAATCCTGCATTTCACTCACGCACAAAGCATATTGACATCCAATACCATTTCATTCGGGAAAAGGTGGAAAAGAAAGAGGTTCAGCTTGAAAAGGTTAATACAACAGAGAATAGTTCTGATTTTCTGACTAAAGCAGTTACAGGTGCAAAGTTCGAGTGGTGCTCTACTGCTATCGGATTGAAGAAGAATGTTGCTAGCAAGGCTCTCATTGGTGTGAAGTATCCACCAAGTGAGAGAATGTTAGAGTTGGTGAATACTTTAGGACCCCTTGTTTCTCACACCGGGTTCGTCCACATGAGCCTAGGAGAATCTGAATATTACCCAATTAGCAGTGCTGCTGGCGTACGAATGAAAGAGGGGGTTCGGGGGGGCCCGCTCGTCGGTGAGCGGGCGGGGGTTCCCAAAATTTAGACGGGTTTTGGGCTTTTGTTTAGCCGGCCCGTGTGGTTCGGATTAAGTTTTTTCTCTGTTTGTTTGGGTTTTAAACCCGGTTTGTAGATGTTATTAATAGTCTAATTTCTGATGTAATCCGTGTGAGGCTGTAAACCTAAATAATATAGTGGAATCTCTTTGCAGGACGTAGCCCTCATCTCAAGGGTGAACCTGGGTAAATTCGTGTGTCTCCTCTATTTTTCTGTAATCTCTCTGCGATCTTCTCTCCTTGTTCTCGACTTTTTTCCATCACCTACGTCGATTGTAGTTACTGTCGCGCCTCCCTCCTCCTATTGTAGTCGCCATTGCGCCCTCGCCCCCGCCGTCGATGATCGCGTCCGTGGCAGCGATTGTGTCCACCGTCCGATAAGTCTTATCGAACGGTGGGCGAGCAGGCGTGTGGGGTCATACGCTTGAGAAGGCGTAGGACCCCCATTAAATTCATAATAAATAACATATAGTATAATATACATATAACATATATATACATGTATAATATATATATTACTATTAGATTAATAGATAAAAGCAAAAGAAAAAATGAATCATATGCTAAAAGAAAAAAAAAGAACATACGAGACAAGTCCACGCATTGCAGGTGGAACTTTAAAATTTTCAGCATGGATGAAAATTTTGTCAATAACTTGTCGGAATTACATGCGTTGACCGGAACTTAAGTTCCGATGAGATTCACCAAAACTTACGTCATTGTTTACCGAGACTTAGCTTAGTTGTGACGAAAAATTCTCATTCTTGCCTTGGGAACATTTATGGGAGAATCGATGTTTCTCATGATTGAAAATTAAAGTTGTCAAACAAAATACTTGGTTGTTCCTATTCTACCGGATTAACAACTTTAAAATACAATACATTTGGAGAATATATATTTTATTTCAAGAACCAAATAAAAAAAATACAATCGAGGGATCAGCACATACTACTGCAGCATCATGAATCTTGAGCATACTTTTCACAAGTTTTATTTCTATTCATTTTTTCGGTTTGCATCAAGAATTTTGGTCCTAATATGTTGTCAAAAAACATATACATTATTATTTTCTCCACCGGTAAAAATATCTTTAGAAAGAAGACCAAAATGAGTACTGCATCTATTCCTCCACGTTGGCCGGACCAAAATGAGCACTGTGTAATTAAAAAAATAGTTACTGACTTGTAATAATTGGATCTCAGTCGTTAGATCGGCGATCAGGCTCAGACCTTTCACTACAAGAAATATGAGAATTACAGACGATTTCGACCCGAAATCGTCTATAATTTCTTCGAAAACCGTCGGAAACGTCATTAACGATGATTTTTTCGACGGAATCGATTCGTCCGAAAAATGATCATCGCAAATCAATTTCCGATGGTTGAAAAAAAAAGCCAAAAATTTCGACGGAAGTCCGGCGGTTGTCGCGCGACTGCCGAAGTTTCGACGGTCAAAACCATTGCAAAGAATTTTTATAATATAAAAAAATTAGTCAGCCAGTGGCCAGCGACCAGATTCGGCCGCCAGACGACAAATCCGAAGGCCAACGGCCCAGATCCGGCCGCCAGCGATCGAGCGGCCGGATCCGGCCGCCACAGGCTGGATCTGGCTGCCAGGCGGCCGATCCGGTTGCCTGGTGGTCCGGGCTAGAGAGAGAGAGATAAGGGGAGAGGGACGCCGGCGAGAGAGGGTCGTCGGCGATCGATGCTTGACGTCCGATCGGGAGGCTCGCCGGCACGGAGAAGAATAGGGAGAGGGAGAGGGAGAGAGAGGGAGGAGAGGGAGAAAGAAATAAAAGGATTGTGTATATATAAATATATATATATAGGTGAAAAGATGAGAAAAGCGGGAAAATGAAAAAAAAGCGGGATAGTGAAATTTTAATTACCGACGACTTTGACGGTCGGAAAAGTAAATACTAATTATTTTTAAAGTTACCGACGATTGTGACCGTCATAAATTATTTAATTATAAAAATAAAATACTATATTTAGTTATATATAATATTTATTTTTTATTTTACCGATGGTTTGAAATGTCGTTAATTATTATCGACGATCGGAACCGTCGAAAATTACGACGATTTGGACTGTTGCTAATTATATTAATAACTTCTCATATTATATTATTATACATGTACCGACGGTTACGACCGTTGGAAATATCGACGTACCTAATCGTCGAAAAATAAAATAATAATATAACAAATTACATAATTTATTATTTTTATTTCCGAGATTGTAGCCGTCGGAATTTGCGACGGATGGATTAGCTTGCGCAAGCAAGGCGGTGGATCTTGCTAGTAAATATATTTCTCAAATATTACCGTCCCAATGTTCAGAGAGTCAAACTCATAAAGTCCCAACCCAACAATATCATCATTCGCATCAATCCCTAGTCACTACTTAAGTTACAAGTCGTCGTTGCACAACTCAACATTGATTGAAACTATGGAATAAGTTTAATAATAACTATTTGACGTTGATAATTTAAGTTGTGGGACTAAACTAATTTTTAAAAAGCAAATAGTATTCTAACCTTTTAAAGTTTCCTTGTCAGAAATTGAGTAATGATAAATTTTAATTAGGCGTATTATTTAAATACCCAGCGGCCGGCCACATCCTTTTATATTCGCCTCGCTAAAATAAATTATCATAAAATCGAATTGAGGAATTAATTCAACCAACCATAAAATAAAATATATTTAAACAAAAAAATATATAGATTGGCATTTCCCCATGCACGAACAAAAGAAAAGATAAATTTTTAACACGAACAAAAAAGATAAGAGAAACTCAATGTCCATCGGTAGATATAATATTATTGACTACATCCAACTGTCATTATTCTATCTTCCTGGGCCATATTTTTTTTATTACTGTATCTTTTCCGTATTAAGTATTTTCTTTAACATATATATATATATATATATATGATAAATTTTATATTTCTTTATATGGGATCATAATAAAGTTTAAAAAGATATATACATTCTTGCTTAGTTTCTTGTAGCAAATTATTTTTTTTACGTTTGTACGAAGAAAATCAATTAAAATAACGAAAAATAATAAGTTATTTTTCTTAAAAAAAAATATAGTTTTATGATTAGATCGGGAAGACTTCTTAACACAGAGCCCACGTTCTGTCCAGACAAAAGCCCAACAAGTTGGTCGTGGCCCGTTAAAAAAATTGTCCCACAATATCATCATTCACATCAATCTACATTCACTACTTATGTTACAAATTGTCACTACACATTTATTTGTCCAATGATATAAGTTTAATAATAATTATTCGATAATTGTAATTTCGGATGTGGGACTAAATTCTTTTGGGGGTTGGACTACAGTATAGATGATGTTGAAAGAGTGTTGACAATGAATTCATGACTGTTAATGCTAGTTGGGGTGCTCAAGTTACGATTTGTCGCTACACAATTAGACGTTAGCTCATCTTAATGAAATACGTTTAATTATATTTATTTCATAATCACAATTCACCGTGTGGTACTAATTCTCCATAAGTTCGGAAAGAAAATAGTGTGCATAAGTTAGCATAATAATAATTGACACGCCAAATTATATATTAGCATTGAGTATTTATTAGTATCCAATATTTATTAGCATCGAGTAAAACTTGTGATTATTTCATAGTCACCATTTTATTTCGGATTGCCTAGAAAGTTTAATAATAACATAATTTTAAAAACAATGTCTAAATTCTTCATTAGCTGTTCCTGGAACGGTTATTACTTTTCAGTTATATAATCTGAAATTTAATAATGTGAAATTTAATATATCAAATTCTGTCTAAGCCAAACTCAAAGTTGGACTGGTTCATAGACCCAATATCATTCACATCAATTCATCGTCCCTACTTAGGTTCTACAACTCGACGTCGAAATATAAAACAAGTTTAATAGTAATTATTTGATTATTACAATTTACCATGTGGGACTAAACTAATGTACTAATAATTAACATAATGATGATTGAAAGATCAAATTTTTATTAGAATTGAGTAATGATAAATTTAAAATTTCATTTTACTAAATACCCAACCGCCGTAACTTCGACTTAAAACCAGAGTTTTGATTCCGCACCAAAGGAGTATTCGAGATTTTATTGGATTATATATTTACATATATGCACATGCGGCAATCTGAAAAGCTAAACAAAATAAACTCACAATCCGATATTTATTGTTAGCATCGAGTAATTAACGACAAGTTTTAATTATGAATCAATGTTATTAGGCCAGACCGAATCAGTCGGTTGGACCGTTCAACCACCCACTAAGACGGCTTGATACAAGCCTTAAAACCGAATCCCGGATTGAACCGGTCAAGACCAATCAAGAACTAGTCAAAACCACTCAAAATAAAAAAAAATCAAGTTGAACCGTGATTTTAGGCCAACCCAATTTTTGTTTATTATTTTCTAACAAAAGAAATAATTTTATAAAGTTTATTATTATAAATTTGGAAAGCATTCATAAATGAAATTTCTCCATAAAGAATTGAATTTTAACTTATGAATTATTATTTTATTCAAAATTTTTAATATCATAAATGTATATTATAATATAAGTTAATTATATATTTATTATATTATATATAATATTTGTCATATTAGATAAATTAGTTAGAGATGAATGGTGCAAACTTCTTTGATATAAGTATAATATACAATAAATCTATAGCATACTTAATATAGTATAGTATTATATATATTTAAATATATGTACACAAATTTTAAATTTCTTTAATTTAATATTTAACAAGTTCAAATTTAATAAATCACTAATTATACTATATATTTATTTATAGAATATATAATCTTTTCATAATATAATGGGAAAAATATTTATAAAAAATTTTAAGAATAAAAAATTTATATATAATAATGAGATTCAATAATATTTTCATTTATTAAGTGTGTAATAATTTTAACATCAAATCTTAAATTTAAGATTTATGATTGTTATTTTTTTGCATAATTACATTTTGATATAGGTATATATTCAAAATATAATAGCTTAATTTAATATATCATATTAAATATAATATTTTATTTCTATCCAACCCGATCAACCGGTCCAACCGGTTCGACCTGAAACAGACACCTATTCAGATCATTGTCCGGTCCGATCCTAACAACATTGTTATGAATGCACGGATGGCATATTGGAATATTTGACATGCATGAACGCAACGGACCCTCATTGTCGTCACCTCTACGTCGAGTCGCAGCCCAACTCAACTTTTTCAAATATCTCAGTATATATATATATATATATATATATATATATATATATATAAGAGATAGAATCTTAAAAATATATATTATATATTAAGATATTTGATTCAAAATATAAATGCAAAATTAATTATATTTTTTTTATAATATAATTTTTTATATCACCCGTACGATATATATATATATATATATATCATGAAAAGTAAAAAGGATTAGTTCATAGATTTTTAAATAATAATTCGTGAGGTTACAGGGGTTTTTGGTAACTTCAAAATAATTTCATTTCCAATATCGAGTGAATTTTGGTTTGCCG